>OY992530.1:173066801-173626801 GCA_963921185.1 Dasysyrphus tricinctus | reverse complement strand
ACAACAACAACAACAACAACAACAACAACAACAACAACAACAACAACAACAACAACAACAACAACAACAACAACAACAACAACAACAACAACAACAACAACAACAACAACAACAACAACAACAACAACAACAACAACAACAACAACAACAACAACAACAACAACAACAACAACAACAACAACAACAACAACTACGACGGCAGCAGAAGCAACACCAGCAGCAGCCACTGCCATCGAAAACAAAAAAGGAAAAGGTGCCACCCATCAATACGTATAAGATGGAGCTTCAGGATACCATTAACTTATGTAAGTCGGCCATAGGCGAAAATTTCATTATAAAAAGACTAAGTATAGATAGACATGCTATCCACTGTTCCACAGTGCAGCAATATAAAAAAATTAAAGATTTATTAAAAGACACCACTACCGAATTCTTCACTTTAACCCCTAAAGAAGAAAAATTGCAAACGGTCCTTCTGAAGGGCATAGATTCCTGCACGGAACCAGAGGTGCTCTTAGAGGAGCTCCGTCAAAAAGCGAGTAACGATCTCGATTTTAGGGGGGTCGAGCCATTCGCTACAGTCAGAGCCAGACGGAAGAAGCGGTCTTTGCCGTTTTTCCTGGTTCAACTCTCACCCAGCAGCAAACTGGATAGTTTGAGGAAAATCTCCGTCCTCAACTACCAGGTTGTAACATGGGATAAATTAAAGAGACGTGGCGACATGCTTCAATGCATGCGCTGCCAAAGGTTCGGCCACGCTGCAGCAAACTGCGAAATGCAGTCACGCTGCGTGAAGTGTGGTGAGAACCACATTAAGGGAGAGTGCAAGCTCGGAGAGGAACGGGTCGAAGACATGACCCAGCTTAAATGTGCACTTTGCGGAATGGAGAGGCACCCTGCTAACTATCGGGGTTGTTCAGCATTTCAGCAAATTCGCACCAATAAAGTGGCTAGGCAGACAGCGGTAGAGATACGCCCATCAACGCGTGCTCCTACAGCAACGCCCGTCAATCCCCAAATTTCCTACGCCCAAATGGCGGCAGGAAGGGGAAAAACGGTACAGCCTGCAGCTAAGGTAGCCCAACCGGCCCTCGTGCCTAAGGCTCTGGACGCTCAGGCCGAAATTAGAAGCATGTTCCTGGCAATTCAAAGCCAGTTGACAGGACTTCAGAAACAGATAAGTGAGCAGGCGGCTAGGGTAGATCATCTCTACTCTGTTTTGCCTAGCCCATCGCATTTTAGAGGTTAAAGGCGCGCTGTCGGAGAGGCCTCTTAGGATCCTTGCTGTGAATGTAAATTCACTGATTAGGACCGAACGTAGAGCTAATCTTTTCCAATTGTTGAAAGACCAAAGTCCAGATGTGTTTATGGCCAGCGAAACTAAGCTGAACCAGAAACATAAGTTGACTAACAACAATTACAATATCGTTAGAAGAGATCGACCCAACTCCACTCAAGGGGGAGGCGTCGCAATCTTCATACGAAAAGGCATTAATCATAAAGTTATGTATAATAGTGATCTGCGCAGATTTCGGCTGTTAGAGGCGTGCATCGTGTGCATTCCTCTCCAACAGGGGAAGAGAATGTATGTGATCGCGGCTTATGCACCGGAATCACCTCAGCCAACTGATTTTATAACAGAGCTTGAAAAACTTTTCGAATCACTACGCTTGAGCTTGGAAGAAAATTACTTTCTCATGGCCGGTGATTTGAATGCCAAACACCTAGATTGGGGAAATCAAATACAGAATCCAAGAGGTATTCATCTTTTTAATTGGATGAGTCGATATAACACTGAATATGGTGTCGACCTGCTGGCTACGGATCGGCCATCGTTTCCAAGAAGCGGTTCCTATCTGGATCTATTGCTAATAGACTCAAGACTGACAATTACTGACACTGTGGGTCAAAGACCAAGAAACTGTATACGAACGATCGAGTACGACAGTGACCACTGCGGACTCGCCGCCGTAATACAGCTTCCGAACGAGCTCGTGGAGTTGGATGAGTATGTGCCTGTGCATACTTACAATTACAGTAAGGTGCGCTGGCCACGCTTTACCAACGCCTTATCGAGCGAAATCAGTTCGAACAATATATCCCCACCAAATGACAGGAATTTGACAAATAACGATATAGACCAATATCTTGAACAAATGGACGAGACAATCAAACGAACAATGGACAGAACGATACCAAAGTACAAACAACGGGACGCAACCGACATGTACCGGAATGCGACCATTGACGCATTACACAGACAAAAAAGTGGACTGCTGACAAGACTCAAACTCTTGTACCGACGGTTTACTGACCCACACGATCTGGAGATTAGGACACTGAAGTCTTCGATCAAGAACATCAACCAGCTTATTAAGGAAAATTATCGGTTGTCGATTAATTTGTATTGGGATAACAAAATTCGGGCTGTTAATTCTAGCGACCCGAGTATGTTTCCCCAAATTAACAAAATATTTAGAAGGAACGATCAGAACGACCTTCCGTGTCTTAAGCTCCAGAGAACGACAGATAACAGAGACGTACTTCTGACAGCAGGAATTGATCCAGAGGACGCCGCCGTCTTGGACGATGACCTCTTTATTGTCGAAGATCCGCAGGAGAAAGTGGAGGCTGTGGGGGCTGCTTTCCAGCAAGTGTACAAGGTGAATGCATGCATTTGCCCGAACCATGACCTGGAAAGCAGAGCCTTGCTCCACCACTTCTACCTTCGGAGTGACATAACGCAATGGCGATCAGAGAACCTCGGCTTCACCGGGTTCAATGAAGATAATTTGGCAAACGCCATAATCGCCGAGCGAAATGGGCCCAGTTCCCTGTTAATTACGAAGGTGGAGCTTCAGCGCATCTTCGATTCATTAAAGAAGAAGAAGTCAGCAGGGATTCTTGTGTTAGCAGTTGAAGTGAGTGCAAGTATTTTCATACACCTCGTGTTTTGCATAAAGAATTAAAAATTTCTCATAAAAGAGTTCGTTGCGACTCTGGTGACAGCGATCCTCGCCCTCCCAGCAAACATTTAAATAAAAATAAAAAAGATATTCATGATAAAATGAATAATAATAATCAAAACTATTATCAACCCTTGCAAAGCCTCATGGCTGATGCTGATGATATGGATGAAGTATCCGAAAACGATAATAATGAACGTTCCAACGTCATTAAAGAAAGTGTTCCTCCTATAGTGGTTCTCAAAACTACAAGTGAACGAGTGCGTCTAATGCTTAGTGATTTAAAGATCGACAAGTATCTTATCAAAAATATCTCTCTCGGTCAAAAAATTATCTCTCCGTCAAATGAAATCTTTGAAAAAATCAAATCAGAACTGGTAAAATCAGACATTCAATTTTTTTCATACTCGCGCAAAGAGATGCGACCTCTTAAAGCTGTATTATCGGGGCTTGATCTCTAATTAAAGAAGAACTCATTTCGTCTGGAATAAAGTGCATCAATGTGAAAGTGATCACTAACAACCCAAAAACAAATACCCAGACTAAAAGCTACATTTACATCGTTTATATTCAACGCGGTACAATTAAACTGAATGAACTTAAGCGAAACCATGCATGTTTATTTAAGACCCTTGTCCGCTGGGATTTTAAAAGACAAAACCCCGGTAAAATAACGCAATGTCATAATTGCCAACTATATGGACATGGTTCCATGCACTGTCACATTAAGAGCTTCTGTGCTAACTGCGCCGGCAACCACAAAACAACTGAATGCAAAATTTCTGACGTGATTCGATGCGCCAATTGCAATGGTCCACATAAGTCATCCGACTCCAGCTGCATAAGTCGCCAACAATACCTAGATATTCGTCAAAAACTCTCCAACCATCGACGTGTAGCAAACAACAAGCACACACCACCCACACTATCATCACAAAAACCTTTTGATCCACATTCTCTTTCTCATTTTCCTCCCTTACCCCTACGCCCCCCTCCTCCACCACCAAGGCTAGTAAATAAAAATCGCCCTGCTGATCTCTCATCATCACCATCATCATTGGTACCTGCACCTGTACATCACAAACAAGTTCCACTTGAGAACAAAACATCATCAACTAATAAAAAAGAGCACAAAACATTATTCTCCTTTGAAGAGATTAACTCTCTTTTGAGTGAAGTTTTAGCTAAACTTAGAGTCTGTCATACCAAAAGTGATCAATTCAATGTATTTACATCTCTTGCTATTAAGTATATTTACTCAAATGAACATGTTATATAATTCTCTTAATATTATTACTTGGAATGCCAGAAGCATTCAAAAAAAACAATTAGAATTTTTTAATTTTATTATTGATAAGAAAGTTGACATTGCTTTAATTTCAGAAACCTGGTTAAGTGTTAACAAATCTTTTTCACACCCAAACTTTAAATGTTATCGTCTTGACAGGAGAAACGAAATAGGAGGAGGTGTTGCTGTTGTCATAAGAAAAGATATCCATCACTCGGTTCACCCTAATTTGCAACTAAGATGTATTGAGTCAATAGGAATAGATGTATTTTTGGAAAATAACTCCAAAGTGAGTATTTTTTCTGTCTACTTCCCGGGTGGAAATAGAACCCTTGAGAAAATTACTCTATTTAAAAGCGACATACAAAAGATTTTTAGAATTCGGAGCAAAGTCATTTTTGGTGGTGACTTAAACTGTCGTCATCGATTATGGAATTGCCTCAGGGCGAATTGTTGGGGTAACATATTGTATGATGTCAACGAGACACATTCAAACTTTTCTTTACTATACCCACCCAATTATACATATGTTCCTACATCTAAATCTAAAAGTCCTTCTACTTTAGACTTTTTCGTTACAAATATACCAACTAACTGTAGCAGGCCATTTACTTTCAATGAATTAGGATCTGATCTGACCATCTCCCTGTAAACATGAATATGAATCTCCGCACACAAGTTAAAGAAACCAGATTTTACTATAAGTTTTCCGCAGCAAATTGGAACTCATTTTCTTCCTTTTTTAACAGAAGCTGCAATCACAATTTTAATGCCCCGGTAAACAGCACAACTCAAATTGATTCAATGTGCAGTAATTTCGTATCCTTGTTGAATAGGGCTGCTGACTATGCAATACCTAAGTGTCCTGTAAAAGATGATCATTCGGCTCGACTTCCTAGCAATATTTTACTTCTAATAAGACTAAGAAACTCGGAAAGAAGGAAATGGCTTCGCTATCGTTACGACAGCTTCCTCAACAGAACAAAACTTTTAAATTCAGCAATAGCAAAAGAAATAGATAAATACAGAAACTCTCGTTGGAATAATCTTCTTTCTTCCTTCGAGAAATCAAGTAAACCTTTTTGGAAAGTTGCTAAAATTATAAAAAAAAGAGGTTCAAGTATTCCACCCCTTAAAACAAATGACGAATTGTTAATAACGGCAAAAGATAAAGCAAACTTATTAGCTTCAAAATTTTCAAAGAATCATGAAATAACAGCAAATTTTAGTGATGACAATACTTCAACTGATGTTTCAAATACAATTATTTCTGTTTCGCAATCAAATGTCGAACTAATAGGTTTAATTTTAGTTAATCCTAGTAAAATAAGAAATTTGATTCAAAGCTTAAAAACTAAAAAATGTCCTGGCATGGACGGTATAACCAATACAATTTTGAAATCAGTCCCCCTCTCAGGCTTACGATTGCTTTCTTCAATTTTCAATGCTTGTCTTAAATTAAGTTACTTTCCAGATTGTTGGAAAACTGCCATGGTAATACCAATTGCAAAGCCTGGCAAACCAAAGGACGATGCTACCAGCCATAGGCCTATAAGCTTACTGAGCTCGATAAGCAAGCTATTAGAAAAAATAATCAAGGAAAGTCTTGAAAATCACCTATTTGCAAATAATATTCTGCCTGATTATCAATTTGGATTCAGGCCTTTTCATAACACCAACCACCAAATTCTGAGGATTAAAAATCATGTTAAAGAAAAGTTTAATACAAAAGAGTCGACTGCCTTGGTACTTTTGGATATTGAAAAGGCCTTTGACACGGTCTGGCATGACGCACTGATACACAAACTTGTTCAATTTAACTTTCCAATGGCGACAGTAAAAATTATTCAAAGCTTTTTAAGTGGAAGACAATTTTTCGTAAAAGTTCAAAACGATATATCTTCTCTACATATATTCCATATGGAATTCCTCAAGGTACAGTACTTGGTCCCATCCTCTTTAATATCTTTGTATCCGACCTACCAATTCTTGGAAATAATATTGGTATTGCAATGTTTGCTGATGACACGGCTATCTTTACATCGGAAACTTATTTTCTGGACGTCTGTAATACGTTGCAAACAAGTCTTTCTTTAATAGAAAAATACTTTTTTAAATGGAAGATTAAAGTAAATCCCTTGAAAACGCAAGCTATTTGGTTTACAAGGCGTCGAAAATCTTGTTTTCTCCCAAACAATGTACAACTTCGAATGGGATCTGTTAACATTGGCTGGTCCGAACATTGTCGATATCTTGGGGTTATAATAGACAAAAAATTTAATTTCCAAAAACATATAGGTATCTACAACTATTGACAAAATAAATCTATACAAAAGAGTTCTGTACCCATTAATATGTAGAAGTTCTAGACTTAGCAAAGAAAAGAAAATTTTACTGTACAAATCAATATTCCAATCTATCCTCCTATATGGTGCTCCTGTTTGGTACGATTGTGCCAAAACTCATAAACTTAAGCTCCAAATATGTCAAAACAAAATTCTTAAAATGATGCTTGATTTACCATGGTGCTATTCAACTAACAGGCTTCATGAGCAAAGCAATGTCAATCTTTTGGACTCCCTTATCGAAAACCTAACGCAAAAATTTTATGTAAATTGTTCTTTCTCCGATAATTAACTGATTAAATGTTTATCTCCACCATAAATTTATATACCTACGCTTAATGCCATTTATACTATATTATATGTTTTTGATGGAGGCTGTGGATTCGGGTTGAACGAATTTGTCAAATGGATTTATTTTTGTTTGTCTCTAATGAATACTTTTGACAAGGTTTGATTTTCCCGAAACCACAGCTTTAGCCATCATTAACTTAACCTGGGAGTTTTGCAATATTAGTTTTAAGAGTTGAATAAGGGTTTTATTTGTAGCTTTCCCTTGAATAATAAATACTAAAATCTATTATACAACTTATTATTATTATATATTAGCTTAAATTTATAGTTGAAAAGGAATGTTTATCCTAAATCTCTAAAAATAGCATATTCTTACCAAATGTAAAAGAAATAATGTATATTGCTACTTTAATAAATAAATAATAATAATAGAAGTCAGCAGGAGTTGTAATTCGACATTTACCGCAAGAAGCAGTAGACATTTATACCACACTGTTTAACAATGCTCTGAATAATGCATATTATCCAGTGCGGTGGAAGACAGCTGTGGTGCATTCTCTCCCGAAAAAGGGAAAGGACAACCCCAATCCGGCGAATCTTCGGTCGATAAGTCTTCTTCCGAGTATCAGCAAGGTATTCGAAAAAGTTATCAATAGAGCTCTGTCTAAGTGGGCAGAGGACAATAATATCATACCGGATAATCAGTTCGGTTTTAAGGCGGGACATGACACCATTCATGCCGCGTCTAAACTCGTTTCTGGTGTCCAACGGAACAAATCTAAAAAGCAGTGTACGGGTGCCTGTCTGGTTGATTTGGAGAAGGCCTTCGACACCGTATGGCTAGAGGGTCTTTATCTAAAGCTGACCAGGCTTGGCATTAGTAAACCACTTTTATATATGCTGTATGATATGCTCAATGGTAGAAAGTTTGTTGTCTAGAGTGGCAATGTGACTTCTGCCACAACCTTTAATATTAAAAATGGTCTTCAGCAGGGAGCGGTCAACTCGCCGATTCTATTCAGCATTTACACCAGCGATCTGATAAGTAGTCTAACTCAGGCAATTGCGTATGCCGACGATCTAATTGCGTACAGAACAGCCCCAAAAGTCGAGGTCATCAGAATTCTCTTGCAGCGTGACTTCGAAAATATTCAGCGATATTGCGATGACTGAAAGTTGAAAATCAACTTTCAGAAATCAGAAACTATCTTGTTTAGGACTCCATTGCGTGGAGCCACAAGGGATACGAGAAAGAACTGGCGTAAGCTGGTGATCGTAGGGCCAGATGGACAGCCACTGGCGAGTAAAAGTGTAGTAAAGTACCTTGGCATCTGGATGGATCAGTATTTGTATTTCAACAGACATATAAATGCTGCTCTGTCCAGGGCTAGGGGAGCTTTTGCCCTGACGAAACGGTTGTTTTATAGCAGCCGGCTTGACAGCAGGGTGAAGGTGATTTGCTACATGGCCCTCATACGGCCGATGATTGCCTATGGGTGCCCGGTTTGGTTCAACGTTGCCCCATCTCAAATGGAAAAGATTCGGGTGTTTGAGAGGCAGTGTCTTAGACGCTGCCTTGGATTACACAGAACACCAGAGTCGGAGTACAAACATTATTATTCCAACCTGGTTCTATACAACAGCGCCAACATAAACAGGATAGATAATTTCTTGTTGAAGCTTATTCGAGGTCACATTGCAAGAGCAATGTCCTCGACCAACAGCTTAATTTTTGGGGCTTATTACCCTAAGAACGAATACTACGAGAGTGTGCGTCTAAGCGGCTTTATTCCGCCCGATGCATTCCTCTATTTAGGTGCCAGTTATAGCTATCATTGAAACTCATCATTGAAAATTTTAATGATTGATTTTGAGACGTTTAGGAAGTAAAATTATTTATTCTTTTGATGGAAAAATAAAGCTAAAGACCTAATTAATATTTTTAGCCAAAAAAAATTTTCAAATAGGCCCAACTTTCCCCATAAAAAGACTTTTCTTATTTCAATGATTGAACTACCTTACCAATGATCATTGAAAAATTAAAAGTCAATTTTTGTGGAAAGTTGGGCCTCTTTGAAATTTTTTTTTGACTAGAAATATTAATTAAGTGCTAAGCTTTGATCGTCCATCAAAATAATAAATGATTTTGCCTCCTAAACGTCTCAAAATCAACCATTAAAATTTTCAATGATGAGTTTCAATGATAGCTATAACTGGCGCCTTAGACAGTCGAGGGCTGATCCAGGATAGAGCGGCGGTTCCGCTAATCTACCACGCCAGCCGTAGAACTGTGGATCGGCGGCTCCTTTACAGTCGAGACGTCCTCGCACAAGACGGAGCCGAGCACCTTCGGTACAGTAGGACTGTGTCCGATCGGGACCGAAGAGACAGGGTAAAGCAGGAGAACCAGTTCTGGTGGTTGAAACCTGAACACGGGGATATATAAAAGTTAACTATGCATTTTTCTATGCCATGGCCGACTTACATAAGTTTCGGTAGTTAGTTTTAAGCAGGGACAGGCAGGGTGACACCAAAAAAAAAAAAAAAAATTTAAATCAATAAAAACACAAAAAAAAATTATAAAACCCGAAAATGCTTGCTGTGGCTGTTCTAGTTTGTAAGTAGTTTATAAGTAGCTTGTAAGTAGTTTTAAGTAGCTTTATAGTAGTATTAATTAGTTGTAATTAGTTTTGATTAGTTTTAATTAGTTTTAATTTAGTTTTATTTAGTTGTAAGTTTTATATAAAACAAAAAAATAAAGACAAAGATACCGAGTTTTTTATGAATTCTTCTCGGTGAAAAATAAAACCGAAATGAATTCTAGTTTTTAAGATAGTTCTCAGGCCGAAAGGCATTAGCATTAAGTTATTAGTTTAACTTAGAGCGCCCGAATGGGGCTAGTAAGTTAGTTGTAAGATATTGATAAGTAGGCTAGTTTTTATGAATTTTTGTCTAGCTTTAAGATAGTTTTAAGATGATGGAAAAATAAAAATGAATAAAAAAAAAAAAAAAAAAGGAAGAGGTAGTTAAACATTGAAATATAGGTATGTAGGTATGTGGGTTAGTTTTTACAACTGAGTAGGTAGGTAGTTGAGAACCAAAACTCGTCATATCCAAAATTTTCATTTTATGCAAATGAATAAAAAAACTAATTAAGGTGTAATGGTAGATGGTTTAAAAGACTTTATTTTGTACTTATAATAAAAGATTTTTAAGTCTATGTTATGATTGAGAGATATTGTCATGTAAATTATTACTGTTGTAGATGGGTACTACCCATACAAAATATAATACCAAAAACAAAATAAGATACCAGAATTTACAGTAAAATGATTTTTGGTTTAAAAAAAAATGTTAAAAGATTTTATAAAAATCTATTATTTCGAATACGAACTGTTTGATTTTTTTGAAACTCAGTATTTAAGGTTTTTTTTAACACTTTTTAGAAAAAAATTTTACTTTTATAAAAATAACGGTAGCCTCCACACAAATGTTTAAAAAAAACCGTTTAGGAAAATATTTTTTTTCTCAAAAACGGTTTCTACGATTTTGATAAAACATTTGGTTTTTCTAATTATCCTGAAATTACTGGAATTTTGAATTTATAATAAAAAGCAAACATTTTTTTTTTTGAAAATTTGATATCTCAAAAATGGGTTGACAATTTTGAGTGAAATTTTATTTTTATATGCACATAAATAAATACTTATGATTTGCATACCAACAATTTTCCCAAAAAATGTTTTAAGAATTTGATTTGATTAGAATTACTTGTAGGTGATTGAAATCTGAAAACATTTTTCAATTACTTTAAAATGTAAAATAATTTTTGTATTAATATTTAAATATTAGTTGTTTATCACTTTGCAATTTACATTTACATTGTGTCTTGCAAATTGATATTTTAAATTAAAAAAAAATATATAAGCAGCATGAATGTTGATTTTGTTTTATAAGTTATACTCATCATCATCATCATCGTGTCCTGTAACCCCGGCTGGGGCATAGGGCGTCAACAAAACGTCTCCATCCTTCACGGTCTGCTGCAAGGTACTTTAGCTGTGGCCACGTCTTTCTCTGGGATTCTGCTTCCGCTAAGACAGTTGATTTCCATGTTGTTCTTGGTCTTCCAACCCGCCGTGCACCCTGAGGATTCCATTCAAAGGACTGCTTTGCAATTTCATTGTTTGGTTTCCTCAGTGTGTGACCAATCCAACGCCATTTACGCTTTCTTATGTCGACGTCCAGCCGCTCTTGACTTGTCCTGCGCCACAATTCCTTATTTGATATTATTTGTGGCCAGCGAATCTTTAGGATATGGCGAAGACAGCGATTCACAAAAGCCTGCAATTTCTTCGAAATGATAGACGTGACTTTCCAGGTTTCACAAGCATATAACAGCACGGATTTGACATTGGATTCGAAGAATCTCAACTTAGTGCGTAAGGAGATTTGACTTGATTTCCAGATTGGGGACAGAGTACCGAAGGCAGCACGAGCTTTATTTATTCTACTTTTAACGTCCAGATCCGTACCACCGTTTGCAGAGACAATACTGCCAAGGTAGTTGAACTGTTCCACTACTTCAACTGGCGTCTCCTGTAGAATAATACGCTGCTGTGTGGAGCGGCCTGTGAGCATTATTTTTGTCTTTTTGCTGTTTATTCTTAGACCACTCGACTCTCCCTTCACTTGCAGTGTTTGGCACATCCCGTTCAGCCCACTGATGTTATTTGCCAGTAGACATATGTCATCGGCATAGTCTAAATGACTGAGCCTTTCGAACGGTCTCCATTGAATGCCCTGTCGCTCTGCTGTACCTACACTGGCCGTCAATACGTCGTCCATCGCCAGCAGGAAGAGAATTGGCGATAGAACATCCCCTTGTCTCACACCCTGTTGCACTACAAAGGAGTCGGATAGCTGCCCGTTGTGCAAAACAAAACACCTTGCGTTGTTGTAGGACTCTTTAATAATGGCAACTATTTTTGGTGGAATTCCTCTACCAAGCAACGATCTCCATATACATTCTCGGTTAACTCGATCAAAGGCTTTCTCAAAATCCACGAACATGAGGTAAAGCGGTGATTGAAATTCCATCGACTGCTCGAGGACGATACGCAGGGTGTTGATATGGTCGACACACGATCGACCACTGCGGAATCCAGCTTGATGCCTCTTGAGTGTAGACTCGATTCTCTCCTTTATTCGCTCGAGAATGATGGTTGCCATTAGTTTTGGGAAAACGGACAAAACGGTGATACCACGCCAATTGTTGCAATTCTTTAAGTCACCTTTCTTTGGCAACTTAACAATCACACCATCCTTCCAATCCCTGGGATAGCTTTCGTTTTCCCAAATGTTTTTTATCAACGGATGTAAAATACTAGCCGCTGTTACGGGATCGGCTTTCAGGAATTCAGCTGGTATTCCGTCCAGTCCAGCTGCCTTGTTGTTTTTGAGGAGATTTATTGATGTCTGGATTTCCGATTCTGACGGGGGTTCGATGTCAATACCCCTATAGGACCTGCGCATCTCGTTTAGTTGGGGCACTTCAGCACTCTGCTCAACTGAATCCTCATTTAGCAGGGCACAAAAATGGTCCTTCCATCTACGAAGCTGATCCTCAATTGATACCAAAAGTGTGCCATCCACATCCATTACAGGATGATTGGTGTTGCTTTTTTTCCCGATAACATCTTTGGCTATTTGGTACAATTCCCGGATATCTCCTCTTCTGGCAGCGATTTCCGCATTATCTGCGAGTCCATCTACCTTCACCCTCTTGTCACGTCTCACACAGCGATAGACCATCTTATGTGCAATGCGGTACTCTCTTCGCAAGTCAGCCTTTCGTTGAACATCTGCTTCAGCATTTATTTGGTTTTTCAACGATTTGCGAAGTTCGATCGTATCCCAGGTGTCTTGGGATATCCAAGAGTCTCTACGTCTCGTTCGCTTGGGTACAGTTTCGGATCCAGCCTCCATAAAAACACTTTTAATTTCACCCCACATCTCATCAATTGTTGAATTCTGGATTCCGTTTAATCACGAGGCTCTGTCGTTAAGGGTGGTGACATAGTTTCGACATATGTTGGGGTCATTTAAAGCATTCGTAATGAATTTTGAGCTCCTTGCTGCATCCTGCGCTGGTTTTTGTACGGCAGCGGTTCGTAGTTTGAGACTCATCAGAACCAAATGGTGGTCGCTTCCCACATCGGCATTTCTTATACTCCGGACATCACACATAGACTTCCTCCATCGCTGCTGAATCATGATATGATCAATTTGGTTTTCGGTTTGACCATCCGGATGCACCCAGGTAATTTTGTTGCACGTCTTATGCTTAAATACAGTCCCACCTATCACAAGACGATTCGCGTTACAAAAGTCGACAAGCAAGTCACCATTTTCATTCCGTGACCCCAAGCCATTTCTTCCCATCACGCGTTCCAGTCCGTAATTGTCTGAACCGACTTGGGCATTGAGGTCTCCCATAACGACTATGATGTCGGCTCTCGGAACACTACTGTAAACCGAGTTAAGATGAGTGTAGAACGCGGTTTTGTCTTCCTCGGTCGCTTCATTTGTGGGGGCGTAGCACTGAATAATTGTGACGTTACGAATTTTTGAACGAAACCTTGCTGTCATTAATCTCGCAGAAATGGGCGCCCAGGAGATCAAACTACGCCTCGCTTCTTCGTTCAACATAATTCCGACACCATGCAGTCTTTGGACACCCTCTCTTTCATCTTCCCCGGAATACAGCATTCTCGTCTGTCCAGTGTCTGATCTGTATTCAGCTCTTCCTCTCCACTTAGTTTCGCTTATGCCCAGGATACTGATGTTTAGACGAAGCATTTCACGCTCAACCTGCTCGTATCTACCATCGCTGAACAAGGATCGAACGTTCCATGCTCCGATTTTCGTACGTATGCGGTAGCCAAAAGTATCATTTGCTCTTCTTGAAAGACTTCTTCTATTTGTCAACGATTCACTTATTATTATGGCGTCTTGATTGACGCTCGTACATGAAAGATGCCGCACCCCCAAATCCGATGTGCGGTTTACTGCAACCGAAGCTACAGAAGGATTTTCTATAAAAAGATTACCTCTTGGGGACTCATTTCCATTTGTTGTCATAATTCATGTATTTGCTTATATCCTTCCACCATGGTGTTTTCCGAGATATGATTAATAACATACATAAGCTCAGATTTGACAGGCACACCCGCCTTTTGTATGGTCAAACACATAACTGCTCGAGGCCGCCCACTATGGGAAAACAGACGCCTTTTGTAGCCGCCCAATATGGGTTACAGACGCTACCTGCTGCTGCCGTTGGCCTTTTACCAAAAAAGCTCCTCCGCCACCAGACTATCATGCCGTTGACCGCTACCTGCAGTTCATCCGTCTTAAGGGGGCTTTTAACCATCCCAAGGACAAGTTTGTGCCCTGACCAGCAACGCTGGGTTGTCTGCTTATCCCGGCATCCATTCGGTCCCCCTGCACGTTAGCGTTACCCGCCCTCTACCACGCGGAGGTGTGCATAGGGATTTTCCTATCATTGAGCCTAGGGCCATATGGCGTCCTAGCACTCTCAAGTACTTTTAGAGGGCAAGTTATACTACCTACCATAATTTTGTTTGTCACGAAATGTTCTTTTTTCTAATGAAAAATATAAAATTTATCAATTTATTTAAAATAACAATTAAATCTTCCATTGAATTTACTTAATCAAAATAGCTTTTTGTTTTCTTTGATGTTTAATAAAACTTTTAAGGGAATTAAAATAGTTTGATGAGAATTTCGTTTAAAATAATAATAATAATAATAATTATATAAATGTCGAAAATGTTTATAGATTTTTAAAATTTATACATTTTATTATGTTTGTTTTTTTTTTTGTCTTAAAAACTAATTATATACATGGGGCATTCCATGCCAAATGGACAGTTTGAAAAATTTTTATATTTGATTTTCTTTATTTTTTGTGTTTATTAGTATCCATCGATAAACACTTTCTGAAAAACAAACAAGCAATGGGAAAAAGTTCCTTTACTTGAACTTGAACTTGAATACAAAATAATAAAGGCTTTGAGTTTAACATACAAGAAACAGCACCTAGTTGCGGAAAATTTTGAAAAAAAAATCAACTTGATACAAAAAATTCACAATTTTACTTGCCACAATTTACAAAGATGGGCTTTATATCGAACATTTTATTTTTTGTTTGTGTGGTCTGGTAGGGCAATTGCCCAGCCCGTAGTTAAGCAAAACAAACGAAGTTACCCATCATCCAAATGAAAACGACACGAGGCCAACCACCATCGCCACCAGCTTAGCACCCACGAGATTACCACCCATGCGAAAATAACAATAAATGTTCGGAGCGGCAGCAATGCATTTTTTATATTTTTATGACTTAAAATAATGAATGTAATCACGAAATTTTAATAAATCTTTTTAAAGGTTTTTTTAAATCTTGTATATGAAAATATATTTTTCAAAAACTTTGCATTAAGTACCTATTATTGTTGTTTTATAATCATTTTGTATCCACCCAATATTCTAGATAAACACGGAGAAATGAGCCCCCTCTAAAATAGATTTTTTTAAGTTTTAAGTTGGTAGGTAGGCACCCAATTATTTTAAAAGATTTTTGTAGGTAGGTATTTAATTCTGAAAATAATGCAAAAACAACTTAAGAGGTTTTGCGTTTTACCCGTCGCTATGTTCTTATGCAGCTGTTACCATTTTTACCAATTTATTTTGAATAAGTAAGTAGGTACCAACTTATTCAAAATAATTATAAAATAAGTTTTAAATTCCAGGTCAAATAGGTACTCAATGAAATAGGTACCTACCTACCTAACCTTGAATTTTTCAATAAAAAACTTTAAATAAAATACCTACATATGAGTCCAAATGAACTTCAACGTTGGAGCCAATAGAACTAGGAATGTATTTTTTGAAAATCTCTGGAAAGAAATTTGAAATTAAATTTGTTTTGACAGTATTTGGACTGGCATAGGGATTCCCACTTACAGACTATTGATAAATATCAAGTAATCATTTCACTAAATTCGAATAAATTTCAGGTCAAATAAGAAGGTACCTATCTACCTACTCAAAGAAATACCTACCCTTGAATTTTGCAAAACAAAAAAAAAACTTTAATTTAAATAGGTACCTAATAGTAGGGACGTTAGTGCACGATATGAGGGCATACCTTTCATTTCGACCTGACGGGTTGAGCTTTAGTGCACTAATAGCTCATGTCCTAACTTTACTTTTAAGAAGTGTTGCCAATGTGGCAACACTGTCAGAAGGACAGAAGAAGGTTGCCACAATTTCGAAATGTTGCTTATAGATCAAAAACTAAGGGTCGCACGATGACCCGAGAACTCCCGTTGGATTCAGCACCCTTGAAAACATAGGAACACATTATTATTTTTCTCCCACCCCTCCCCTTGCACGAAGGGGGTGGAAAAAAGTCGTTTTGCAAACGAAATTTGAAAAGCCAAGAAAAGTTAGAAAAATATTTTTTTTAATAAAATTTAAAGATGGTGTCGAAGCAGAATTTCACATTCTACTACATTACATCCAGAGTTGATTGAAAACCTACTTTGGTTTTTAAAAAAAGCCACTTTCAAAGTGCTGGGGAGGGGGATATGAAAGATTAACAAACTTAAATATTTATCTTGGAATAATATAAGCATATGACACATGTTTGAAGGGTATTTTTTAATGCCCAATCTTACTAAATTAGAATAAACTCGATACAACTACCTTCAAAAAAGTTCCGAATTATTAGTCAAAAACGTAAAATATTACCAAATTTCAACAGCATTGACACGAAACTTGGTCCACATATTTCATTTGTCATAAGCAACATAATTCCTCATTACTTAAAAAATTGCATAGAAAGAAAAATCGAAAAAAGGGTTATTTCCAGTGGAGAATCCCTTTGTTTATGCAAATGCAAACTCATTGCAAACATGTCTTATCTTTAAGATTGAGGTCTTTAAATGCAAGTTAAATATCAGCCTACATTTGTGTGCACAAATTATTGGAGGAGGTGTCAAAAGATTCATACTAAAGAGGGATGTGTAATAGCCGTTCCACACTATCCCATTGAGTATTAATACATGTCAAAAAAGTGTGAAGAAAGTTATGTATAATAGTGTGGAAGCAAAATATGAAATTTCATCACACACAACTTGACATCGCATCCTACACGATTTGACATGTGTTTATACCTGAAAATATTTAAGATCGGTTCTAAAACCATCACACATTCTATCCCACTTGGGCGTTTGAGGTTATGGTGAAACTGATTTGTTTTGATGCAAGTGTGGAAGCAAAATATGTTTTTTCTCTTACTTATGGTTAAGAAGATATCGGCGTTTCAAAGAACGTAAATTGACGAAAATATCCCTTTTTTGCGTATAACTCAGAAATGGTGAGTGTTATTGAAAATATTTATAGACAAAGTTTGTACACTATGTTACCCTCTATTAAAAAAAATTAAATTTTTTCTAAGAGTGATAATTTCAAAGATATAATTATTTGAAAAATTTCGTCAAAAGCCTGAAATTCCAGACTTTTGCTTTTAAATCTTAAATAACGAAATTTTCATTAAATAATTTATGTTCAGCTTATAGACTATAATGTAATCTACAAAAAATATTAACACACTTTTTTCCACACGAGTGACCAGTAACAAAATATTGCTTCTTCAAAAAGGTTAAGTATTGAAAATAAGGATTTTTCGCTTACCACTCTTAAACGGTATATGTAAGAAATTTTATTTTTACACAGTTTGTATGTTATTTACCCTTCTACAAGAAAATAAATTTTTTTTTGCGGTTATTTAAAAGATATAATATTTTATATAAAATGCACAAAAGTCAAAAATAACGGAAGTTTGCGGTTTTCTCTTAAATGGTGAAGTTTTTGAAAAATAATTTATACTTTTTGTAGTATAAACAATAATATTCTCTATGAGAACTCTTATGAAGACTTTTTCGATATAAGGCCCCAATAAAAAGATATTGGGACTTCAAAAAGTATCAATTTTCGAAAATGCTGTTTTTTCCGGCCCAAAATGATTCGCCCAGCGACATAAAATAATAATAGGGTTTTTTAGAGAGACATAGTACAAACATTTTTTCATACTGAACAATTTTCTGAAAATAGTACTAAAATTACAAAAAAAAAAAACATTTAAAACAAATGGCAACACTTAAAATATAATATAAAAGTACTATATTCAGATTCGTGTGTAGACTTTTGCACGAGTATTCTTTATGGCAATTTAAAGATAATTGCGTTTAAAAAATTTAACTTGGAATTTTCCTCATGTAGAAATTAATTTTTTCCTCGATACTGCCCAAAATATGGTTATACCAACAAAAAAAAACAATTCCTGACGTTTGACCTTGAATAACTCTTAGCGCAAGCCAGATTCGTGTGTAGACTTTTGCACTAGTATTCCTTATGAGAAAATTATGATAAATGCGCTTAAAAATTTTAACTTGGAATTTTCCCGAAGTGGTAATGCATTTTTCCTAGATACCAAAAAAACATGTGATAAAAAAATAGTTTTCTTAGTTTACAATTTTCTCGAAAACTATACTTCATCCAACAAAAATATGCAGTACACGTCTTATGGGAAAGCTTTTTCAAAATCAGTAGCGTGCCAAACTTTTGCACCATACTAAATTGAAGGACCTCCTCCATAAAAAAGTGCTTGCCCGCCCGTAAATTTCTGATTGCGGCTGACGCAGATCCAACACGTCCTATTGAGCGCACATCTGAGTGCGCACTGAATTGCTGTGGCCTATGGCTATTGGCTGGCTACTGCTATTCAACCCCCATTCAAAAATTGATGTGTATTCAGAGTTACCCGTGTCTATTTAGTAACTCGTTCAGCTTTTTTTTCTTGGGTTTCTGTTGAGGTGCTTTGGATTTTAGAGCTTTAAAAAAAAAAGGTTTTAGTGATGAGTGTTATCGTGGAGTGTTTTTCATCTTTTGCATTTATTTTAATGCGTGGAAAATACGTTAAAATGCAGTTACAAAATTTTAAGCTGTTTTTCTCTGAAACAGAACATTATTTGCATAGATTTTCGTATCGCGAGGTGAAGTAAAGTATTTTTATGTAAATTGTATTTTGAAAAGGTGTATTTTTAAGTTTTGTGCAATTTGTGTTCTTAAGACGGGTATCAGTTTTGTGCAATTTGTGTTTCTTACTCGTGTATTTGTGAAGAGGTGTGTTTTTCTTAGAGTTTTTTGCAATTTGTATTTTTAAGTCATGTATTTTGTGCTTGATGTAAGTAGTATGAAATGGCAAAAATTTAGTGTTGCCATTTGTTTTAAATGTTTTTTTTGTAATTTTAGTACTATTTTCAGAAAATTACTCCTCCCGGTTGATTGGGGGGAGATAGACCCCCCCCTCAGTATGAAAAAATGTTTGTACTATGTCTCTCTTAAAAACCCTATTATTATTTTATGTCGCTGGGCGAATCATTTTGGGCCGAAAAAAACAGCATTTTCGAAAATTGATACTTTTTGAAGTCTCAGTATCTTTTTATTGGGGCCTTCTATCGAAAAAGTCCACATAAGAGTTCTTATAGAGAATATTATTGTTTATACAAAAAGTATAAATTATTTTTCAAAAACTTCACCATTTAAGAGAAAACCGCAAAATACCGTTATTTTTGGCTTTTGTGCATTTTATATAAAATATTATATCTTTTAAACAACCGCAAAAAAAATTTTTATTTTCTTGTAGAAGTTTAAATAACATACAAACTGTGTAAAAATAAAATTTCTAACATATACCACTTAAGAGTGGTAAGCGAAAAATCCTTATTTTCAATACTTAACCTTTTTGAAGTAGCAATGTCTTGTTACTGGTCACTCGTGTGGAAAAAAGTGTGTTAATATTTTTTGTAGATTACATTATAGTCTATAAGCTGAACATACATTATTTTATGACAATTTCGTTATTTAAGATTTAAAAGCAAAAGTCTGGAATTTCAGGTTTTTGACGAAATTTTTCAAATAATTACATCTTTAAAATTATCACACTTAGAAAAAATTAAATTTTTTTTTAATAGAGGGTAACATAGTGTACAAACTTTGTCTATAAATGTTTTCAATAACACTCACCATATCTGAGTTATACGCAAAAAAAGGATATTTTCGTCAATTTACGTTCTTTGAAACGCCGATATCTTCTTAACCATAAGTCAGAGAAAAAAAGTATATCAACATTTCTTGTAGATAATCACATTATCTACAAGTTTTGTCTGCATTACTTTTTAATACCATGTACCGTTTCAAAGTTATTCGTGGAAATAACTTTTAACGCAAGCTAGTTTCGTTTGTAGACTTTCGCACAGGCGCGGATACAGGGGGAGGGCAATGGGTGCAATTGCCCCCCCCTGGGCAAGTACGAACGAAGCATAAAATATTAATTTAATAAAATTCAATAAAAAAAACATTACTGTATAACACTTTTAGTCAAATTATTTCATATTAGAGAGCAGATTCACTTTTCAAAATACAAATGTGAATGAAAAATATCACAATTTTGTAAAAACATGTTTTAAAAAGGTCTTGCCTTAGCCCTTCTCAACAAATATGTTAGTTGTTTTTTTTTTATAGTTAAGTACAAAGAGAGAGGCGGCAGGGGCACTTATCTAAATTTTCCACCTTAAAATTGATTTTAATTTTTAAAAATAACAATAGCGCAAAATTTTAAACAACATTTTGTTAAGGGCTAAGCATGATGATAATTAACAATCTTCTGAATATTTAGTAGTTTATTAGCTCTTCCCAATTTTAGACCTCTTTTTTATGGTTTAACAACTAGTGTCATACTAATCCTTTTCTAATATAAACAGTTCATCTGAACACGTCGAAACAGTGACAGTTCGTATAAGAAACAAGCATTTTTTTATATATTACAAATGTCAAAGTGACAACTTACAATTTTTTTAAATTTACAAAATGATGTTCACTTGAATTTGTTTGGTTGTAGTGCCTGGTTTAAATATAGTTTGTAAGAAACTCAGCTTTGATTGTGCCGCGACTGTTATTGTCTGTGGCAATTGGAAGAAACTTATATAAAAGGATTCTTGAGTCTTGATTCATGAGCATCCTTAAGGTAGAACTAGAATAGTCGGAAGCCAACTTAAGTGGTCGTACGAAACCGACCGAAAACAAGAAATTCATATGACGCGCACATAATCGCGAAGTGGAGCTTTTCGTTTAGTTTTCGTCAACTTTTGCCGTCGGACGTAAGGGCGCTCACCGACCGCTCTTTCGTAAGTGGGCGAATGCAAAATCAAGATGGTGGAGACAAAGTAAAAAGAATTTGGCGCTTGGTGCAGTTTTTCAACTTTTTTTTTCTGTTTTATGTAGGTATGAGTGAAGTAAAATATTTAATTTTCTTTTAATTAATTTATATCACTTCGAATTTTAGTGGTTTCGCAAAGTAAATAATTAAAAGTCTGTCACTCCGTGATGTGAATAATTATGAGAAAATTAACTTTGAACAAAAAATTATTTACATTTTGTTTTCCACATTCAACTACTTAAGTGTATTATGGGTGACTTATGAAATTGACGTTTCGGAAAGCTACTTTTCGGTCGGTTTTGACATAAGCTTCCGACAGTTCTAGTTCTACCTTTAGCCGAAGCACAATTTATTACGAAAAAAACGAAAAAAGCACAATTCAATTCTGGAATTACTATAATTGTCAAGAATTTTTTTTTTTTTGAGGAAAATGACATATGTCATGAATTTAGCATTACTAAAAATTTAAAATAGCCATTTAATGATTTTAACATTAGTTATAGATAGATCTTTTTAACTGAGTATCATGTTAAAATTGCTTTAGAATCGCTCTTTTCTTAATGGTTTCAAATTTTGCGCCAATATCTTTAAAATACGTCGATTTAATTAGCAGAAACAAATGTTTACTTTGCTTCAAATGCTCGGATCTACATGATTTAGATATTTGCGTTTCCGTTTTAGAGAGTGGTTTCACAAGAAAACTCTCGAGAGTGACTCTTGGATATCTGTTCAAATAAATAAGTTTAAACTTATCTATTTGAACTTAATTCTTTGGCTCCACTAAAACAGAAGAATATTATTTTTAATTTTCTTCAAAATCATAACTTGATTATCTGTCTTCCCCTCTGTTGAGCTAATTTCATGACTGTGTCCACTTGCGAGTTTTACTCTCGAGAGCTGCTCGAAGTCTCTAATCTCAAATGGATACGGAATACGCACCTGTGCTTCGAGTGCGTCGCTGTACGAAGCGATGCACGCAGACATGCTGCACATCTGTTTTAGCCATTAAATACGTTTCCGATGGTAGTATTCGTGAGGATTTTATGACTTCCGTGTTCCATATTATTAAAATGGCGAAAAGTAGGAATCCGATGAAGAAGATTGGAGAGGAACAAGGAAACGACTACAGCAGTCACTGCCGAAGAGAAGTTGGATGGAATTTCTACACCTAAGGATAGTTGTTTTTTGCTGATTTTGAAAACGTCAAGTAAACGTCAATTCCATTGTCAAATGATCGTTATTTCTTGACGCGAGTATTGCTATATTAAAATATATGCAATAGTTTAGTTTGCACAAAATCTTTTCTTCCAACGTCATTCAATATTCTTGCAAACGCATTTGACACTTTCAAACACGTTCTCTGGCTCCTCAATATTTTTGTCGTCAACTCGATATCTTACCGCAGAATTGCACCGCAGATGATGTTTATGACTTTTGCAGTTTGCGTTTGAGAACATTCTGCAAACGCAAATAACGTTTTTGAAAATGGCATTTATTTGGCAAGGCTATTGACAAAATTTGCTTGTCCCTGCTAAAGAAGATGCTGAAACTTTCACTTGAACTGGAACGTCATGTGTGTGAATAGGAACACGCCGATGTGCCATTATTCTTTCCGAAATTTGAGGTAAAAGACGCTGTAAGGACACCATAGCCGCGTTTTATTATCGCTCATAACCCATATGGTTCACCTCGTGAAAATAAAACGATGTGGGTTAGTGCAAAAGCAGTGCTGTATATCAGTCTCTTTTTTTCTTATGTTTATTTGTTTTTCATGCAAGCACTTGTCTCTTTTCCTCTCTATTCCTAATACTGCTGACAAATCGCTGACATCCATTCACAATGGTAAATAGCCCTCTGCCGGCCAGAGTGAAAACCTCTATCTGGGTTATTGAAATTAACCTCGATAGAAACCTAGATCCCATGTTGTTTTTGTAATACATGTTAAAAGATAACCTCGACCCAGACCCAGAGATAATAAAACGCAGCTCATGCTACAGCTAAAAACTGCATAATGGCTTTAACACACGTGCAGCCTTTTTCATGCAGCGAAATAAAATAACACAGGTTCTTATGGGAGCAGAAAAACTCAAGAGCTGCATGCAGCTGAGAGCTGCACGATGTCTCTATTCCCAAATTTGCTGCGCAGCTGCGCAGCAATAAGTGGTTGTTCGTCGTCCGCTGACCAGTGCCGAGATTCAGCTATTTCAGCGAGTGAGATGAGATGACTCGCCTTACTCGCCGACTCATCTCACTTCACTCGCAAAAGTGATTCAGCTATTTAAGTGAAATGAGTAAGTTCGAATTTAGTTTCGAACATGAGACAAAGAATAAATATAAAAGAGCTAAATTCTACCTCCTTGTCACACTCGTTACGCAAAACGAAATTAAACACAAATACAACAATGTAAACATTGGAATCTTTAATAATGGAGTTTGGAGTATCTTTTGTTTCAATTGTTTTTTTTTGTCATAATTAAAGTTTAATGAATAGTGAATAGAATATAAATTTATTTAATATATATATGTGCATAGTATGATAATAAAATAAAATTAAAGAATCAATAAAAGGGTAGTTGTTTTTATCTACGTTGTTGTTTTTTATTTCGTTTCCTATCCATGAATAGGAATTCTTGAGAAAAGCACATATACCTATCCAAAACTAGAAATTTACCAACACATACACCAAGTCACTGCGGAAATATCTGGCGAGTAATCTGACATTTCGTTTCACTCACTCCCTTTTGCTAACTGAATCGATTTTCGACGAAAAGTGACTCATCTCACTCACTCCCTGCGGCTTCGAATTAGCTGAATCTCGGCACAGGTTCAGTGGAGAAAAGTTCCGTTGTGCACAAATAGCCTTCAAGTTGATCGATTGGAAAGCATATAACTTCAGTTTTGATTGTCTGATCTTCAAAATTAAGGCTTTTATGGAAAGGATAAATGTCAGGCTACATTTTTGTATAATTTTTTTTTTTAATATTTAATTTATTTCATACTAGAAAGCAGATTGAGTCCTTCATCGGTTTGATTTCACTTTTCAAAATGCAAATGTGAATGAAAAATTACACAATTTTGAAAAATTATGTTGTATTATGCGGCAGGGCCACTTATCTAAATTTTCCACTTTAAAGTGGATTTTAATCCAAAAAAATAACAAAATCTTTAAGAAACTTCGATTTCCGTAGCTTAAAAAAATTATAACTTTACTTCTAATGCTCGGATCTACAAGATTAATGGCCAATTTCATAAACAAACACTAAAATTATATCTAAACTCCTTCTCAATTTTATCAGATATTTAAAATTTTTCAGTTTCACCAATGTAGAAAAGGGATATTTTAGGGATTTTTTAATTTGACTGAGTTTGCTCACATCCCTGGATTCAAAGAAAGAGGTTGTTTCCCTCGCACATGCGAAGTCTATGAGAAAAAGTGAAAAAGCATCATGGACGAGGGACAATTATTCTGACAGCAAAATATAAGCTGTTGTTGACATGAATGGCTTAACAAAAAAGACTATTAAAATTTAATGACACAAAAACGAGCTTTTAGTTTACAAGGGCATTTAAAATCTTCTTAAATATAAAAGCATTTGGTGAAACCAAAAACCATCATTTAAAGGCTTAAAGGCTTTTTAAATAATTAAAAGCCTTTCGTGAAATCGGCCATTAATG
This sequence comes from Dasysyrphus tricinctus, assembly GCA_963921185.1. Taxonomy (NCBI): domain Eukaryota; kingdom Metazoa; phylum Arthropoda; class Insecta; order Diptera; family Syrphidae; genus Dasysyrphus; species Dasysyrphus tricinctus. The sequence continues at coordinate 173,601,868 of OY992530.1, read as the reverse complement.
AGAGAAAAATGAGCTTTTAGTTTACAAGGGCTTTTAAAATCTTCTTAAATATAAAAGCATTTGGTGAAACCAAAGAACATCATTTAAAGACTAAAAGGCTTTTTAAATAATTAAAAGCCTTTCGTGAAATCGGCCATAAGATATTTAAATAAAGTTAAAATACAAAACTATATTTGTGTATAAAAATTATTTAGAAATACCGAAAAATTTCATACTAAAAGGGTGATGGAGTCCTTTTTAAGAAAAATGTTTAAGTGTATGCACATGTGTTTTGAGTGCAGCTCTACTCGCAGCGATGCGTGCAAACCTGCTGCACATCTGTTTGAGGTATAGCTTCATTTCACGAAGTTCCAAAGTACCCGCTGTTTAAGACACTCTGGCAGTTATGAAAAACGTAATATTGCTTTCTTCAAATTTCAAACTCATCTCATGCAGAGCGGTATGAAGTGTACTCCAATTTTCTGTAAACCTCATCAAAATTGTGGAAACTCACGAAAATTGCCCCCCCCTGAACGAAATCCTGGATCCGCGCCTGCTTTCGCATGCGTATTCCTTAGGCACAAATAAAGATAATTGCATTCAAAAATCTTCACTTGGAATTTTTCCGCAGATTGGCAATTTATTTGTACATTTTTCCTGGGCTATTAGGGGAACTGACCTTTATCGGAGGTTCAGGTGCGTCTATTGCGAACTATTATGGCATAAGTGGTAATTGGTCCGAAAAAATATTAGATTTCAATGTCGGTACATTAACTTTCTCGGACCATATGCCCATCACAGTTGTCATCACAGTTCAAAAAGAAAGATCAGATAACGATATGGTTATTTTGCCTAAACTTTTCTGGAGAGAACGAGATAAAGAAAACTATCAGACACGACTGGATGAATGTTCCACGCAAACGGATTTAGGTCAAAAAAGTATTGATGAGCAAATTGTACTCTTCATCGATAATATTAAAAAATCGGCTTCCCCAACGGAAAGAAGGCATATAACACGAGGAAAACAAAAATGGTTCGATATAGATTGCGAAAAAGCCACAGCTAAATCTTTCAAACTTTTAAAACTAGCTTAAATCCGAAATGGAGATTTTTTTCGCAGGTCTTATGTTCGAGCTAATACATACTACAAGGAACTTTGTAAAACCAAAGAAAATTGCAGGGAATTCAAATAGTGTAAGAGATTCGGCTCAATTCTAGCAAATTGTAAGAGAGCTTAACGGACAAAAATTTAAGATAGGCAAACACCTAGATGCCAACATACTAGCTACTTACTTTAAGAACCTTTTAAACCCGGTACTTATCCCAGAACCAGTACTCTTTGCAGAAAACTTAGTGATGATAAGCGAACTAGATGAAGATATAAGCTCAGGAGAGATACGCAATGTCCTAAACAAAGCTAAGAACAATAAAGCACCAGGAGATGACAGAGTTTCCTACGAATTCTTCAAAAACGCTCCTTTTTCTTTCTTAGAATATCTTGCGAAAACATATTCTCAAATATTAAATACAGCTGAAGTTTTAAAAGATCAATAGTTTTCCCAATACACAAAAAAGGTGACATCAATAATGTTGAGAACTATAGAGGCATTTCTTTTATGAATGCTATTGCCAAAATTTTTACGGGTATCATACTTAATAGACTTGAAGTTTGGGTAGAAGAAAATAGAATACTTAATGAGTTTCAGGCAGGGTTCTGCACCGGTTACTCAACGATTGATCACCTTTTCTCCTTACAAAACATAGTTGATTACTATCTTCAAAACGGTAAAATATTGTATGCTATATTTATCGATTTTAAAGCAGCTTTTGATAGTATTGATCGTAGGGCACTTTTCTATAAATTGAGCACACTGGGAATATCATCCAAGGTTTTAAACGTGATAAAAAATCTCTATGAGAATACTTTGTCGGCGGTATGGGATGGTGAGCAAGTGTCGGAATGGTTCAGAACTATGAGTGGAGTGCGACAAGGGTGTTTATTATCTCCATTGCTGTTTGCATTATTTATAAATGACATAGTCGACACCTTGCCAAACGGTATTCAAGTTGCAGGGCTCACAATAAAATGTCTTTTATATGCAGATGATTTAGTGTTATTTGCGAACTCACCGGAAAGTCTTCAGCTTATGATTAACAATCTGAGTAGTTACTGTAGATTGTGGAATTTGGAGATAAATACGTCAAAGTCCAAAGTTATGATTTTTAGGTCGGGGAGAGGTAGGCATTGAAGGCATGAAAGATGGTTTTTGAATGAAGAAAATATTGAAGTCGTTGAAGAATAAAATAACCTGGGTATGATACTCACACCCAACCTCAACCCAAAAAAACACTTTCAGATGAAACTTAAAAAATCAGTGGCTGCTTTAATTTCAACCTGGAAAAGTCTTTTTAAGAACAAGAATATAGCGCAGAGCGTTAAATTTAAAGTTTTTGAAGCTGTTTTAAGATCAATAATGACGTATGGCTCTCAAGTATGGGGATATCAGCAGTATGATGAGGTAGAAAAAATGCAACGTTTTTTTCTCAAAAAAACCTTTGGTTTACCGCAGACAACCCCTAATTACATGCTGCTTCTTGAAACCGGTCTCCCACCTTTATACAGGGTGTCCCGGACCTGATTGGAAGTATTTCAGGGGGTGGTTCTTTGCGTTATTCTAAGAAAAAAATTGTATGGGGGGAAAGTCGTATCTCCCCTCCCTGAGGCAGGGAGGGGCAGTTTCTGAAACATTGACTTCAAATGCAAAAAAAAACATTAAAAATCAACGGAAACACATTTAATAATGTGCTATAATTTTTTGAAAGCTAATACTTCACTCTTGTATTTGGTTTTTAAATCAAGTTGTTTAAGCGAATAGTTTTTGAGAAATTAAATTTCAAAGTCAAAATTAAAAAAAAAAAAATGTGATTTTTTTTCTTAAGTCGATATTTTTCAAAATTTTACATAATTAAGGGCTTTTTTTGTGTCCAATATTCAATGCCCTTATTATTTTTTAGTCCATTACCGAAAACCAAATGTAAAAATCTTTCTTAGTTTTTGAAAAATTAAGAAAAAACAAAAGGTACTTTTCCCGAATAAGCCCGAAAAAATGAATTTATTCATGAATTATCTATAAATTAACCCTTTTTCGGGTAAAAGTACCTTTTGTTTTTTCTTAATTTCTCAAAAATTAAGAGAGATTTTTACATTTGGTTTTCGGTAATGGACTAAAAAATAATGAGGGCGTTGAATATTGAACACAAAAAATGCCCTTAATTACGTAAAATTTTGAAAAATATCGACTTAAGAAAAAAAATTGCTATTTTTTTTCTAAATTTTGACTTTGAAATTTAATTTCTCAAAAATTGTTCGCTTAAACAACTTGATTTAAAACCTAATACAAGAGTGGAGTATTAGCTTTCAAAAAAATTATAGCACATTATTAAATGTGTTTCCGTTGATTTTTAATGTTTGTTTTGGCATTTGAAGTCAATGTTTCAGAAACTGCCCCTCCCTGCCTCAGGGAGGGGAGATACAACTTTCCCCCAAAAATTGTATGGGGGGAAAGTTGTATCTCCCCTCCCTGAGGCAGGGAGGGGCAGTTTCTGAAACATTGACTTAAAATGCATAAAAAAACATTTAAAATCAACGGAAACACATTTAATAATTTTTTTTGATAGTTAATACTCCATTCTTGTATTTGGTTTTTAAATCAAGTTGTTTAAGCGAATAGTTTTTGAGAAATTAGATTTCAAAGTCAAAATTAAAAAAAAAAAAGTGATTTTTTTTTTCTTAAGTCGATATTTTTCAAAATTTTACGTAATTAAGGGCTTTTTTTGTGTTCAATATTCAATGCCCTCATTATTTTTTAGTCTATTACCGAAAACCAAATGTAAAAATCTCTCTTAGTTTTTGAGAAATTAAGAAAAAACAAAAGATACTTTCACCAAAAAAGCCCGAAAAAGGGTTAAATTATGGATAATTCATGAATAAATTCATTTTTTCAGGCTTATTCGGGAAAAGTACCTTTTGTTTTTTCTTAATTTCTCAAAAACTAAGAAAGGTTTTTACATTTGGTTTTCGGTAATGGACTAAAAAATAATGAGAGCATTGAATATTGAACTCAAAAAATTCCCTTAATTACGTAAAATTTTGATAAATATCGACTTAAGAAAAAAAAATCACAATTTTTTTTTTTTAATTTTGACTTTGAAATTTAATTTCTCAAAAACTATTCGCTTAAACAACTTGATTTAAAAACCAAATACAAGAATGGAGTATTAGCTTTAAAAAAAATATAGCACATTATTTACTGTGTTTCCGTTGATTTTTAATGTTTTTTTTTGCATTTGAAGTCAATGTTTCAGAAACTGCCCCTCCCTGCCTCAGGGAGGGGAGATACAACTTTCCCTCGTTACAATTTTGTTCTTAGAATAACCCAAAGAACCACCCCCTGAAATACTTCCACTCAGGTCCGGGACACCCTGTATATTCACTTTAAGAATTCACTTTGAATATGTTACAAAAGTTCTTGCCTATGAAGATAATCGCCCACCAAAAACACTAGCAAAACACAGCATATACAGACAAATATTAGCTGGTATCAAAAATGGGAGGATATTTTCTTGCTGTGTGGTGTCTCATTGCAATCAGTAAATATTTCGGATGTATCTCTAAGGGGAAAATTAATGAACATCCTTGAATTATTAGACGCCCGATTAAGATCAGATTTTATAGAAGAAGCTAAAGGCTCATCCTGTCGGTCACTGTACCCAAAGCTCGAACACAATTTGAACGATCTGAACTATTTTTCTGATAAACTGAGCTTATTTGAAATCTCTTATATCTTCCAAATTAGGGGAGTGCTCCTAGATTTCAATTATAGACCATATTTTAATGACCGGAGTTCGTAGTGTTTATTGTGTAACCTGCAAGAACAAGAAACATCGTACCACTTTTTATCTGTGTGTCCCATTTTGAAAGAACTACTCTTTGTATATTTCCAATAATCAATTTTAAGTGAAACTGAATCCATCAGTATTTTAAATGGACATAGTAACTGGAAACTTCTTGCGCAATACTGCATTGAAACCTTTAAGTATCGGAATGATTTTTTGGATTATTGAAAGATTTGTATACGTAGAAAAAAAAATCCGTTTTTGTCTGAGCAATCAATATTTATATAGATATAACAACATATTATTGTAAAAAAAAAACATTTGAAATTTACAAAAATGTACATACTACTTAAACTAAAAACATATTTCTTTTATTTCTCTTCTTCATTACATTAAAAACTGTTAAAAGTCAAATTTTGTATATTCAAGTACCTACCTATCTACAATTATTTTATAGCTTTTATATTATTTAGAAATCAACTGAGTAAACATAATGTAAAAATAAGTTGGCATCTGGCAGACGGTTTCAAACCAGGGCCAACATTTTATTTATTATTATTTTTGAATATTGTAAATTTTATATATGAATTGAAAAATAAAACTAGCTAACTAACTAACTCATACTGAAATACCGTAAGTCAGCCCACCACTGGCTCTAAGACTATTAGTTCACTTTTCTCAGCAAACGAAGCGAAGCTATTCGTTTTAATCTTCACCAAGTCTCGTTTTACGTGACGGCAATTTGTTTCGAAGTTTAATTTGGAAGATCTTTGTTAATAGCCTATTAAATAGACCTTTTAAAAAGGAACAATTACGTGCAAAGGTTTTTATTATCGAATATGTTTGTTTGGCCCATAAGCATACTTAAAACTGAAAATGCTACTACATTAACCCATACGTTTCTGAGAGAATGGTCACACTGGCCACTTTTCATGATTTTTGATATAACTCGGAAACTAAGCCAGATTTGACAATTTTACACTTAAAACTTTTTGTTCAAAAATTAATTTTTTATCGAAATGGATAATTTAAAAAATTGAAAAAAAAAATTTGACAGGAATGGTTAACAAAAATTAACATAAGAAATCGAAAAATCGAAGATTTTAATTTTTTTTCTAAATAGCGCATAATCTTTTTTGGAGCAAAGATACGCTCAAGATATACTTAAGCAAAGTAAAGTAGAGTTTGAAGGCATTAATGTGACATGTTAAAAAATCCATATTATTTGAAAACTGACAGAGATATAGCTATTCAGACGTTATCATTCCTTCGTTGAAGAACGGATACATACACCATCCACTGACCTCTCATACCCATCTACCAAACGTTGCATGGAGCCACTGCTCCTACGGGCCTGATAGAGGGATGATTCCGCAAGTGAGGGCAAAAGAAGGACCACGCCTTTTGAAAGGCAATCTCTTCTCAGCCAGGTGTTTATGTGACGACAGACATTTCTTCAACGTACGGATACATGCACCAACCACTGAGCTATCACTCTCATCAACCAGTCGTTGCATGGAGCCACTGCTCCTACGGGCCTGATGGAGGGAGGATTTCTCAAGTGGGGGCAAAGGAAGGACCTCGCTTTTGAGAGGCGTTTTCCTCTCCTCAGCCTGGTGGTTATGTGCCAACGGACTGTCCTTACCGACTTTTCAGGCTATAGCCTGCTGGGACTCTTCAACACCCTTAACGGGCTTGAATTAACATGGGATTTATCATAGGTTTCATTTCATGGGGTTCACAACCCCTAGGGTATCACAATGGATCTAAATTGATCTAAGTGAGACGGTAACAAGACCAACTGTCAGCCCATTAACCTAACCTAACCTATCATTTCTTATCATTTTCGCAGTTTTTGCCCGAAAGCCTTTTTTTTGGTACTAGCACCTCGTACCATCGGACCAGGCGCTCAGTCTGCAGGTCTGAAAGCATTTAAAAACAGCCGAAAAACAAAATTGCTAGCTTACATACTTTTTTAATATTCTCTATAGTCGTAAAGTCATTATATCATATTAAAATCTTGATTTTGAACATTTATACGAACGTGAAAGTTGCCATATTGTACCAAAAAAACGGGCCTTATGGGCCAAAATTGTGAATAATTATAAGAAATGGTTAAGCCTGAATGGGCATATCTCTGTCAATTTTGAACAAACTTTACTTTTTAAACATGCCATATTAATGCCTTTAGTCTCTACTTTATTTTGTTTATGCATGGCTTGACCCTATCTTTGCTTAAAAAAAAGTTATGCACAATTTATTAAAAAATTTAGAAATCTTTGATTTTGTTTAGGTTGGTTTTTGTTTACTTTTCTTGCTTAAATTTTTTTATAAAATTTTTTAAACTATCAATTTTAATAGAAAATCTAATTTTGAACAAAAAGTTTTAAGTCTTAAATTTTCAAAATCAGTTTAGTTTCCGAGTTATACCAAATATATTGAAAAGTGGTCAGTGTGACCATTCTATCAGAAACGCATGGGTGAATTTAGCAGTGTTTTCGGTTTCAAGCATGCTTATGAGCCAAACAAACATATTCAATAATATTGCACGTAATTATTCCTTTATACCCCTCATTTTCCAGTCTATTCAATAGTGTATCATTATTGTTTTGAATATTTTAAATCTGTCAAATATATTTGGAAAACTGGAATAACATACGAAAGCTATTTGACACTTAATTTTAATACTTCGATCATTGTGAAACGCAAAGTTCGTTAATGGGAGGATTTAATTTACGGATAATTTAATTGTCGAATAACGAATCCGAACTTTATTCAAATATTGTGAAACAAAATCGTTTTTTTATTTTTTTTTTTTTATCTGCAAGTTCAAATATTTTTAAAAAAAATTATATAATTATTTAAGCTTTACAACATGCATACATAGAGGAAGTGTACCAATTTTGGAATACGCTCCCATACTCTGTCCAATTTATATTTGCAGTACAGACCTTATGTTGCCTAACTAAAGAAATTGTTACTGAAATAAGAAACTGAGTTACCTTGAAATTGCTGTCTAATCTTCATTGAACCCACTACATCCTACCTATCTTATCTGCTCCCCAGCTAAAAGGAGACTGATCGCCAATCTGGCATCAACCCTTATTGACATTGGTGTTCACAATAAAAAAAAATACTTTCAATTAGAGCTCCCATTCGCCAGTTGATGGAAATTCTTCAGACTTTTTCTTTGGGTTTTGCTATGGAGCTTTCAGGGTCCAAGCTTTTTTATAGCTTTTGGTAGCAAATGTTTCAACTTTAGACGGTGCTCACATTGGAACGATTCCTCCGACTTTTTTTGACCCCTCTGCACTTTAGCTCACTCCTACTTCATGGTGAGAAAGAGATAGCAAGGACAGGCAGGATATTTTAATTTTTTTTTAAATCTACGGATTTTTTTTACGTTTCCTTTGTGACAACTGCTTTCTCTCTCTGTACTTTTTCTTTGGCAGATACTACACAATTCAATTTTTTTGCATTTGAAAATATTTTAAATAAATAAAATTTAAGTTTTAGAATGAAAACAAAATTAATTAATACCTCAAAGAGCTCAGATTTGTGTTTTCTTTAAACGACTTCTCAACTTCAAAGTGAGTCTGTTGGTGTTCACATTAGTTTGTGTCTGAAAAAAAGAAGTTGGATGAATGTCAAAATAAGTCGGTCAGTCCAATGTGAACACCGTCTTAGAGGAATAGGAGTTGACACTTGGTGATTTAATGTTTTCTTTTTTTTATATGGAAACCAGTAGATAAAGTGTAATTTAGATATTTTTAGATTTAGAGGAATATACAAATTTATATGAAAATACCATAAAAAAGAACACTGTAACGTGTGTAATATCATTAAAATATAGAGCGGTGCAGTAAACATTTACTTTTAAGATTTGAGGAAGTATTATTTTTGTGTTGGGTACATTTACATACAAAAATGGCTTTACCTTCTTCGAAGGACACATGTGTTAAGAAAGAAAGAAAAAGCAGGAGAACGTTGAAAAAATTGTATGACCCTGATAAAAATAACACAGATTGTAATAAAAAACCAACAGATTTGTTTTCTGTATCAAAATAAAAACAAAAACTCGTAGAGAAAAGGCTTGTCTGTAGTTGGTCCACCAATAATAGAGTTGAGTTAAATGACCGTATAATACCAAGATATTGCATCTAGTGTAAAAATTCGCAGTCAAAGCGCTAGTACTGTGACGACCCCAGTGGTGACCCCATAGATGTGTGAGTGAGAACTCCGTCTATGTATAAGTTTTACAATCGTCGGTGGTGCGGTCGCTGAGTCGTGGGTCTGCGGCGAATAAAGGCTTGCATGTCTGTATGTGTTATGTGAGTTCGAATGTGAATGAGGATGTGATACAATACGTGGGAATGTTTCCCTTCCCCCGACCGACCGCATCTAAAGCTGATTTTTGGTGGTTGGTTGAGATGCGGTATCTTGGTATTATACGGTCTTTGGTTAAATTGAAAATGTCAATCGTTTGTACATGGTTTGACACGTTTGTACAACTTTTAGAATAATTTGTATACTCACCGTTTTTAAAAACCCACTTAAAAAAAAAAAAAAAACGGAAGCTGGCCCACCAACTATAACGCTCGAAAAATCTGGAAATGCAGTTCGATTCATAATCGTTTGTACACGCCGTTTGTGTTTGTTTTGCTTAGTTTTTACACTTTCCAGAAATTTTTACAAACATTTTTTTTTTATTTTTTTTTTATAAAATTTTTGAAAAATTGCAATCGTTTGAACATTTCTTATAATAATTTTCCACCGTGTTAATTTTTTAAATTTTGCTTTAAAACATATTGTTGGTTCGATTCATAATCGTATGTACCTACACGTTTGTCTTTTTTTTTTGTGTAGTTTTTACACTTTCGTTTGTACATTTTTTATATTAATCCATCCATAATCCAGCATTCGATCTTGTTATTTCTTTAAAATTTTGCTTTAGAACTATTTTTAAATAATAACCTACTCAAAATTTTGCGGCGAAAAAAAATGTAGCTGGCCCACCAACTTTAACGTTCGAAAAATCTGGAAATGTAGTTCGATTGGTAATCGTTTGTACACGTTTGTGTTTTTTTTTTGTTTACTTTTTACACTTTCCAAAAGCTTTTTCCCAATTTGTTTTTGAACATATTTATTTTTTTTTTTTTTTATTGTAATCGTTTGTGCATTTCTTATAATAATTTTCCACCGTGTTAATTTATAAAATTTTGATTTAATTCTATTCCTTAATAATTATTCAAATTTTGCGGCGACAAAAAAAAACATGTAGTTGGCCCACCAACTATATCGCTCTAAATAAAATCTGGAAATGCAGTTCGTTTAATAATCGTTTGTACACGTTTGTCCGTTGTTTTTTAGTTCTTACACGCCCTAACATTTTTTTACTTCAAATTTTGTTTGAAAAAATTGTGTGAAATTTTTGAAACGAAGGTTTGCCATCGTTTGTACACCGTTTATTTTAATTTTCCAGCGTTCATGTCTAGTCTTTTCCCAAAAATAGTCATACTATAAGGTCACTTCTCACTATATATTTAAAGGTACCTACATAAGTATGTACCTATAATTAAAATATAACAATTCGATTTCTGTTGGGCAAAAGACACATCCAGCAAAGTATTCAATAACTATTAAGATCAGTTAAGTAATAAAATGAGTCCTTATCCAAAAACTAGTAGGTAAGTAAGTATTTATTTATTATTCTGGTTTTGTTTTGCCGTCGTTAGTAAACTTAAACTATACCTGTCTGCATACTGCATAGTGCATACAATAAATCAATCGTTATTAGTTTCCAATGTATCTATGCAAGAAAAAACATTGAAGTGTCGGTGTGATCTGAGATCATATGGTTCTTTATTGACCTTTATGGGGTTAGTTATCAAAGGACAAGGCTTTGTAAACAAAGAAAAAAATGCATTAATTCTTCCTAGGATGTACATACATAATATTGTAGCGGGATCTTCAGTTCGGTAGACCAAAATTGTTTTCGGGGATCTTCCAAATAAAAACTCTAGACACCGGAATTATGTTTCGTACCAAAAATTAGTTTCTTGAAAAAAAAAATACTAACAACAATACTTTTGGAGTTGCAATGCAGGGCCTTTTCCCCTTGCGATTATGCGGTTCGCAGTATAGTCAGGTCAAATGGTAGTTTGAAGTAGAAAATTCTGGTGTAATTATTTTTAGTGGCTCCCTTTATGTTTTAGGGGTCGCTGAACACGAATCTGAAGCTATCCAACAAAATTTTTCACGGCAAAAATGAGAATTCGTCAAAAAACGTCAAAAATTTCGACATTTTTTGACTTTTTTCCTTATTGCTCTTACACTAGCAAAATTCGGTAGCCGAAATGACTTATAGAGATGTTGAGAGACTCAAAGACTCAGAGAAGACTCCCGAGCCAACACCGCACTCCATCTTTGAGCAATCAGTGTAGATAGTTGTGTCTAAGTCTCTAATCATGGCGTCATCATCCCAGTCCCCTCTAGATGGGAATAAGACTTTAAAATATTTACTGAGGCTCATTGTAGGAGCACGGTAGTGAGTGGGAGTCGAAAATATATCAGTGGGAATCAAATTTGTGATATTGCTGTGACCATTAGGTTTAGCAACCCAAGAATTTGATTCTTTAAATCTTAAGGCACTGCAAGATACTAGATATTTTATGTGTAGATCAAGTGGTAGAAGGTGCAGAAAAACGCTTAAGGCATCCGTTGGGGAAGATCGAAGAACCCCTGTGGTACCAACCCTAGCTGTTCTTTGAACCTTTTTCAGTTTGTCGATGTTATATGCCTTGTTAAGGGGGCCACCAGACAATCGAACCATATGTTATAATCGGCCGTACCACTGCAGTATACGTCCATAAGATCATCTTCACTGCACCATACTCCAATCTTTGTCACAAATAAAACACTTTTGAATGGACATTTTGACTGTTTGGAATACTGAAACTTAGACACTTAACCACTGCAATATAATACTTTAAGATAACTACAATTAGAAAATGCAAATAACATAATAACTCATGGCCTACTTTTCATGTAATGAAGAAAACAATTTTTTAAAAATGACGGATTTTTGGCTGTTTTTCAACGACTGTTTCCGCAGAAACCATAAGTCGTACAAAAAATGATATAAGCAAAGATTGTAGGTAATCTCATTGTGGGTTGGGTATAGCACATACCAGGACCACTCAACCCAAGACACCTCATCCCGCAGCTTACATACCATGACCCAGCTGGTCCCAGTACAACTAATACCGGGACAACTCATACCGGAAGTGAAACTGGACCCAAAAATAAATTATACTTGCAATAAAATACTGGGAAAGTTTATGGTGCGTGTTTTTGATAAGCTCGTTAAATTTATTTGTATGAGGGATTTTTTGGTTAATAAAAGTGGGATTTGGATTTATAAAATATGATTTTTTTTAATAATTCTTAGATTTTTTTTGTGGTGTTTCTGATGGAGTAAGGTCTGATGGAGGAGGTTCTGGAGGTGGATCTGGAACCTGGACAAAGGAAAACAAATTTTTTTTTTAACCTTTTCATAGATTTTTTTGTGGTGTTTCTGGTGTAGGAAGGTCTGATGGAGGAGGTTCTGGAGGTGGGTCAGGAACCTGGACAAAGGAAAAATTTTTTTTTTTAACTTTTTCATAGATTTTTTTTGTGGTGTTTCTGATGGAGTAAGGTCTGATGGAGGAGGTTCTGGAGGTGGGTCTGGAACCTGGACAAAGGAAAACATTTTTTTTTACTTTTTCATAGATTTTTTTGTGGTGTTTCTGATTGAGTCAAGTCTAACTGAGGTGGTTCTGGAGGTGGATTTAGAACCTGGACAAAGGAAAAAAAAATTTTTTTTTAACTTTTTCATAGATTTTTTTTTGTGGTGTTTCTGGTGTAGGAAGGTCTGATGGGGAGGTTCTGGAGGTGGGTGTGGAACCTGGACAAAGGAAATTTTTTTTTTTTTTAACTTTTTCATAGATATTTTTTGTGGTGTTTCTGATGGAGTAAGGTCTGATGGAGGAGGTTCTGGAGGTGGGTCTGGAACCTGGACAAAGGAAAAATTTTTTTTTTAACTTTTTCATAGATTTTTTTTGTGGTGTTTCTGGTGTAGGAAGGTCTGATGGAGGAGGTTCTGGAGGTGGGTCTGGAACCTGGACAAAGGAAAACATTTTTTTTTTTTTCTTTTTCATAGATTTTTTGTGTGGTGTTTCTGATTGAGTCAGGTCTAACGGAGGTGGTTCTGGAGGTGGATCTGGAACCTGGACAAAGGAAAACATTTTTTTTTTCTTTTTCATAGATTTTTTGTGTGGTGTTTCTGATTGAGTCAGGTCTAACGGAGGAGGTTCTGGAGGTGGGTCTGGAACCTGGACAAAGGAAAAATTTTTTTTTTAACTTTTTCATAGATTTTTTTGTGGTGTTTCTGATGGAATAAGGTCTGATGGAGGAGGTTCTGGAGGTGGGTCTGGAACCTGGACAAAGGAAAACATTTTTTTTTTTACTTTTTCATAGATTTTTTTGTGGTGTTTCTGATTGAGTCAGGTCTAACGGAGGTGGTTCTGAAGGTGGGTCTGGAACCTGGAAAAAAGAAAACATTTTTTTTTTTTAACTTTTTCATAGATTTTTTTGTGGTGTTTCTGAATTTCTTAATATGTACATATGTACATATGTTTGTGTCTTACATACCGATATAATGCAATTGTAATAATGTTCAAAGTATGCATACCTACTTCTATCATAAAAAAAAGCTAGCAAACATTCGAGTTTTGTACATAAATAAGCACAACAAAAACAAAACTGACATAGACCTTACAGAACATAATCATTCTTATTTAAAAACTAGAACACATAACAAACGGGAGACTGACGCAAATACAAAAACCGAAACTATGCGGGACTATACCAGAACGAATAATACTCGTAAGTGCGAAAACTTTAAACGGATGACTACGATTCACCAAACTATGAAAATGGAGGACACTATATTGTAGCTTGGCTTTAAGTTGGCAACCCTAGGAAGAAAAGTGCCAAACAACATATATATAAAAATGGAGTTGGATGATTCCTATTGGTAGATACATTAATAAAGAAGGCCTATGAATAAAATATTAATGATGGAGTCGTGGGGATAAATTTATACAAAAACGGGGTCGGAGTTAGGCACAATTAGGATCTAGGAAAATTAAAATGCCGGTGATGGTTGGTATTGGTTGAACAAACGTAATATGATAAGGTAGGTAGTTAGGTTAATATGGTGGACAAGGCCGCAAAGGGGAACATTTTACGAACACAGGGTCGGAGTTAGACATAAAGAGGAATACCAGGAAATTTAAAGTGCCGGGTGATGATTGTTATTGGTAAGGCAAGAGCATTGTTTAGGATGGTAAATAGGTAAATATCATTGACAGGGCCGCAAGGGGGTACATTTATACAAACACGGGGTCGCAGTTAGACATAAAGAGGAATATCAGGAAATTTAAAGTGCCGGGTGATAATTGTTATTGGTAAGGCAAGAGCATTGTTTAGGATGGAAAATAGGTAAATATCATTGACAGGGCCGCAAGGGGGTACATTTATACGAACACGGGGTCACAGTTAGACATAAAGAGGAATATCAGGAAATTAAAAGTGCCGGGTGATGATTGTTATTGGTAAGGCAAGGCCATTGTTTAGGATGGAAAATAGGTAAATATCATTGACAGGGCCGCAAGGGGGTACATTTATACGAACACGGAGTCGGAGTTATATATTGTTTTGGATGTACATAAATAGGTAAATATGGTTGACAGGGAGGCAAAGGAGTATGAATATCTCAGGGTACGGAAATGCTCCTGGGGATCAATATATTGCAACTTCGTTGTTTCTTGAGCGATTTCGATGAAATTAACACAGGTGATAGCGAATACAGATTTTTAAAATAAAAAAATATTTTCAAAACAGGGTGTTTCAAAAATGTGTCAATATATTGAAACTTCGTTGTTCCTTGGTTGATTTGACTGAAACTGACATAGGTGATAGCTGATACATAGCTAAAAAGAAAAAAAAAATATTTTCAACAGGGTGTTTCAAAAAAAAGTCAACTTCGTTTTTCCTTGAGCGATTTCAATGAAATTTAAACAGGTGATAGCTGATACAGATTTTAAAAAGAAAAAAATATTTTCAAAACAGGGTGTTTCAAAAAGGTGTCAATATATTGAAACTTCGTTGTTCCTTGGTCGATTTGACTGAAACTGACATAGGTGATAGCTGATACATAATTTTAAGGACAAAAAATATTTTCAACAGGGTGTTTCAAAAAAAAGTCAACTTCGTTGTTCCTTGAGCAATTTCAATGAAATTTAAACAGGTGATAGCTGATACAGATTTTAAAAAGAAAAAAATATTTTCAAAACAGGGTGTTTCAAAAATGTGTCAATATATTGAAACTTCGTTGTTCCTTGGTCGATTTGACTGAAACTGACATAGGTGATAGCTGATACATAATTATTAAAGAAAAATAATAAAATAATACTTATTTTTTTCGATAAACAAACTCAATATTCAATTTCAATTTTCCAAATGGAAAAATATTTCTTAGTTTTTGAGAAATTAAGAAAAATCAAAAGGTACTTTTTACCAAAAAAGCCCGAAAAATGAATTTATTCATGAACTATCCATAATTTAACCCTTTTTTTCGGGCTCTTTTGCTAAAAGTACCTTTTGTTTTTTCTTAATTTCTCAAAAACTAAGATATATTTTACCATTTGGAAAATTGAAATTGAGTATTGAGCCCACAAAATGCACTTACCTAATTAAAAAAAAAATCACAATTTTTGTTTTTAATTTTGACTTTTAAATTTAATTCTTCAAAAACTATTCGTTAAAACAACTTGATTTTTAAAAATCAATTATAAGAGTGGAGTATTAGCTTTCAAAAAACTATAGCACATTATTGGATGTGTTTTCGTTGATTTTTAATGTTTGTTTTGCATTGAAAGTCAATGTTTGAGAAACTGCAATTTAAACAACAACAATTTAAATATACATTATTTTGAAGGCGCGTTGAAATATTTCGAGGTAAAATATACAAATAAGTTGATAAAATTTCAATCGCATTAAGATTTTAGTTCTCATTATGTGAAAAAATAAATATAGTAATGCCATCATTAATTGACTTAGAAGATAAATACTCTTGGAAAAAAGTCTTTCATTACTATTATTTTTGTAATATATTTTAATTTTCATGAAAAGGATCTACAAATCAAATTTCAAGAAATAAAGTACAATATTATAATACTTTTGTATTAAAATTAATACAGATCTCGTATTCCTTTGTAATATCTGATATAATTAAGTTTTAATATATTTTGTATTAACTTCCAAATTTTAATATTTGTCAAGTATTAAATTTTAATAAATTTTTGGTGTTGTCATGTAACGCAGCATATATTAAAAAGTACCTAAATATTTTTAACCGTGTGATAATCACCCTCTATTAGCCATAAAGTTAGAGTTTCATACGCTCAGCGAGACAAAAAAACATTCAGTGTCATAAAAATTCCCAAAAAGCACTTCTTCTCCATTTTGAAATTGGAAATTTCAAATAGAACGATCTCTAGAGAAGATTAACTGACTCAAGATTCATGAGCTTCAATATTTTAAGACCGACCCTATATATTGTTAAAAAATTTTTTCGATTTTTGTTTTCAACATGTTTGTTTTTCGAAAAAAATAAGTATTATTTTATTATTTTTCTTTAATAATTATGTATCAGCTATCAACTATGTCAGTTTCAGTCAAATCGACCAAGGAACAACGAAGTTTCAATATATTAACACCTTTTTGAAACACTCTGTTTCGAAAATATTTTTTTCTTTTTAAAATCTGTACCAGCTATCACCTGTTTAAATTTCATTGAAATCGCTCAAGGAACAACGAAGTTGACTTTTTTTTTAAACACCCTGTTTAAAATATTTTTTGTCCTTAAAATTATGTATCAGCTATCACTTATGTCAGTTTCACTCAAATCGACCAAGGAACAACGAAGTTTCAATATATTGACACCTTTTTGAAACACCCTGTTTTGAAAATATTTTTTTCTTTTTAAAATCTGTATCAGCTATCACCTGTTTAAATTTCATTGAAATCGCTCAAGGAACAACGAAGTTAACTTTTTTTTGAAACACCCTGTTGAAAATATTTTTTTCCTTTTTAGTTATGTATCAGCTATCACCTATGTCAGTTTCACTCAAATCAACCAAGGAACAACGAAGTTTCAATATATTGACACCTTTTTGAAACACCCTGTTTTGAAAATATTTTTTTCTTTTTAAAATCTGTATCAGCTATCACCTGTTTAAATTTCATTGAAATCGCTCAAGGAAAAACGAAGTTGACTTTTTTTTGAAACACCCTGTTGAAAATATTTTTTTTTTTCTTTTTAGCTATGTATCAGCTATCACCTATGTCAGTTTCAGTCAAATCAACCAAGGAACAACGAAGTTTCAATATATTTACACCTTTTTGAAACACTCTGTTTCGAAAATATTTTTTTCTTTTTAAAATCTGTACCAGCTATCACCTGTTTAAATTTCATTGAAATCGCTCAAGGAACAACGAAGTTGACTTTTTTTTGAAACACCCTGTTTAAAATATTTTTTGTCCTTAAAATTATGTATCAGCTATCACTTATGTCAGTTTCACTCAAATCGACCAAGGAACAACGAAGTTTCAATATATTGACACCTTTTTGAAACACCCTGTTTTGAAAATATTTTTTTCTTTTTAAAATCTGTATCAGCTATCACCTGTTTAAATTTCATTGAAATCGCTCAAGGAACAACGAAGTTAACTTTTTTTTGAAACACCCTGTTGAAAATATTTTTTTCCTTTTTAGTTATGTATCAGCTATCACCTATGTCAGTTTCAGTCAAATCAACCAAGGAACAACGAAGTTTCAATATATTGACACATTTTTGAAACACCCTGTTTTGAAAATATTTTTTTATTTTAAAAATCTGTATTCGCTATCACCTGTGTTAATTTCATCGAAATCGCTCAAGAAACAACGAAGTTGCAATATATTGATCCCCAGGAGCATTTCCGTACCCTGAGATATTCATACTCGTTTGCCTCCCTGTCAACCATATTTACCTATTTATGTACATACATCCAAAACAATATATAACTCCGACTCCGTGTTCGTATAAATGTACCCCCTTGCGGCCCTGTCAATGATATTTACCTATTTTCCATCCTAAACAATGCTCTTGCCTTACCAATAACAATTATCACCCGGCACTTTAAATTTCCTGATATTCCTCTTTATGTCTAACTGTGACCCCGTGTTCGTATAAATGTACCCCCTTGCGGCCCTGTCAGTGATATTTACCTATTTTCCATCCTAAACAATGGCCTTGCCTTACCAATAACAATCATCACCCGGCACTTTTAATTTCCTGATATTCCTCTTTATGTCTAACTCCGACCCCGTGTTCGTATAAATGTACCCCCTTGCGGCCCTGTCAATGATATTTACCTATTTACCATCCTAAACAATGCTCTTGCCTTACCAATAACAATCATCACCCGGCACTTTAAATTTCCTGATATTCCTCTTTATGTCTAACTGTGACCCCGTGTTCGTATAAATGTACCCCCTTGCGGCCCTGTCAATGATATTTACCTATTTTCCATCCTAAACAATGGCCTTGCCTTACCAATAACAATCATCACCCGGCACTTTTAATTTCCTGATATTCCTCTTTATGTCTAACTCCGACCCCGTGTTCGTATAAATGTACCCCCTTGCGGCCCTGTCAATGATATTTACCTATTTACCATCCTAAACAATGCTCTTGCCTTACCAATAACAATCATCACCCGGCACTTTAAATTTCCTGGTATTCCTCTTTATGTCTAACTCCGACCCTGTGTTCGTAAAATGTTCCCCTTTGCGGCCTTGTCCACCATATTAACCTATCTACCTACCTTATCATATTACGTTTGTTCAACCAATACCAACCATCACCGGCATTTTAATTTTCCTAGATCCTAATTGTGCCTAACTCCGACCCCGTTTTTGTATAAATTTATCCCCACGACTCCATCATTAATATTTTATTCATAGGCCTTCTTTATTAATGTATCTACCAATAGGAATCATCCAACTCCATTTTTATATATATGTTGTTTGGCACTTTTCTTCCTAGGGTTGCCAACTTTAAGCCAAGCTACAATATAGTGTCCTCCATTTTCATAGTTTGGTGAATCGTAGTCATCCGTTTAAAATTTTCGCACTTACGAGTATTATACGTTCTGGTATAGTCCTGCATAGTTTCGGGCTTAATAGTCGTGTTATAGATTCATAACAAACTTAAGCCAACTCATATAAAATCTAATCCCACAGCCTTAGACCAAGACCATGTTATAAACGAAAGAGGACAAAAATATTATAAAACTCAACTCAAGCGAAATTATAAATTTGAACAACCTTCCTAATTTATATTTTTCAGGCAACACTTATTATTTTTCTGGCAATTCCAATGACAGTAACAACAGGACAAAGACTTCACGTACAAAATTTAAACACAGGAAACGGATTTATAACAATCAGAGAGCAAAATTTAAATATTGTTGAAAATTATACAAAAATATTACACAACATTAACTTAACCACATGGACAGAAAACCTTGACATTTTAGAACACAATATAAATGAATTGAATGAGAATAATGAATTCCCAACTGTAAAACACAATTTTAATAGTTTAGTTTCAGAAATAGAAAATACATTAGGACATCACCATCATAAATCGAAGAGAGGATTATTTGACATATTAGGAAAGGGATTAAAATACTTAGCTGGTACTATGGACCATGAAGATGAACAGGAAATAAAACAGAGTTTAGAAATTAACGAAAGGAACAACAAAAATCTAATAGACGGACTAAACGACCAAATAAAAATAAACAATAACTTTAACGAAATAACAAAATAACGAAATAACGAACAACATTACTAAACATATTAATAAACAGAGTTGTAAAGTACTTAAGAACATTTGTACTTAAGTACTTTGTAAGTACCCAGTACCTTGTACTTGTACTTGTACTTGAAAAAAACAAGTACAATGTACTTGGTACTTGAAAAGCACCAAGTACAAGTACTTTTCCAAGTACTTTGTTCCAAGTATATGTACTTGGTACTGTAATACTGCCAAGTACATTTTCAAGTACTTTTCAAGTACAAGTCCATTTCAAGTACTTTTCAAATACAAGTCCACTTCAAGTACTTTTCAAGTACAAGTCCATTTTAAGTACTTTTCAAGTACAATTCGTTGATTGTTCTGGCTGGACATAGGTGGGTCTGGATTCTGGACACAGGTGGGAATTTTTTTTCGGTTTGGGTGATGGGGAACGGTAGTCTAAAAGAAGACAGAGGTGGGTCTGGATCTGGACAGAGGTGGGTCTAGACACAGGTGGGATTTTTTTTTTGAAAAAAAATTATGTAGAAATATAAATTTTTTGGACATTTTTTTTTTTTTGGAAAATATAAAAAAACAAAATTTTTTGAAGAAAATATCAATGAAAAATTAAACTTTTCTCAATTTGTTTTTCGGTTTTTAATTTTTCTTCGAAATATGAATGAAAATATTTTGTTTTAGAAAATTTCAATCAAAAATTAAACTTTTCTCAGTTTTTTTTTTCGTTTTTTAATTTTTCTTTGAAATATGAATGATACTGTACTGTAATATACTGTTGCTCAAGAAAACTTGACATTAGCGCTCAATTGATGCATCGCATTATACGAAAATTCGACTTATATCTTTAACCGCGATTTGCGGCTAAACTAAGCGTCCTAGAGGCATCAAAGTTGACACCTTTAAACTTGATTTGCGGATAAACTAAGCGTACTAGCGACTTATAAAATGCATATTCGTAATCTTGGAATGTGCCCGTTCCCAAAAATCAAAATAAAATTGGTAAAAAAGATTTTTCCAAAACTTAAAAAAAAAAAATTTCAGTTTTTTCGGCTAAACTTAATCATTTTTTTTTTCTTTTTTTAATTTTTCTTCGAATTATGTATGAATGATATTATTTTTTTTAAATGCAAAAGAAACTTTACATACACCCAACCTCGCACCCACCCCAAATTCTATAGTGAGCCCAAAAAATAAAAAATATTAATGAGCTGTCGCATATTAGTAGAAACGGCGGGATTTTGATTTTCGGGATTTTGATTTCAGGGATTTTGAAAAACGAGATTTTGACACGCGGGATTTCGACATACGGGATTTTGATTCGCGGGATTTCGACCCCAACCCGATGACAGTGTATGGTTTGCTTAGTAACGTCACGATTAATCCAAAATGTTGGAAGGCCCAAGATGGCGGACTAGATATATCGTGTACATTCTAATGATATGGGAATCAAATGAAAGGGTTTTCTGAGAAGAAGACGTAAAATAAAATGAATTCACTCTAAATCCAATATGGTGGACGGCCTAAGATTTCGGAATATTTATTTTTACGAACTGCTATGATATGGGTATAAAATGAAAAAAATTTTCTGAGAAGAATACGAAAATCAATAGTAAAAACATTATTTGAAACATGCTCTAAAAAGAAGAAAATTAACTTTAAATTCAATCAAACCCATCAATCTAGTACATATAGGTACATTAAACAAATTATATGATATAAAAGCTTGTCGCGACACGTTTAACCAATTAATATACAAGTAAATCATGAATTAATTGCGGGAAATCATATAAATTGTTTAATATAATAAATTCATGCATTCGAATGAATTCGAAGTTTATTTTCTTCTTTTTGGAGCATTTTAATAAAAGCTTGTTCTAAAAAATGTTTTTATCTTTGATTTATTTAAATTAATTTGTATTAATAAAATGTTTGTATTACAAAAAAAAAATGATAGGTAGGTATGCCCCTTTTGAATATTAATTTAAACCTATACATTTTAAAAATATGGCTTTGTTTTCAAATTGTTTATTTAGTTTAGTTGCTTTTATTAGAATTTTTCTGAATTAAGAACTTGTACTACTATTACCTTTACCTACCAATGTTTATATATCGCTAGTAAAAAGTCGTTTTTTTTATTTGTTTGATCTTTTTTCAGATATTACCTTCCATTCAACCATTACATTCCATTCCAATCCATTCCATTCTATTCCGATCGATTCTTCAAATCTCGATCTCAAGCAAGAATGACACGCACCTGCACTTGCACACAACCAAACCAACGTTAACTGATACAATATTTGGGTCTTTTATTTTGAACTTGGATTTGGCAAATTTCAATTTAGTATACGTGAAATAGGATAAATAAAACAAAAAAATTAGTACCATCATGAAACTTGGTGAAAATGTTTAATGTATTATGAGAATGAAAAATCAGAAGAGTCTATAAAAATATTTCACATGGAAGGGTGTTTTTTTGATGGGGAGAGGGGGGAAGTTGTGGTGTATCAAACAGAAAAACAATTTGAAAAAAATATTTTTGGAATAAAAAAAACATTGAAAACAAAGCAATATTTTTTAAATGTATAGGTTTAAATTAATGTTCAAAAGTTGCTAACCTACCTATCATTTTTTTAAATACAACAAAAAACAACAAATTCAAAAAGCTTTCAATTTCTTCATTTTTTTTTTTTTCGTTGTTATTGTTTACAATTTCGTTGTTCCACGTAGAGCTGTGATTGTGACTCGTATACCAAAAAGATTGATTGTTTGCAATCACAAGTTCACTTAGAGATACAATTATTTTCAATCTCGTTCAAAATTATGAAAAATGAAAAGAGTAGAGTGAATGAACAGAAAGGAGATGCTTCGGAAATAATCAAAATCATGTTGAAATAAAATACAACGAATGCAAACAAACTTGAGTTTGGGTCAGTTTCTTAAAGTACGTTCATACTTGTATCTCTTTAAGTTCCCCAAAGTTTATCAAAGACGGTGTGCAAATAGAAGGGTATAATTTCTAATAGTTGTTTAAAACATTAAATCACGGGAATGTTTAAAAAACGTTTGAATTGAAAATAACGAAATTTTTTTCCCATTTTATTCGTAACCCAAATGATTGAAGAAATGAACGATTGGAAAGGAACGAAACTTTCCCATTTTATACGCATACAAAATTATTAAACACACACCAAAATGATTGAAAAAGTTAACGATTTAAATCTTTCCTTACAAGTTCTGGTGTAAAGTGCATAGATGTCAAAGTTGTCTGTCGTCAATTAAATCCAATTCAACACACATTTTTCATAGTTTACTTTGAAAAAGGTAGTATAACCATGAAAGAACTTCGTGAACGATTTGGTGTCATTAACAAAACGATTGTCCGCTGGAGTTTTCAAAGAAGGCTTCCAAGGAAAGTAAACCAATGCTACAACTGCCAGATGTACGGGCACGGGGCAAAGCACTGCCATATAAAAACCTTCTGCTCTTTCTGCTCTGGTGAGCATCAAACTTCTGAGTGCAGTTCTAAGGATGACAGTAAATGTGCATATTGTGGAGGTCAACACAAATCAACAGACCCCCAATGTCCAAGTCGACGAAGCTATGTGGAATTTCGTGAAAAAGCCTCAATGAGAACTCCTCTCAGAAAAACTTTCAATAATGATTTTGTCAGAAGTGTTGAAGATTTTCCACCGCTGCGTAGACCTAATCAGAAACAACAACCACGTGAGAATGTTTGGCAAGAACCTAGACCTAGTACTTTTAGAAATGTTAATATAAATACTAACAATGTAGAAAGTACACCTAATATGTTTTCCTTGAATGAAATTCAAATGCTTACTAACGATTTAGTCTCTAAATTAAGATTATGTAAAGATAAATTTGAACAGTTCAATGTTATAACTGAACTTGCTTTAAAATATTTAAACTATGGATCAAAGTAATATAAAAATAATAACTTGGAATGCTAGGGGTGTAAAGAAAAAAACTATGGAATTTTTTTCTTTCATGATCCGAAAAAAAATTGATATTGCTTTGGTTACTGAAACCTGGCTCAAACATAACCATTCTTTCTCTCATCCTCACTATCTTTGCTATCGGTTGGATAGACAAAGTGAAAGAGGTGGAGGAATAGCAATTGTTGTAAGAAAAGAAATAAAATTAAAGTTTTTACCTTCAATGGAGACGAAGGTCATTGAAGCGATAGGGGTCGAAATTGTCACCGGTAATAATCAACCGTGTAAAATTGTATGTGCTTATTTTCCAGGTCGTGGTCACGATAATCGGACAAAATACCACCTTAGAAATGATTTAATTAAATTAACTCGTCTCTCTGGTCGATTTATTGTTGGTGGTGATTTTAATTGTCGCCACCAATCTTGGGGATGCTTTCGTGCAAACAGATGGGGAAATATTTTGCATGAATTACACTCAAACTATCCTTTTTCTTTGTTGTATCCATCTGATCCAACTTATATGCCTAAAAATGAAAGGACAAACCCTTCAGTTCTTGATTTCTTCCTAACAAACTCTCCTAATTTTATGTCTCAACCTCAAGCGATAAATGATCTATCCTCTGATCACTTACCAGTATTTCTAAATCTTCTTACTACCCCAATTTTAAAAGAAAATACTGTATACAACTTTAAAGCTATGAATAAATCAATTTTTAAAAACTCAATCAAGACAAAACTAAGAAATTTAACTAGTCCGTCACTTTCTGACATAGAATAAAATGCTGATATAGATGATATGATATCGAATTTTACAATTACCATTAAAGAGAGCGTGGAAGCTTCTGTACCTCGTTTTTCTCCCGTCATCAATAAATCTAAACTACCATCGTATATTTACGATACTATTTCGAAGCGAAACAAAGCCCGTAGAAATTGGTTACGCTATAGATTGCCTGTATACAAACTTGAGCTTAGATATCTTAACAAGCTTATACAAAATTTTATTGAAAAACATAGAAATTCAAAATGGAACAAACTTCTTCAAGGTATGGACAAATGTTCCAAACCATTTTGGAATGTCACAAGAGTAGTAAAAAACAAGCGAACTGCGATTCCAGTTATCAAATTAAATGATGTTAAATACATAACATGCAATGAAAAGGCCGAAGTCTTTTCAAATCAATTTGCTTCAAATTTTAGAATTTCTTCAAACCTCAGCAATCCAGTGACAACAAATTTAGTCGAAACCTCAGTAAATTTACTAAATTCACCTGTACATGATGTACCGCCTGAATGGTTTGTCCAAGCTAAGGAAATCAAAACCATTATAAAGTTATCTCGGGTACAAAAAGCTCCTGGCCCTGATGGCATTTCTAATTTTTGTTTAAAGAACCTTCCCCGGGTAGGTCTCAATTATCTCACTCAAATAATAAACTCCTGGCTCAAGCTGCAATATTTTCCCAAGGCTTGGAAGGTTGCAAAGTTAATTCCGATCCCCAAACCTCGAAAGCCCCCCGATGATCCTTCCAGCTATCGTCCAATAAGTCTATTGAGTAACCTTGCTAAAATTTTTGAAAAGGTTATCAAAAGAAAATTACTTAACTTTGTTGACGAAAACTCGTTACTTCCAAACCAACAATTTGGTTTCAGATTTGGACATAGCACCTGCCATTCAATCTTAAGAATAACAAGATATATAAAAGAAAACTTCATTGCTAAAAAATCTACTGGACTCGTTTTACTAGATGTTGAATCTGCTTTCGATTCTGTTTGGCATGATGCTTTAATATATAAAATGATAAACTTTAATTTTCCCTCGGCCTTAACGACTTTAATACGAAGTTTCTTACATGATCGTAGTTTCAAATTTCATGTTCATTCTGCTATATCCAATGAACAATCAATAACGGCAGGTGTCCCCCAAGGGTCAGTCCTTGCACCAATACTATATAATATATATCTGGCACTTTCCCAATTTAAACAACTGTCTATCGTCAATTTTTGCAGACGATACTGCTTTATTTTGTTCAGATGAGGAACCCTTTGCAATTTGTTCAAACCTTCAACAAGGCCTATATACTCTGAGTTCATATTTCCATAGATGGAAATTAAAAGTTAACGAATCAAAGACTCAAACTATGTTTTTTACACGCAGAAGGCATCCTAGATACTTTCCTAACAATACCCTCAATTTAAATGGTTGTAGTATCCCTTGGGCTGAAAATGTTAAATATCTTGGTGTCATACTAGATAAAACGCTCACATTTAGTAGTCACATTGCTAACATCTTAAGCAAAACCATTGAATAACTACAAATAGAAGGGACACCGGGCAAAACGTCCACTAGGTGGCCTGGTTTGGCAGGCTGTCGCTGCAATCGCTCTATCAAATACAACACCCCTTTAATAAATTTGTTCCTTAAAAGTTTGTTCCTTTTGGGAAATTTCCTTAATTGCCGAAGAAGAAAGGGAAGAAATGTTTTTTTTTCACAGAGCATGAAAATGAACAACAACAGCGAATTGAACAGCCGTTTTAGTTTTGCTTTTGAGGTATTTTTTTCAATGCCATTCGAGGACTCAAGGTTAATGAAAATATGGGGTAGAGATAAAAATTACATTTTCTTTTCTGGGTTGTGTGTTGTCCAGTTAATAAAATTGTTGTTAGTGTTTTCTTGCAATTTGGGATGTTAACGATGATGGCTTTGTTTTGTTTTTTATATCTTGAGATCCATAGGCAAGGAATAATATTTTTTTTTTTTATTTGAAAACATTAGTCTCAAGTGGTACATACACACAACACAAGTGTGCACTCTTTGATTTTTGGTGTGGTGGGTCGATCGGTGGTATATGTGTGGCGGAGTGTGTGCACACTTATGTGCTGTGAATGGGTCGTTTTATAGGTATATGCAGGAAGGTACCTGTTCCATCTTCTTTTAAATTTTTCGTCGATTTTTACGGATCCTTATCAATTAATATAGATTATCAAGTAGGTACTCAATTTTCAATCCGTACCTATTTATTACATATGTACCTGCCATCTGTCACATAAAAATAATTAAATAATGGTTTATAATTTGTTCTCATTTATTGTTTTTTCAACGATTTTGGTATAAATGTAGGTAGGTACATACATACATTGTTATTTTTAAGATTAGAAAAATAAAAATTATAAGTATTATTATGTACTTAATTAATCAAAAAAGAAACTAAAGCAACCAGTGATAGTAAAGATGTAGTTTTTTTTTTAATTAAAGTTTTGTTTTTACTGTACCCAAATGAAAAATGTTTGAAATTTAAAACTAAAACCGTGAAACAGGGTGTAGAACACATTTGAAGGTATGTAGGTATGTAACTCCCTTTTTTTAGTAACTAAGCGATAAAAATCTTATGTTTTTCTTTTAAAAAGAAGGATACACTTTAAGTGGACTTTTGAGAGGTAGATATTCTGATTTGAATTTGGCCATAATTTAATTTAAATTAAAAAATCGCATGTATGTACACTAGTTAAGAAAAATTCTATGAACAAGATTTTGAATTTTTTGTCAGTGGTTTTTGTTGTATGTGTGAGATGAGACAGAAAGCTGTTTTTTAATTTTTAAAGGTTGTAATTTTCTCGGAACTTTGATAAGTCAATCAAATCTATCGGTTATGACTTTATTCAACTATAAGATACTAACCTTTTTGTTGTTGCCGTTGTTGTAAAATTTTGTTCTGCCTGCGATATCTGACTTTTAATCGAAAAACTTTGTTTTGATCACCAAAATCACACCTAATAATAAAAAAAAAAACGACTTTTTGTGATCCCTTCGTAGGTACATATATGTATATCTGCTCATAGGCGCCCGCAGGATTTTGTCCAGGGGGGGGGGGGGGGGGGGGGGGGGGCAGACACCAAACCAATTTTGAGATACATATCGAATTTTCAAAAAAAAAATTTTTTTTAATTTTAATATGCAATATAATTTGAGCTTTTTGGAAGTTTTTATAAATAATTTAATTTAAATCCTTCAGTCAATAATGAAAAAATTTAAAATACCGTTCTATCTTCTATGGGAGGTACTGTTAATAGTTATCCAGCGTAAAATTATTTTATACTTAATAGTAAACCGCACTTATTTAACCACACAGGCATTTTTTTGGAAACTTTTGTGAAAAAATCAAAAGGGAATGTTATTTTTGATTCGATTAAAACAAAGTTTATTTCAGTAGTATATAGAATTTGTATTATAAAACCTTCTTATATAGAAACTATGCCTGGCCCCGGGCAAACAAAACTTTCAGCTTAATGATTAGGAATTCTAACCTTGTTGGATATAGTTTACAGTGGATTTTCGTTGAAAAATTCATGAAAGTTGAACTGAACTTTATACAAATTGCGTATCATAAAGCCCTCACTATGTCACTGATGAGTTCAAGTGAGTAAGCCGAACGAAACGCAAATTTGTAGGACTAGGTAAAGGCCATAAAAAGCTATTTTGAATCAATAATTCAACAAGTCCAATCCTTAATGCTTTACTTGGCTGATTTATTTCAGTAGTATATAGAAATTGTATTATAAAACGTAATAAAGTGCTTTTTTGTGTTCAATATTCAATGCCCTCATCATTTATTTAGTCCTTTACCGAAAACCAAATGCAAAAATCTTTCTTAGTTTTTGAGAAATTAAGAAAAAATAAAATGCACGACTGGGTCGCACGTACTTGCTCTTATGTTCAAGACACTGCGAGTTTAAGAACATTGTATACACAAACATGGAAATTATGAGAGAAAAATGTAGAGAAGCATGAAATACGACACTTAAATTAGCTAAAACAACTCTTTTGACAGTTTGAGGTGAAAAAAAAGTATGCCATCTTAATTCATGATGGAATATGATTGTATGGGAAAAAAAATTTTAAAATCGTTGGAGCGGTTTTTTTTTAAATTAATTTTTTATATATAAAATTCTTAAAACATTTTTAAGAACAAATCTTGGTATGCAGATTTAAACTATATATTTATATGTATATAAAAACAAAATTTGAAAAAAAACTGTCAACCCGTTTTTGAGATATCGAATTTTCAAAAACAAAATTTGAAACTTTTTTTAAAAATCCAAAAACTTTTTTTTTGAAAATTATGATATGCAATATTATTTAATCTTATCTGAAATTTGTATATAAAAAAATTCATTTAAATTCGTTAATCCGATAACGAGAAAACTCAAAATAAAAAAATACGTTCTATGACAGGTACTACTAATAGTTGCTATGTGTAAAATTTTATAATTTTTGATGGTAGATCGTACTAATTTTAGTATATGAAAAAAGTTTAATCCAAATCGCAGGAGTCGTTTTCAAGCAAAAAAATATTTTCCTTTGCGGTTTTTTCACTTTTGTATGGAAGGTACCGTTATATAAATGTAAAATTTTTTCTAAAAATATTTTAGAGAGTACTAAAAAAGTCTTAAATATCGAGTTTTAAAAAAATCTATGATGCCGTTTTCGAAATATTTGATTTTCAAAAAAAAATTTTGAAATATTTTTTAAAAATCCAAAAAATATTTTTTCAAAAATGTTGGTACACAAAACTATTGATATTTTTTGAAAGCTTCTGTATAAAAAAAATAATTGAAATCGGTCATACCATTTTGAAGAAAATCAAAAATTAAAAAAATGGTTCCTTGGGAGGTACCATTAATAACCATTTTTGAATAATGGTTTTCAACCCAAAGAAAGCCTTTACTAAAATAAATTTATTGAATTTTTATTAAGAAAAGTTGTCGAGCCGTTTTTGAGAAAAATACGATTATGTAAATTTGCCAAAAAAAATGTATGACAGGTACCGTTATTTTTGGTTCTAAAAAAAAAATGAAAAAACGTGTCGGCAGAATCACCAAAAACCACTAAGTACCAAGTTTGAAGAAAATCGATCCAGCCGTTTAGGCTGTAGACGAACAGACAGACAGACAGACAGACAGACAGACAGAATTTTGCCACCCACTTTTTTAGTGTTCTCTATCATCGTAATATCATGTTTGATTGTTATCTCAAAATTTTTTTTTTGCACGAATCCAAAACTTGCCTTATAGTACCTATAATCGCAAGTAAAAAAGGTACTTTTACCAAAAAAAACCCGAAAAAATGAATTCATTCATGAATTATCCATAATTTAACCCTTTTTCGGCCTTTTTTGGTAAAAATACCTTTTGTTTTTTCTTAATTTCTTATAAACCAAGAAAGATAATTACATTAGATTTTCGGTAATGGACTAAAA
Source organism: Dasysyrphus tricinctus (assembly GCA_963921185.1). NCBI lineage: Eukaryota > Metazoa > Arthropoda > Insecta > Diptera > Syrphidae > Dasysyrphus > Dasysyrphus tricinctus. The sequence continues at coordinate 173,571,817 of OY992530.1, read as the reverse complement.
AATAATGAGGACATTGAATATTGAACACAAACTTAAGTACGTAAAATTTTGAAAAATATCGAGTTAAGATCAAAAAATCACATTTTTTTTTTTAATTTTGACTTTGAAATTTAATTTCTCAAAAACTATTTGCTTAAACAACTTGATTTAAAAACCAAATGCTAGAATGAAGTATTATCTTTCACATTATTAGATGTGTTTTCGTTGATTTTGAATGTTTTTTTTTGCATTTGAAGTCCCTGCCTCAGGGAGGAGAGATACAACTTGCCCCCCCCCCCCCCCCCCCATACAATTTTTAGAATAACCCCAAGAACCACACCCTAAAATAAATCCACTCAGGTTCGGGACACCCTGTATATTACAGAAAAGAAGAGGTCCACAAATTCGAATAGCTGTACTTCAAAAATGTCTCAATATATCTAGTTTCTTTACACTTTAGCCTGGCATTTATAATTTTAATTTTAGCTCTTATTAATACCTTTAAAGTATGATTTTATAAAATTTGTTTATGATCAGTGGATGTGCACTGTGCAGGGGTAATAAACTTGGGCATCGCATATATTTAAAAAAGATTGTAGAACAGTTTGTTGGAAACAAAGCTGATCAAAATTTTCTTTGAAACATTTTACAATAATATCTATGAGCTTGACAAATGATTTTGAAGGAATTATCAAGCCTCCATTTGTGGTCTTTTCATATTGTCGAGCTTTGACTATGTTGAATTTACATATTTCACAACCGGTTTTTTTGAGGACAGACTTTGCGATGTATCCAGCAAAATATGTTGTAGACATTTCTGAAATATTGGACGGTGTATTTTGTTCAACTTCATTGTCTAAGGATGCCTCGTCATCTGAATCGTCAAACTCACAAATATTGCTATCTTCACATTTCACATGTTAAGTTGCATTTATAATGAAAAATTTTGAAAAAAAAAATCTTTAATGATATCTTTTAAATGATATTTATATGTGCCTGCATAATATGTAGATTTTTTCTTAAAAAATACTCACGTTTTCCTTTTTTTTCATTTAAATGATTGATTTATAATATCGTTTTTAAAAAAAAAAAAACAGACCTTTTATTTGTAGGCAAAAATTTGCTTGGATGATTAGATTATCTATGTAGGAAAAAGTTTGGCTCTTTTAATTTTAATTGGATGTCAGGATAATAACTGTAAATAAGTTTAATTTTTAACACCACTGGGAGTGAGAAATTAAAACTCACCTGCTGATAATGGAATAAAATTAAAATTAAATAAAAGAGAAACCGTTTTGCATCTTTTTGTTACTGTATGGCGGTGAGACGGACACCAAACACCAATATATTCAAAATGCACCTATGTGTACCTACATGTGCGTTCATTCACAAAAGAAAATCAAAGCACAAATTGAAGAAAAAAAATATGTATCCTTTCTTCGCTGTATCTATGTACATATGTATCTACTCGTATGTATCTATATCTCTAAGAAAAATACAAAAGGATTTATTTGAGACTCACCTAGCCGAGAAGAAAACCAATTATTGTGTGAAAAGGAAATTATAGCTTCATGAGCGGCCACTGGATTTGATTGGTGCGACTGTCGTTTGAGCAATGTCCGGTGTCCCCTTCTATTTGTAATTATTCAATGGCAAAACTGGAATTTTAATTAAAATCTTGTATCCGTTTATAAATAGAAGATCTACACTTAACTTGGAAAATAAGCTCATAATGTATAAAGTAATATTTCAGGCCCTTATTGTCTATGGTGCCCCCGTCTGGTATAGATGCGCGCGTACCCATATTAATAAAATACAAATAATGCAAAATAAAATTCTTAAGATGATTCTTGACTTACCGTGGCATTTCTCCACCTCTGACTTACATCAAATGGCAAATGTCGATCTTGTCTATGATAAATTAAACTCACTAGCAAACAAGTTCTTTAATATGTGTTCATTTACTGACAATCCTCTTATAGGTCAATTGTTGCCTAGTTAGTTTGTAAGTTTTTATTTTATCTAGTCCTAAGTTATTAATAAGAAAAAAAAAAAAAAAAAAAAAAAAATTGTCACTGGGTTTTCACATAAACTTAAGCTTTCCCAAATTCATATGTTAAAATATTATATTTCTGTTAAACTATTTAATTAATATTAAAGTTGAATAAGCGATTGCTTTTGCACTTATCTTTAAGTAAATCCTATTGTATATAATGTAATAAACTTCTACTTTAGCCCAAATAAATGAAATGAAATGTAATGAAATGAAATGAAATGTTAACGATTTAAAAGAACTAATCATTGAACTGAACGGCATATGAACGATTGAATCTTTCAAAATGAACGTTTGACAACACACCTCTAGTTCCGCGTACTTGCAACAATGAACAACGTACATGGGCGATAAAACCGAACAACAAAGTTAACACATTTTTGGAGCACCCTGTTGAAAATATTTGTTTTTTTTTTTTCATTCAGTTTCAGCTATCACCTGTGTCAATTTCATTGCAATCACTCAAGGGACAACAAAGTTAACACATTTTTGGAACACCCTGTTGAAAATATTTGTTTTTTTTTTCGTTCAATTTCAGCTTTCACCTGTGTCAATTTCATTGTAATCACTCAACAAAGTTAACACATTTTTGGAACACCCTGTTGAAATTTTTGTTTTGTTTTTTTAGATCTGTTTCAGCTTTCACCTACGGCAATTTAATTGCAATCGCTCAAGGAACAACGAACTTCCATGGGTTTCGAAACTTTTCAAAATTCAAGCAAAAATAAAAATGCTTGCAGCTAATTACTCAGGAACAAGATCCTATCATAATTGATAATTTTGTTTTGCTCACACATGAGCAGCTCATGAGTGAGCATTTCCGTACACTGATGGGTAGATACCACATCCTTTGAATATAAATGTTCAATTTTTCAATGCACAAAAGCCCTCATGTTTATTCAAATATATTTTATCATTCCCTGATTAAATCTCGATATGATCCATAGATTCTTAGAAAGTGGGTGGCTGCCACGCCCATGAACGGAAAATATCAAGTTTTAAATTTTAATTTTTTGAACAGTATAATTACTACCGTTATGCCGAATTTCATCGTCCTTAAATTATCGCAAGTGTCAATAATTAATAACAATCCTGATAATGTGGGTGGATGCCACGCCTCCTCAATCCAAAATCTCAAATTTTAATATTTTTCCTTTGCATTCATTAAAAGCCCTACCATCCCGTCAAATTTCAAGGTCGTAATGGAAATGGACGTGCTCTTTATTTCTATGAAATAGGGGGATGTATTTGTACTTGAAAAGTACTTGAAATGGACTGGTACTTGAAAAGTACTTGAATTGGACTTGTACTTGAAGAGTACTTGAAAAGGACTTGTACTTGAAAAGTAGGTACTTGAAATGGACTTGTACTTGAAAAGTACTTGAAAATGTACTTGGCAGTATTACAGTACCAAGTACATGTACTTGAAACAAAGTACTTGAATAAGTACTTGTACTTGGTGTTTTTCAAGTACCAAGTACATTGTACTTGGTTTCTTCAAGTACAAGTAGAAGTACAAGGTACTTGGTACTTGACTGGTACTTGTACTTGAAAGTTTACAGGTCTGTTAATAAACAGCAACATGACATTAAGAAACAATTTGAGAATTTAGGCAATGCTATAAATGAAGAACATATTAGAATAAAAAGGATGCAACATGCATTTCAGGTTAATTATGACATAGAGCTACTAAGGGATCAAGTAAAGAAAGTAAAAGAAAATGTAATGCTAAGCCAGCTAGGAATTCTAAGCACCGATCTGTTAACTCCAAAAGAAATTCAAAAGTTTAACATTACTCTCAATAAAATACCAAACATAAAAAGTTCTGCTATAATTCATGAGGATCAAATAATATTTATCTTACTTATACCAAATTATTCAAAAGAAATTTTTTATAAAATAATTGTTGAACCCATTCCCAACAAAAATAATCTAGAAATTGTAATATCAAGTAATCATTTTGTTACAAATGGAAATTTAATGTTTTATAATACGAAGAATGGATTAAAGTTAAAAGACTTAAAAATTGTAAACGATACTTGTTCATCAAATCTATTAAAATAAAATGCTGAATGTGAATTTAAAGAAAATAAAAATATAGAAATTAAGCAAATGACAAATAATATTGTTATAACAAAAAATATAGCACAAACAGATATATTACACAATTGTCATAATTATAACGTAAATATAGTTGGAAATAATATAATAAGATTTGAAAATTGTAAAATTATAATAAATAATGTTAAATATGAAAATTTTATTTACTATGATAATTTCATCATACCAAATTATAAAAATATAACAATTAAAAGAATTGTAATGAATTATACTTCAGAGGATCTTCACTTTAAGCAATTAGAAAATCGTAGATCTATAGAAGAAATACAAAGAAAAAATATTACCCACCTTTCTATGAATATTGGAACATTCCTTATAACTTTCATTATTATTTCAATCATTTTAATCTTCATTTTTAAAAATAAAACAAACATTAAAGTAAATATAAAAAGCAATGATTCTACGGAGCAGAATCTTAAGGGGGGAGGAGTTACGTCTCAGACGTCACCCAAAACCACAAACCCGTTATTCCCCACACGCCCCTTCGCCTAACGGCATTCATAATAACTCATAACAGTTTCCCACGCCATTTTTGCTTACCTTGCAAACGGATACACCCCTTGTCCCCTCCACCAATAGAAAACCTATAAACACAAGCTTCATCATATTTCGTTGAACCCAGACGAAATATGAATATTTTGTAAACAACATAAATTATGCAAACGTAATGCATTTTACAATAATTTACCTGAAGCATAATTCAAAGTTAAGTTAGAATCTTAAAGTCAGTCCATTTTCAATATTCTAATCGTGAGGTGCAGCCTAGCTCAAGACAGCGGCCTCCCCTTAGACTCTATTATAATATATATATATAATAAATGTTAATTAAATAATAAGTAAATAAATAAACAATAAAAGAAAAAAAAAATTAATAAAAGAAAAAAAGAGAAAAAAAATAAATAATTTTTTTTTATAACGAAACCGCAGGCCGCGATCGTGATTGTATATTAGGGTTGTCAGAATTTTATATTCGAAATGGGTATTGTGGATCTTGTAAAGGGTTTAGGAAGAAGTAATTTTTGCATTTGGCAAAATTGAATTTTGAAACCCCGCGGCCGTGGTTCGAAAAAGTGGTCTGAAAATTTGAAATTTCATTTCAATTCAAAAAAAGTATCTAACTAATGCAAAACTGTGAAAAAAATCCACTGGAATTGCGGTTTTCTTGCCATTTTGATGACAACTTCGCATTGTTTAGGAACACCAAAATTTGTTCCTTTACCTGGTTTGTAAGACTTTGAAGTTTTGGTAAGGAAAAACGGTTCGATGAATCAATTTGAAAATTTACAAGAATATTGATGATTTAAAAGTCTATAAATTTGCATACCAACGCAAGCCATGTAATCAATATTTGCAACGAAAAAAAAAGATTTACGAAAAGAACACAAAACGTCGGTTTTTAGTAGTTTTTTTAAACTAACGGTGAACGGTAAAAAAAAATAATTTCTACAAAATCATAAAAAAATCTTGTAAAACGCTTTTTCAAATTTCCAAAACTGTCTTTGAATTTTTTATAACGTCATTATTTGCTGAGATATTGGTAATCAAGGCTAAAAGTATCTTTTTTCATTCAAAGTCAGATAAACCATGTCAAAAAAAATCGTACGAAAACAACAAAAAAACTGAATTGAAGCTGAATAAACAAGGTATCTGATCATGACATTTAATTGACTCAAAAAAATTTATCCATAGAAATGAGGACCTTCAAAAAAAATAAAAACAAAATAATTTTGTTGTCTCGTCTCATTTTTTGCAATAACGCAATAACGGTACTTCAAAAAAATTTGTTTGCAAACAAATCTCGAAACAAAAAACATAAAGCTGTAAAATGCTTTTTATTTCAACTCAATACGACCACTCGTCACAAAGATACAGCTTTTCAAAAAACGCTAACAAAAATTGAAAAAAAATTTGTTCCTTTAATATTGTTGACTAGTGTATATTCTCCCTCTCCCAGCTTAACTGGACGCCACTCGTGAGATTTAATGGGTTAGTAAACACCTTGATCTCAATCCACTGTGCCAAATCTTTCCTAACCTCCTACTCTTTCTAACTGTTGCATTGAAAAGACCTTAGACAGGCATATAGTTAAAATTATTAAAAAAAAAACCTGAGAAATAGATCGATTTTCTAGATGTTTTCGATTATTTTTTTCTATATGGAATGTATGAATTGGTTGAAACTTGCTTTCTTAACACTATACAGCATTTTAAAATTTGTGTTCGGTCAATACAAATGAGAAAAGAAAGCCAAAATAAAACATTATAAGTAGGGCTGGGATTTTCATGCACTAAAAAATCGGAAATATGCGCTTAAAATATGCCCTTAAAAATGGAAAATATGCACTAAAAACTGGAAAATATGCACTTAAAAAAACATTATTTTACCTTTTTTTTTCCCCAAAAAAACAAATAAAAAAAAGAAATTTTAGTCAGATTTTATAAGTTGCGAATTCAATTCAGTTTTTTATTTAACAAAAATAAAGATAACATTAGAAGTAAAAAAATAAAAATAATAAATAGGTATTTGTATTTAAAACGTTAACAATATTAAAAATATCTTAAGTAACAAAAACTTACATACTATTTTCTTTCATATTTGTTGTTCACATAAATAAGAAAACTTTGTTTAAAAAGTTTTTTCAAACACAAAACTTTGCCTATTTGGCCTATGAAAATTTTTGTAAAGAGAAAAAGAACGTTCCACGTCAACAGACGTAAGGGGAGCATTTTTCAAACAACAAATTTTATCTATTGTAAGATTATTAAAAAAGTTTTCGTTATTGTTGCTCAGACTTAATACATTATTTAAACTTTTCATTGTAGAATACCCTTTATTTTTTTCGAAAACAGTCTTAATTTTTTTTTATAATTGCACAATAGGGCGATTTGATTTTTCAATGTGCTTCTACCTTCAAGCTTTGTGATCGTGTCACATAGCAAACGATAATTTGAAAAAATAAAAACAATTTCACTTTTAAGCAAGGGTTGAGTCAATATTTCTTTTGCTTTTTTAGTTGCGATGGCATCACCATCATCGAAACTATTGACAAAAGCTGACGAAACGGAAGTTTCCAAACCATCAACAGTTCAATGAAAGAGAAAAGGGTATTATTTGTTTTCAATAGGCGCGTTCATTTTGTCGACAATCTATTACTACGTTTACGTTCAGTATCTAAATATGTAGTTGGAATAGGGTCGGTGCACATGAGGCATTGTTTATTAAACCATAACTTATCGAGCAAGGTTTTGCGTCACACAAAATACGAAAAAATGCACTTAAAATATGCATTTATTATGAAAATATGCATTTATTTTGGAAAATATGCATTTTGCATGAAATATGCAAAATATGCACTAACGATTAAATGCCATTTTAAAGGCAATTTTATGATTCGTAAAGATAATTTAGTCTTAGGCTTCTAAATGTAATGAGAAAAAACATGCATTTGCATGGAAATCCCAGCCCTAATTATAAGTAATTTTGGGAACATATCGATGCAAATTTATTTGGTTTTCCTGACCACTTTTTCGAATTAAGCTGTTTTTTTACATAAAAACGGCCGCGGGGTCTTAAAATTTCATTTTGGAAAATGCACCAGACAGTGGCGTAGATAGGGGGGGGGATCAGGGGCATATATCCCCCCCATTGGGATCGATAATTGTTCAACATAACCAGTCATGAACCAAATAAGTTAAAGCAACGCACTCGGAAATTTTTTTTACGTCTCTCACCAATTGATAATATGTAGTAGACCAGGAAAAATAGCACAAATCGTATGGGGAACCTTGAACAAATTAATTCATGAAATATTAAAATTGGAATCGACGCAGAATTGCAACCTCTATAACAAATCCAAAGTCCCCCAAAATCCCCGCATTGGCTTTTTGTGTAGATGCATTTGAAGAGGTGTAGACGTGGGGAACTTGGAGGTCTATCAAACTAAAATATTTGTTCTGGTACAACCTTACGATGTGATACATAATTTAAGGGTAGTTTTTAATGCTGAATCTAATGAAACCAAATTCAAAATGATACAACCACCCAAAAAAAAGTTATAGTCCTTTTTACGTAATGATGACTTTTTTTCAGGTACAACAGGTAAAATATCGAAAAACCTTTGAAAATAAAGGTATGTTAATGAAATTTGGAGCGAATGTTCCATTTGTCATACGAACTAAGAATCAAGACAGTCCCCAAAAATATCCATGGTGAAAGGGTGTTTTTTTAAGGGGGATGGGCAAGTGAAGAATGTTTACCATAACACCCACGAAAAAACTCTTACACTCATGAAACTCGCCAAAAATATTAAATTTGTCATGGCAACCAAGAATCAATATAGTCCACATAAATATATTTGTTCTGGGGGATTTTTTATTAAAGAGAGGGAAAATCTGGGAAAAAGTAGAAAGATTTGAGCCAAAATTCCGATTTGGTGTAATTGAGGTATATACACTAAGTATGGTATACGATTTAAGGGTATTTTCTAACGCTGAATGTAATAAAAGCAAAACCAAAATGATACAAGCACCCTTAACAAAGTTATGGTCCTTTTCAAGCAAAAATCATTTTTTTTAAATCGTATTTTCCGTAGAACAGGTCAAAATTTAACCGCCACAAAAGCACTATTAGACAAAAGATATTTGTATGGACTATTTGGATTCTTGGTTGCCATGACAACTTCAATATTTTTGGCGAGTTTCATGGGTGTAGGAGTTTTCCCGTGGGTGTTAGGGTAAACATTCTACACTTGCCCATCCCCCTTAAAAAAACACCCTTTCAGCATGGATATTTTTGGGGACTGTCTTGATTCTTAGTTCGTATGACAAATGGAACATTCGCTCCAAATTTCATTAACATACCTTTATTTTCAAAGGTTTTTCGATAATATTTTACCTGTTGTACCTGAAAAAAAGTCATCATTACGTAAAAAGGACTATAACTTTTTTTTGGGTGGTTGTATCATTTTGAATTTGGTTTCATTAGATTCAACATTAAAAACTACCCTTAAATTATGTATCACATCGTTAGGTTGTACCAGAACAAATATTTTAGTTTGATAGACCTCCAAGTTCCCCACGTCTACACCTCTTCAAATGCATCTACACAAAAAGCCAATGCGGGGATTTTGGGGGACTTTGGATATGTTATAGAGGTTGCAATTCTGCGTCGATTCCAATTTTAATATTTCATGAATTAATTTTTTCAACCTCGGAACCCATTTTTCCTGGCCTATAGGTAAACGTGCAAGAAAAAGAGCTTCCATCCAGCTTTCCATCACAAAGCACAAAAGCCCACACCGACACAAAAAATGAAAATTATTTAGATTTCTTCGCACCGTGTGGCACATTGTTAAGTTGGTGTAAGAAACCACCCCAAACACGCAGCACACTCATCTACACAAACGCAAATGTTCGCACACCCAGCGGGAAAAATTAAAAAATTCATTGAGGAAAAACCTGCTTTTTCCTTGAGGAATGGAAGCTGTACCTGCCACTTTTCAGCTTATTCCTTTGATGAATTTAACATGGGCGTGTCATTGGCGGGAAGCACATGCCACTTTTCCGATGAAAATTCATTAACGAATTCACTACTTCAATGGAAGTTGTTTATTCACCAACCCAGGTGATGAAAAACATGGTGATTGCATAATCTGTGAATTCACTACACACGGGTATTTAACTTATTCATCAGTTCAATAATTCCGATGAAAAATGTAATGAAAATTCAATTATGAAATCACCAGGTTAGTGGTGGTTTCTTTTTCATCAATTAAATTCTCCCATTTGTATTGTTTAGTAAATCCCAGTGGGAAATGTTCAAAAATTCACCGAGGAATCCCCAGTTATTGGCGTTTCAGCAAACGCAATTTCTATTGAGTTCAGTTCGTCTCACATGGACTTTTTTACAGAAAGTCACTGTGAATTGTATCCAACAAAATGAGAATTTATAGTTGCCAAAAAATCATAAACAACTTTGTGCATTACTATTCATTGCTGAAGTCTTCGATTACAATTCACCATTAATTTCATTCACATTTTTTTTTTTGTTCTCGCCATGAACACTTTACAAAGCAGATGAGTGGATTCAAACAATAAACTGATGAACTTGTACATTACTTTTCCACAATTTTTTCATCACATAATTTTCCCTTTTAAATTCACCGAAAGAAGGGGTCGTTTCCTAAACATAAAGCAGAAAGTAGAATCAAAGCTACGAACTGAGGAAACTTTGCATTACTCTTCACCTACTAAATCATTGCATGTCGTTTCTCTTATGATTTGGCAAGTGAATTCATTGATTATTTCAGTAATAAATTTCATTGAGGACGATATTTCCCGCTGGGCAACTGCGGTTTAGTTAACGCGAATCCTAACGGTAACGATAACTCACACTCATTCATTTTGACCAGAAAGCAAAATGCGCTATTACCCATTACATAAAGCATGCCTTACACAAGCGGCAGATTGACTGTCATTCATTGTAATTTTGCGGGTTATTTGTGCGAAGTCAAACCAATTTTCCTGAAAAAAATTGTCAAATGTATGTCTCCTAAGTCCTAACCACAAATGAAGCAGTTTACAATTATTTCAATACACCGAAAAGAAAAGATATGCTGCAAAAAACAATAAGCGAAAGCGAAGAGACTCCTCAAAAAAAGACATTAAAAATGCTGAATTTGACGCGATGGATCTCAAAATATCAAGCAGTTAAAGATTTTAAGGAGCTATTACCGTTTGTGTTCGAGACTCTTGACCAAATAACAACATTGGAAAGTGACGCAAAGAACTTAAAAAACGCTATGGATTTCGAGTTCTTTAGCTTAAAGGTTATAAGTATGGTTTACCAACTCTAGTTGCCATTAGGTCGTCAGTTTCAAAGAGTGAATTTAGACTTGGTCCAAGCTATGAATCTCGCCAAAGATTTAAGGGATCAACTAAAAATTAAACGGGCAGAAGACGACTCATTTTCGAAAGTGTTATAACAGAATAGTAAACCGACAAAAAAATCGTTCGAACCCTTCGGTTCAAAGTACAAAAAAATATTTTCGTGTTACTGTTTTCAATCCTTTTCTCGATTTCTATTATAATGGACCTTGGAGAAATATTTATTATATATTTATACATACTAGAAGGGTTTTTGGTTCTTTTCAAGGATTCTTCGTCTGAAATAGACAAATTTAATGAAATTGTTGAGCCTTACCAAATATATTTGGCTGCCGGACCATCTTCTATTCTTGAAGAGTTAAAAACTTGGAAGAGATATTTGATCCGAAGGAATAATTTTTCCTCTAAGAACTCATTGGAAGCGCTCGATAGCTGCCCCGAAGAAAGCTTTCCATATATATATATTTTATTAAAGATGTTAGCTACAATGCCGGTTTCAACGTCAATTCCCGAAAGAACTTTCTCCAGTTTAAAGAGAATAAAAACAATACAAAGAAGCATGACCAACGAAGTGAGATTATTAGAAATATGTCTATTTTAATAACAGTGTGATAAGCTTTGGATGTTTACTTATTTGCAGGATCGTTTCAATGGTTTGGCTGCTCTAGCTATTCATCGTGAAATACCTATAGCAGCAGACGAGGTTATAAGTGTTTTATCTAAAAAGAACAGGAAACTGGATTTTATTTTGTGATTTATTTTTTAAATTAATATTATTTTACTTAGGGCCTGTTTTACATTCTCTGAGTAAAGTTCTGATTAGTTATTCGACACATAAATTCTGAGGCAGGGTCATATGTTCCCAAATAAAAAATTGTTTGTGAATTTATTACTTAATCAGGTGGGTCATAAGACAGTAATTGGACTTATTACCCTGTGCCAATATTTATGTGTCGAATATCTAATCAGAACTTTATTCAAACATTGTGAAGCAAACCCTATATCAATATTTATTCTAGTTCATATTCAAATTAATGTAGTACCTCGTGGCTTGATGGTTAGTGCGTAGGACTGTCATGCCGAAGCTGTGGGTTCGATTCCCAGCCGTGCCACCTAAAAACAGAAATGTTTTATTCGAGGTACTGCCTCTTGCGAGGAACTGACAAATCCTCCAAGAGTATACTTGTCATGAAAAAGTGCTTCTCATATGGCCGTTCGGACTCGGCATAAAATTGTAGGTCCCCTCCATTCCTGCCCACAAACACGCACACAGGAATGGTTGAGAGTTGTAAGTCACTAGGCCCTGGTTCTACACGAGCTGTTGCGCCACTCAATTTATTTATTTATTTATATATTCAAATTAATGCGTATTATAAATTATCTTTAAAAAATATAATTTTTGTATGGCATACATAATGAATTCAATGAAGTCTTGTTATTTGTTTTTTTTTTAATTATTAAAACTTAAAAAAAATGAGCCAACTAGATCCATCCCCCCATAGCGAAAAGCTATCTACGCCACTGGCACCAGAACAAAAATTTCATCTTTCTAAACCCCCTACAAGATCCACCATATCCATTTTGAATATACAAAATAAAAAAAAAAATCTGACACCCGTAATGTATATAGGTATAAGAAATTCCAATTCAATTTAATTTAATACTATATACTACCACATAATATCATGAATAGTTTGATGCTCAATGGACTTCTTATAGTAATGAAGTTATTTCAGTAGTATATAGAATTTGTATTATAAAACCTTCTTATATAGAAACTATGCCTGGCCCAGGGCAAAAAAACTTCCAGCTTAATGATTAGGAATTCTAATCTTGTTGGATATAGTTTACAGTGAATTTTCGTTGAAAAATTCATGTAAGTTGAACTGAACTTAATATAAATTGCGTCTGACAAAGCCCTCACTATGTCACTGATGAGTTCAAGTGAGTAAGCCGAACGAAACGCCAATTTATAGGACTAAAGGCCATAAAAAGCTATTTTGAATCAATAATTCAACAAGTCCAATCCTTAATGCTAAGTCTTCTACTTGGCTGATTTATTTCAGTAGTATATAGAATTTGTATTATAAAACCTTCTTATATAGAAACTATGCCTGGCCCAGGGCAAAAAAACTTCCAGCTTAATGATTAGGAATTCTAATCTTGTTGGATATAGTTTACAGTGAATTTTCGTTGAAAAATTCATGTAAGTTGAACTGAACTTAATATAAATTGCGTATGACAAAGCCCTCACTATGTCACTGATGAGTTCAAGTGAGCAAGCCGAACGAAACGCCAATTTATAGGACTAAAGGCCATAAAAAGCTATTTTGAATCAGTAATGAAGTTTTAACAGTTGGGGGCTACTGGTATTTAAGATTAATTAAACTTTGTTTAGGTATAACAATTTTTGCAAGAATAAATAAATAAAAAATAAATTGGGTGGCGCAACAGCTCGTGGAGAACCAGGGCCTAGTGACTTACAACTCACAACCATTCCTGTGTGCGTGTTTGTTGGCAGGAATGGAGTGGACCTACAGTTTTTTGCCGAGTCCGAACGGCTAAATGAGAAGCACTTTTCATAACAAGTATACTCTTGGAGGATTTGTCAGTTCCTCGCAAGAGGCAGTACCTCGAATAAAACATTTCTGTTTTTTGGTGGCACGGCTGGGATTCGAACCCACACCTTCGGCATGACAGTCCTACGCACTAACCATCAAGCCACGAGGTACTACTAATACTAATTTTTGCAAGAATTGGTTGCATGAATTAGTATTATTATATTGATTCCTTTACACAAATGATCACAAAACAAGTACCTAGACTACAAAATCTAAATTTATCAATAAATAATATTATGTATGTACAATACCTACATAGGTAGAATTAATCATTTTTTTCTTTGTTTAAGAGTCCATAGAATATCAATGCCAACTATCGTACCTGGGCGAAACGCAATATGGAGTTGAGCTCATTTGAGCTTTTAACTTGAATCATTTTATTTTAATTCTTCAATTTCAATGTTAAAATGAGTTCAATCAAGTTATTTCAACAGGGTCTCACACATGAATTAATTTGTTAATGAAACCTTAATGATTTAATAATATTTCCCTTAGAATACAAAACATGTTGAATCAAAATAAAAACGTTGTTTAAGTGTATGCCTGGTTATTTTTACATGAAAACGCTTTTTTTACATGAATTTCTTTTAACATGGAATTTATATACGAATCATTTTATTTTAACACAACTTCAAAGTTGAAACAAAGCGAAAACTGTATAATTTAAAATGAAATTCCTATTTACTTGTTTTTCAATCTAAAATTAACAGGACTAAGTCATAAATTAATGTTTTGAAACGTTAAAATAAAATGAAAACGTATTAAATCGAAATGAAATCCAATGATTGAAAAATTCATCTTTTTCATCGAAATCAATAATTCGTCATGTTGATTTTACATTGCAATTTTACGATTATTGATTTATTCTATACACTATGTAGGCAGGGAGTTAATAATCAAGAGCGTTTTGACGACGGCAAAACAAAACTGAAAAAATAAATAAATACTTCCTTACCTACTATTTTTTGTATTCAGACTCATTTAATTACTTAACTGACCTTATTAACTACTGAATACTTTTCTGAATGTGTCTTTTGCCCAAAACAAATCTAATTGTTATATTTTAACTATACATACTAACATACTTATACTAATGTAGGTACCTAAAAATATGTATGTAGGAAGACGTGACCTTATAGTATAATTATTTTTGGGAAAAGACTAGACATGAACGCTGGAAAATTAATATAAACGATGTACAAACGATGGCAAGCCTACTTTACAAAAATTTCATACAATTTTTTCAAACAAAATTTTAAGTAAACAAATTTTGGGGCCGTTTAAAAACTAATAAAAAAAACGGACAAATAACGTGTACAAACGATTATCAATCGAACTGCATTTGGAGATTTTTCGAGCTATATAGTTGGTGGGCCAGCTACATGTTTTTTCTTCGCCGCAAAATTTTGAATAATTATTTAAAAATAGAAATAAAGCAAAATTAAAAAAAAAGAGAATGGGTGCGACCCACACTTGTAACTTCCCATTGGTGCCCTCGGGAGCTAGAGGCTCAATGTTAGTTTTTTGTTAAAAAATCGCCGATTCTCGATCTTCAAAAACTTTTTCATGTGTTCAATATGTAATCAAGCGAAGACCAAAGATTGCTTTGCCTTCGAGATATCAGAAAAAAATATTGTTGAATAGTGTTTGTAGACTTTTTCTATACAAAACTGTTTATTACAAATGTTCAACAATTTTTAGTTGGTAAAGTTTCTTGTTTGTTGAATTTTTTGCAAATTGTATCAATTATTTATTATAAACTAGTGCATAAAAGGAAATTACCCCGAAGCCAATATCATTGTTTGTTCTCAAGATATTTGTGACGAAATTTACACAATTATTGGTAAAGTTTGCTTGTAGTTTTTTTCGCTTTAAAAAAAAACTATTTGTTAATTTTTACAAAAATTTTACACAATTATTGGTAAAGTTGCTTGTAGTTTTTTTCGTTTAAAAAAAAAAACTATTTGTTAATTTTTTTTAAAGTCACATAAAATATCTATTATAAACTTATGTGTAGAACTAAATTTACCGGACGCCAATATTATTGTCTGTTCTCAAGATATTTCAGGCAAAAAACAATTTTTCAACAATTATAAAAAAAAATTGCTTGAAGTTTTTTCGCTTTAAAAAAAAGCTGTTAAATCAATATTTTAAAAATTTTTACCGATTTTTATATATAAGCTAGTGTATACATTAAAATTACATCGAAGCCAATATGATTGTTTGTTCTCAAGATATTTGAACCAAACAACTTTTTTCTAAAATTTTTAGCAACTTTTTTTTATTAAAACAAAAAATTATAGGTTTATATGTTTCTATATTTTTACCAATTCCGTATTACGTCAATATGCGTAAAATAAAATTAACCCGAAGCCGATAGCATGATTTGTTCTCGTGATATTCATAAAAAAAACGCTCATTCAATTTTTTAAAAGTCATTTCTGCACGTTCTTTCTGCAACTGGATTATATTTTTAGAAAATTATAATGATTCAAGTGAACATGATAAATTAGGTACTATAAGAGGTGCAAAATCGGTCAGAGTGAAAATATAGCTATTTTCGGGGGCATTTGCCTAGAAAATTAATAGAAGAAAACATGAATGTATAGAAATAATGAATCTTAATTTATGCTTTGAATAGGTATGCAAAAAAATAGCATTTTAACTTTACAATAAGTTTACTCGATTAAAAGGAATGTTATATACATCATTTGCGAACATACTCCTCGACTCGGTAAGTTTTTTTTGCAACTAAACAAATTATGTAGGTATGTTATTAAACTGTATTTCTCAACATTTTTTTATTTCGGTACTGAATAAATAAATAAATAAAATAAACAAAATATCCCTTCATACCACCTACCTACCTACATATTATTTTTATGCTGTATAGAAATCCTCGAAACCACCAAAAACGATAATCCTTATGTCATTACTAGAAGATCGAGATTACACAAGCAAGCGCACAAAAAAGGATAAATGAGAGCAAAAATGGCAAACAAAAACAACCGCCACCAAGTCTACCATTGCCTGAGAACAGTCATATAGGTATTCTCCACTTCCACCCCCAAACTTGAAAACAGAGAAATCCTCCACAAATGTTTCATTCAAATCTACCAAAAACGAAAATTCTTGCCAAGATCGACAAGAATGAAACAAATATATCTGAAGTGTACACACACACAAACTAAATTTACCTCAAAATGAGAGACTTGTGTGTGTATTCGTTTTCTACCTCGTTCTTCCACTCAAAACATGGTAGAGTTTTTATTCCGTTTCGTTCCGCACACTTCGCTTCCCTCTCCTAAAAACTTAGTGTTCTGGCAGAAGAATTCATCTCGTGTGCGCTGGCCCATTGATATTATAGTGAGATTTGCGGCAACTTATAATGCTCACTACGTCAATCGTCAACCCTATAAGAGCTTTAAAATAAAGATAGCTTTTTGAAGTCCATTACGTTCAGAGTGAAAGACAAATATCCTATCTTCCCTGTGCTGCAAATATAAATTAGACAGAGAATGATATGAAATAGTGCTATATTTTGAAAACTGCGTAATGTTTGTATCTAATAATTTTAGGCAAAGCTTTCTGTTCACGCGAATATTCGTTGTTATTATCCTTGCGGATGATCTTTGTAAAGGTGCGCACTAGGCATTTATTAAAAGTTGTGTTTTGGTAAAGTGCGTAACATATTATTTAGAGTTTATTTTTCTTATATTTTTGTATCGGTTCAACTTTACACACATTTCATTAGGAAAAAGCTCAACCTTTGGGATAGCTTAAATTATTTCGAGCCGGGCGAAACGCCAATTTGTAGGACTAAAGGCCATAAAAAGCTGTTTTGAATCAATAATTCAACAAGTCCAATCCTTAATGCAAAGTCTTCTACTTGGCTGATTTATTTCAGTAGTATATAGAATTTGTATTATTAAAAAACAGTCACCGACTAGCCCTCGAACTGATCACATCGTTCTTCTTCTGTCGTGTGCCTTTCTCTTTTTGTCGCAACCGCGCAAACCGGTATCTCCCGTTATACCACACACCTCTTATCAATATTATTTTTTTTTGTTTCTAAGTAAATTTTGTTCTTATTATCCTCTGCCAGTGCTTGTTTCAAGATATTAAAATGGCCCCCGGGCCAAGTAGAACTGACGGGTGTCGTTTCAGCCAACTTGACCCTGATTTGGATACCCAGCCAAGCAAAAAACAAAGAACTAACAATATCCCCTTTGATAATTTCCCTGATCTCCCACTTATATTTAATACAAAAAATCCCAAATTTGTTGTAATTACTTCAAAAAATACAGTTAACCTTTGTCATCCTTAAGTCCCTTCCTTTTAAAAAAATCGATAGACAATGTAAGCACAGAATATGACAAAATATCTCTGCTTCGTGACGGTAGCCTGCTTATCATGGCTAGATCCCAAAAAAGTGCAGATAAGTTCCTTAAAGTAAACAACTTAGCCAACGTTTGCCCAGTGGAAGTAAAACTTCACGATCGCCTTAATTCATCAAAAGGTATAGCATACGCACCGTGCCTTATAAATGTTAATGAATCAGAAATCGTAACTGAAATGAAGAGTCAAGGTGTCATTGAAGTTTATAAATATACCAAAACTGACGAAAATGTTAAGCAAAAGCCTTCTGGTCTTATATTATTTACGTTTAGTTTATTCAATCCGCCAAAATCAATATAAATTGGTTTTTATAACGCTAGGGTTACGGAATACGTTCCAAATCCTATGCGGTGCAAAAATTGCCAACTTTTAGGTCATACTACTAAAAGGTGCAACGGCAACGCCAAATGTGACTCCTGCAGTCTCCCCCCACACTCTCCAGAGGTTTGCACGCGCATTATGTGTGCAAATTGTTCTCTTGCCAACCCATCCTCGTCAAAAATTTGCCCAAGCTATAAGCAAGCAAAAGAGATCTTATCAATTAAGACATCAAAAAAATGCACTATGGGTGAAGCTAAGCGTATGTATAATGAGCGTAATCCAACTCAAGCTCCCACTTCATCAAATACATTTGCTGAAAAGCTGAAACAAAATACCGCAAACCAAAAAAATACTCAAGTCCAAGATCTACCTCAAACCAAAGCTAATTCTCTTGAGTCAATACCTTCACTACCTACTAAAACTATAAACACATCACAATCACTCAAACTTACAAAACAAAATTGCTCAGAAAATAACGAAATATCATCTCATAACTCTCCCATCACATATGAAATAAACTCTGAAAAAGTTAACGAATCGGCATCTCTCCCTCTTTCATCTTTATCATACTCTCGCTCCTCTATGACAGACTACTCTCCCACAAATACCATTACCTCAGCATCCAATAATTTCTCTTCAACACATTTATCACAAGCAGAATCACTTTAAAATTTTAGGAATACACCTTCATCATTACCACTCTCTTCAAAACACGAACACAAACAATTATAATTCTAACACCTCTCCACCCACATCCACCGTCACCTTACAGCAACAATTATCTTTTGTCAATGACAATCCAAACTTAAATGAAAATCCATTTGTAAATGACGACGATGACGACATATAAAAACATTTCTTGCAACCAAATTTCTGACTCTGCGACTCAGAGGTTGAATCATCTGAGCTCCGCAGGGAGCTCAAATGATTCACCTTCTGGATCGCAGAGTCAATATCTTAACAACTCAAATCTACGAAACCCCTTATATCTACAACAAACACAACCTTATCAAACAACAAATCCAACATCGAGTAAGCACACTTTTCCTGCTTCAAGTAGAAAAAGCTCGTGTATCCAAAAGTATCCGCGAAAATATGGCGCTAAATATTCTTCAATCGAATATTAAAGGTCTTTTAAATAACTTTGATGAGCTAAGTATTTTAATAAATGACCAAAAGCCTAGTATAATATCACTACAAGAGACTCATTGCCCATTTAATAGCACTCCTATCATTCCTAGAAGTTACGTAGGATATTTCAAAAATCTTCCCAATGACACAACATGTAAACAAGGCATAGGTCTACTGATAAAGAAAAATTTTCCACACACAATTCGACCTATAAATTCAAATATCTTAGCGCTGGCAGTCGACATAAAACTTCAGACTAAAATAACCTATATCGGTTTATATATCTACCAAACCAGACGTTTTGTTAAAATGATATTGACAACATTATCGGTCAAACTGACTCTCCCGTGATTATTGGTGGAGACATAAATGCGTGGAACACGCTTTGGGGCTCACCAACCACAAACAAAAGAGGGGAAATATTTGAAGACTTTCTACTTAGTGAAAATCTTATTCTCCTTAACGATGGCTCACCAACCCACCTTTCAACACATAATACATTGACTCACATTGACATAACCTGCTGTTCACCCGATCTTTTTCCAATGACTTCCTGGAAAACTTTAAATGACCTTCACAACAGTGATTTCCCCATTATTTCATCAACAAATCTCGGAACTACCCTGACAAACACTTCCCCAATTCCTAAATTCAAAACTGACTTTTCAAATTGGGGTACTTTTAAAAAAACTGTTTCAGAATACTTAGCGGACAAACCTTCAACCCCAAATACCAACAAAGAAGCAGCTTTAATTCAAAAAGCAATCAGAACTGCTGCTAATGTTTCAATTCCACAGACAATTGTATCTAATAAATTACACACAAAACGAATTGTTCCCTGGTGGAACTCAACTCTCTCCACACTGCGTAAAGACAAAATGAGAGCCTTAAAAGATTTCCAAAAATCTCCTTCACAATCAAATTTAATCTTGTATAAGAAAGCAAATGCTAAGTTTAGGCGAGAACTCAGAGAAAGTAAATCGAAAAGTTTTGCGGAATTCACCTCTAGCATAAATCCTAAATCTTCTACTACCAAAATTTGGCAAAACATCCGCCGACTTACAGGCAATCCCAATTCACTAAGAATATCGGGTATCCAATCAACGAACGAATTTATTGCTGAGCCAGCCCAAATATGTAATCTTTTTTCCCAAACTTGGTCTGAGTACTCAAAAGACAAAAATTTCCACTCGACCTTCAGAATCAAAAAAGATGAATTCCTCAATTATTCCCCATATATACCCAATAATAACATTTTCGTTCTGCGAATCGAAGAACCTATTTCGATGGTTGAATTTGAAGCATGTTTGCATAAAACCAAAGGAAAAACACCAGCTAGAGACAGAATTAGTTACCCCATGCTCAAAAATTTGCCCTTTGATGCTAAGCAAAGACTCGTCCGACTGTACAACAATGTTCTTGATACCGCAGTTATCCCACAAAGTTGGAAAACTGCTACCCTACTTCCAATACCAAAACCAAACAAAGACAAAGCTTTAATCGATGGATACCGGCCTATATCTCTCATATCTTGCCCTTCTAAAATTCTGGAAAAAATTGTTGCACAACGCCTCATGTGGTATGTGGAGACAAAAAAAGTGATATCCCCTAATCAAGTGGCTTTTAAAACAAACAGAGGATGTATTGACGCTCATCTTCACTTAGATTATTATATTTCCAAAGCATTATCTTCCAAAAACCATGTATCCGTTCTCTCGCTTGCCTTCGAAAAAGCCTTTGACCGGATTGGTTTGCATATAGTTCTCGATAATCTCAAATCATGGGATGTTGGAAACAAAATGTTTAGCTATGTCAGATCATTTTTAACCAATCGAAAATTCTTTACAAAAACTAATGATTGTTTTTCCAGCGCTCACTCATTGCATAATGGCATCCCCCAAGGATCTCCATTATCGGTTGTCTTGTTTATAATTGCTTTTGATGACATTTCAAATATATTGAATAACTATAAACTATTAGATAGCTGTCTTTATGCAGATGACATTTATATATTAAGCAAAATCAATGATTTAAATAAATGTAAAACTCTATTCGATAATGCTGTAAATAATATTTTAGAATGGTCTTTAACTTCTGGAGCAAAACTATCTTTACAAAAATGCAAGATTTTACATATTTGCAGAAAAATTCATTGCCCTGAAATGATGTTAAGTATAAATAATGTACAAATTGCTAATGTAAAAAGCCTTAATATCCTAGGAATAGTATTTAATAATAAGTTTAGTTGGAAAGAGCATTGTAACGGGTGATTTTTTAAGAGGTTTAGAACTTTTTTTAAAAAAAAAACACAAAAAATTCGAAAAAATGAATGAAATATTTATTTGAATCGATAGTTTGAACCTTGCAATTTAATGTTTAAAGATAATTTCATGCAAATGTTGACCGCGGCTGCGTCTCAGGTAGCCCATCCGCTGAGTCCAATTTTGGCATACTCTTTCACACATATCGGCCGGTTTCTCACGAATGAATGCATGGATGTTGGCTTCCAGTGCGTCAATCGAAGCGGGCTTGTCCCTATAGACATTAGCCTTGACATACCCCCACAAAAAATAATCTAATGGTGTCAAATCGCACGATCTAGGCGGCCCGAAACGTGAAATTAACTGTTCACCAAACTCGCCTCGCAATTGCGCCATTGTTTTGCGTGCTGTGTGGCATGTGGCACCATCTTGTTGAAACCACATATCAAGCAAGTCAAGAACTTCCATTTCGGGCAAAAAAAAGTTTGTTATCATCGCTCGGTAGCGTTCACCATTGACAGTAACGCTGCGATTCGCATCATCTTTGAAGAAATATGGCCCAATAATGCCGCCGGCCCATAAACCGCACCAAACAGTGGCTTTTTCGGGATGCATTGGTAGCTGTTGCAATGCTTCTGGCTGATCTTCACTCCAAATGCGGCAATTATGCTTATTTACGTACCCATTCAACCAAAAATGAGCCTCATCGCTCATGGAAGCAGCGCGCGATGAACATTTCGAACCGAGCACGAATTTTGATAGTAAAATTCAATAATTTGCAAGCGTTGTTCATTTGTAAGACGATCCATGGTTAAATTGCAAACCAAACTGAAGCTGTTTGACAGTGACACAAGGTACTAAACACACGTCAGCTGTCAAAACCAGTGTTGCCAAAACCAAACCAGCTAAAAAATCACCCGTTATAAGAACTAAAAATAAAAAACATTACCGTCATTTACTTTGAGCGCTATAGTTTGGCTGTGGATGCATCACCAAAATATGAATATAGGGGTCTGGTATGTGCGTTTTGATATCGAATGAATCGAAAATCGAGGAACTGAAAAAAATAGATATAACAGACTAAATTCTTGTACTACCTATATTACAATTTATCGTTCAAAATCCATCGTTTTCGTTACATTGCGATTTAGTCCAGTCATTGTGTTTTTAGCATGCAAATTGTGGGGTAGTTTTGATTTGTTCCCTGCTTAATGGTTTCGGGATTGCTGAATCGGAATCTGAGGTTTTCGAACACAATATCGTGACGCAACGTGGATAAAAATGCAAAAAATGATGCAAAAGCGGAATTTTTGGGAGGTTTTTACTTATGGCTTGAAAACTATCCATTATTCGTGAATTACATCAGAGAGCGATTGAAAGCATACAAAATTTCCAAAAAATCTCTGTTTTAGGTTTTTGTTCTGCGGCAACCCATTTGGACTCAAGCGCTAGTTGAAAATTGACGTGTTTTTACTGTTTCCGAAAATCCACTAGAAAACACTAATTTACTACCTACTTTGCGTGACAACATTTGAATTTTTGTCTTTAACATGAACCAAGATATACTTTTTTGGTGGTTTTTGATGCGCTGACTGAATCTGGCCTAGAAATTGCTCTAGCACGTCACGTTTTTAAGATATTCAAATCTAAAAATAAAAAAGGAATATGCGTTTAGATGCAAATTGTTTAAAAAAAACTCGCGGTAGTTTTTTTTCGAATTAATGTTTATGGTCATTCTAAAGTATGAACATTTTGCTTCGAAATTCTTTTTGAATCTTCCAAATACCTTCATTCATCTTTGAGAAAATCATTAATTAGTTGTTAGCTTTCGTCTTAAACCAGATCAGATAGTATGAAAGTACGCTAAATTCATACATTTTAATTAAGGATTTCTTAGAGAGAAAAAGGAATAGCACAGGAAAATTAGACAAACAAAATGGCAAAACTTCGAAAAAATTCCGTCAAAGCTGAAATTCTGTGGCGAGCTTTGTTTTGACGTCTTCAGCATTTCGTAAAAAGTTCCGTAGATTTGGGCTGGGGCTTAATTTCATAGGGGGGGGGGTAAAATTCAGTTGTTTCTTTATTTCACGAAAACTAGCAGTTTTTTTTTTTTTTGAAAAAATGTGAAGGTAAAAATTGTAGCATATGTAATCTTACACAAAAAAGATTAACATACTTTTTTCATACAATTAAAAAATTCAGAGAAAATCGTACAAGAACTTCATGGTGAAGCTAATTCTGTCAAAAAATGTATTAAAATTTCATTAATCGATGGGCAAAATTTTTTGTACGAATTGTGTTTGGCTATATCTCCTCAATATAAAACCAAGTTTGTGGGTTGCCTGCCCGGGGTAAGGAGAAGGCCGTCATCTTGGAAAAGAAAGTGATTTGGTTTTTATTCAACAGCTCGATCGAATTTTATTTCACAACAAAATAATGACAGAATAACATTTAGACAGTAAAATTTTCTAAAAAATGAGCTACATATTAACAAACTCTGTAGGTTAATTATTGAATTTATATTATTGCTCATAAAATTCTACACAAAAAATATTGTAACACTTTTTTTCGTAGGAGCAACAGATATTAGAAAAACGTGCACAAACCAGCTCATTACCTATTTTACCTAATGAATGATGAAAACAAATTCTGTAGGTACCGTAAAAAGCTCTTATTATAAACGTCTCTGTCGATTTAATTTTTGAGGAAGAAGAAAAAGCTTGAAAGGAAAAGTATTGAAAATTGGTAGTTTTTATATGTACTGGGATGCGTATGTAATTCTTTTTTCTGTGATACTGCGCTTCTCACGTTATGGATGACTCCACTCAACTGATTACGAATTGGAATCAAAAAAATTCATAGTTTTCTATGGCAATAAAAAATCAACTATAGAACCATAAACTAGAA
This sequence comes from Dasysyrphus tricinctus, assembly GCA_963921185.1. NCBI lineage: Eukaryota > Metazoa > Arthropoda > Insecta > Diptera > Syrphidae > Dasysyrphus > Dasysyrphus tricinctus. The sequence goes on along the minus strand of OY992530.1, from coordinate 173,547,141 downwards.
TCAAGAAGAGTCCTCGTTTCTTCATGGTCTTTAATACAACCTCTGCGCAAAGAAGGAGGTTCTAGTGGTTTCCTGGCCTATACAGTGTCCGTATTGTGGGCTGCCATTGGCATGAATGGAGAACGCCTACGATTTTCTGCTGACTGTAGCTGGATATAGTTGATATAATCCCTCGAAAATTGCGGGTGGAATAAGCTAATATTCGATTGCAAGTCTTCCAGCGTGACAGATCCCAATGCACTAGCCATTTTAAATTATGATGTTAAGTTGCATGAGTGTTTTTTTAACAAAATTTTATCTAAGCAGAAACAAATAGGATATCCTTAAGTGTTATTATTTTTGCAACAAAGACTGATTTTTGAACACAGTGTATCGACTGTTATCAAGACCAAAAACAACGTCTACTATCTAGGTGTGGATCTGTCGATGCTTCATGACAAATCATTTCAGGTCTGAATTCACCAACTAAAGCTTCATATGCGTGGGTGCTCCTACAGAGGAGAAAGATTATGACGTTAAAGACATCAATCAGAGCTTCTGAGCAAGATGTTATAATTAATGTCCTAGCAATGGACCTGTTGCACTTCTCATAGTTGAAGCCACGCACTTTAGCTTCCAGAAAGTGACCAAACTATTTCAAAGACAAAGTGTTTGTCTTGTTTAAAATATGACTTATTCTACTGAGCCAGTAAATATGTTGTACAGTACATATGTAGCTACATCCCTAAAATAAAATCTGAGAGCAAAAACCATTTTTCACAGAAATTATACAAGAAACTTAATGAAAATGAACCCTCCACCCTACATAAATAATCAAAATCAACAAGTCTCTAAGCTTCCCACATATATTTTTTTTTGCATCTAAACACATTATGAAATAATACTAAGACTATCCTCAAATAATTGTGTTCTATATTTCAATAGGAAAAATAAAATCTTCTGCTTAGCTTGAAAAATCATAGTCATGGCAACAAAAAAAACAAACAAAACCAATACCACCATACCTTATAACACAAATTGTAAACAAAATTTAAATACAAAATAATAAATTGACCCATAATCGTCATGGAAACCATTAATAAAGGAAATATTAAATAAATAAATATCCCTTTGAGAATTGGTTTGCGTACGCAAAAGTTTCATAATTTCTATTTATTTGTTTCTATTGGCCAACACCTTCTGGTATCGCTTTTAGTAATGCGGTGTCACTTCTATTTATATTTATTCAATGCTTATTAGACCAGGAAAAATAGCACAAATCGTATGGGGAACCTTGAAAAAATTAATTCATGAAATATTAAAATTGGAATCGACGCAGAATTGCAACTTCTATAACATATCCAAAGTCCCCCAAAATCCCCGCATTGGCTTTTTGTGTAGATGCATTTGAAGAGGTGCAGACGGGGAGAATTTGGAGGTCTATCAAACTTAAATATTTGTTTGGGTAAAACCTGATCATATGAGACATGCTTTAAGGGTAGTTTTTAACGCCGAATCTAATGAGACCAAATTCAAAATGATACAACCACCCAAAAAGAAGTTATAGTCCTTTTTATGTAATGATGACTTTTTTTTCAGGTACAACAAGTAAAATATTACCGAAACCCCTTTGAAAATAACGGTATGTTAATGAAACTTGGAATGAATGTTTCATTTGTCTTAGGAACTAAGAATCAAGAGAGTCCTTAAAAATATTCATGGTGAAAGGGTGTTTTTTTTAAGGGGGAGGGGCAACAAAGAATGTTAACCATAACACCCACGTAAAAACTCTTACACTCATGAAATTCGCCAAAAATATTTAATTTGTCATGGCAACCAAGAATCAAAATAGTCCTCATAAATATATTTGTTCTGGGATTTTTTTTATTAAAGAGAGGGAAAATCAGGGAAGAAGTTGGAAGATTTGAGCCAAAATTCCGATTTGGTGTAATTGAGGTATATACACAAAGTATGGTATATGATTTAAGGGTATTTTTTAACGCTGAATCTAATAAAAGCAAAACTAAAATGATACAAGCACCCTCAACAAAGTTATGGGCCTTTTCAAGCAAAAATTTATTTTTGAAATCGTATTTTCCGTAGAACAAGTCAAAAGTTAACAGTCACCAAAAACACTCTTAGAACAAAGATATTTGTATGGACTATTTTGATTCTTGGTTGCCATGAAGAGTTTAATATTTTTGGCGAGTTTCATGAGTGTAAGAATTTTTACGTGGGTGTTATGGTTAACATTCTTTGTTGCCCCTCCCCCTTAAAAAAAACACCCTTTCACCATGAATATTTTTAAGGACTCTCTTGATTCTTAGTTCCTAAGACAAATAAAACATTCATTCCAAGTTTCATTAACATACCGTTATTTTCAAAGGGGTTTCGGTAATATTTTACTTGTTGTACCTGAAAAAAAAGTCATCATGACATAAAAAGGACTATAACTTCTTTTTGGGTGGTTGTATCATTTTGAATTTGGTCTCATTAGATTCGGCGTTAAAAACTACCCTTAAAGCATGTATCATATGATCAGGTTTTACCCAAACAAATATTTAAGTTTGATAGGCCTCCAAATTCTCCCCGTCTGCACCTCTTCAAATGCATCTACACAAAAAGCCAATGCGGGGATTTTGGGGGACTTTGGATATGTTATAGAGGTTGCAATTCTGCGTCGATTCCAATTTTAATATTTCATGAATTAATTTTTTCAACCTCGGAACCTATTTTTCCTGGCCTATTATAGTTTATGATTGATTCTGAGTCACCTTGTTTGGTTGACATAAAAGAAAAAATTTAAATAGTAATGAAAAAAACACGTAGAGTGTGGAATTGGAAAAATATTGAAAAGGTTAACAATTTCCAGATATAAAAGGGAAAATTTGGTAAAGATTCCAGAATCAAGACTTTTCTAGACAAAAAAGACGTAGGTATATTCTGATAAAGGGCTAAAAAAGACCTTTCATATAAGCATGCAATTATACAAAATTATGCGGAAACATAGCATACGTTTAGTTTGAATTAAATGTTTGTTTTCAATAAGCTATTTGTCAGATACTAATTTTTAAAACATTTACATATTTTTTTTTTTTTAAGTAATATTTTGAGGTAAAATTAAGAATTAAAATACATAGGTAGTACCTACAGGAAGTTCAAAGTTTTTTATCACTAGGTAGGTACCTAAATGCGTGACAAAAAAGGGCATGACCGTTTAAAATTATTATGTTTGTATTAATTTCCAACAAATGTTAGTGAATGCAAGGCGTATGGCAGGTTGTGAAAATTGAGAAAATTGAAGATTTAGTTCATTTCGACTTTCAATTATTTCGCCATCGTTTGATTGGCTTTTTGATTTTTGTGCATGTAAAGAACCTAAAGGCGTTAAAATTCGCGCGAATTTTACTTTAGGTTCTTTACATGCACAAAAATCAAAAAGCCAATCAAACGATGGCGAAATAATTGAAAGTCGAAATGAACAACAAACTTTGCAATGAAAATCGAAATGATCGAAAACGAAACAATTAAAGACGAAATAAACTAAGGATGAAATAATTCAGAAATGAAATAATCGAAAAAAGAAACAATCAAAGACGAAATAAAGTTTGACCGAACTAATTGCAAAACGAAATAAAAATTTTCTGAACAATAAAAACGAAATAAATGAAAAGTGAAACAATGAAAATCGAAACAACAAAATGCGAAACGACCTAGACGAAACAACAAAAAAATGAAATGAAAAAGACGAAACGAACCATACCCCCTACTTACCATCAAGCAGTTAGAAGGAGCATCAACGCTTTTCCTACAACACCAATCAAAAATATACTAGCTGAAGCAGGTGTCCCAACTGTCGAGCAACGTTTTGAAGAAATAACATCGAGGTTAATTGCGAAGTTGGTCTTTTCAAAAAATTCTGTCATCGATAAAGACATTCTCCAAACCATAGGACACAAATGCAGAAAACGAATCCCGTCAGCAATAAGTTTAATCCTTGAAAAGGCACAGGAAATGGAACTCCCAATCAAAAAACCACACAACCCTGTTATATCGTACCCTGCATGGCACATAAATCCCGAATCGTTTATATTGACTTTGACTCAGCATAAAAAGACAAACACCAACAATGAACTATATTGCTTATTATATTCGGACATCTCATCAGAACTTAAAAATAAAAAATGGAAATTCATATTCACTGACGGATCCAAGTCAGAAGATAACACATCGTTTGCCGTTACATTCGAAGATGGTTATATTTTAAGCATTGGTACACTCCCTGAATTTGCATCAGTTTTCACGGCAGAAGCATTTGCTATCCTTCAAGCAACCAAGGCAATTGCAAACCGCAGTGGGAAATATGTTATATGCTCCGATAGTATATCGGTATTAAAAGCAATAAACAACCCAAACAACAACACTGAACTAGTCTCTGCGATAAGAAATAAGATCATAATGATGCCAAATAAAATTAAACTAATGTGGACCCCTGGCCATGCCAATATTCTTGGTAATGAGGAAGCTGACAAAGCTGCATTTTCTGCTAAGGACGCCCCAGTTTATAAATTCAATGAATTTAGCAAAAAGGATCTAACAACATGCATACATAAACCTTAAAAAGCAGACAGGAAATGGAATGGAGCCTTTATCACCACCATTACAAAAAAGTTAACATCGATAAGTCACAACCACATTATCCTTCAGACCTATCAAAACATAAGATCTCAAACTTTGTGCGTTTAAGGCTTGGACACACCACTACCACTCACCAACATTTACTTACTAAAAACAACCCGCCGATATGCGACACCTGCAATTCAACATTAAATATGACACACTTACTTGAAAATTGTGAGGTATCAAAACCGATTATTAAATCAATTTTTCAAAGCAAATCAATTTATGATGTTCTTAAAACTCCGAATTCCACAAATATTGAAAATGTAAACAAATTACTCTTAAGTCTAAATCTAATTATATAAATGGATAATATTAAATGTAAGAGCTAATAGTCTCCGCAGCTAGGCTCTATGACTCTGTATATTACCCTGTAATTTAAATTACATGTTAATAAATAATAATAATAATAATAATAATAATAATAATAATAATAATAATAATAATAATAATAATAATAATTGTATTATAAAACCTTCTTAAAAATTATATAAAATTATTTCGCTGATCTAAGTTAAATAATAATTAAATCTTTGTATACAGTAAAACCCGAATAATAACCTCTCCTTAAGTGCCTACACGGTTAAAAATTTTGGGGTACCTACTTTTTAATATTTTCAGGGTTACATATGGCAACACCAAAAATGTATTGAAATTTAATACTTGGCAAATAAAAATAAAATTTGGAAGTTAATTCAAAATCTATTAAAACTTAATAATATCAGATATTACAAAGGAATACGAAATCTGTATTATATTTTAATAATACAAAGGCATTATAATATAATACTTTATTTCTTGAAATTTAATTTGTAGATCCTTTTCATGAAAATTAATACAAAATATATGACAAAAATAATAGTATTGAAAGACTATTTTTTGTAAGGGTATTTATCTTCTAACGCTGTGGCTCCATTGGCAATATTTAAGGCGATTGCAATTGGAATGGGAATGGCAATTTATTTCTTGGGTGGGCATTTTCATTGTCAGGCAATTTCAGTTATAAAATGTGTGTATAGAAATATTTAACTGGAAATGCAGTCAAAATGCTGGAAATGCTGTTCAAATCCCGTTTTTGATAAAATGAAATTTTAATTCAATTCACATCATGTGCGTTCTGATATTCTACCATGATAAAGAAGCCATTCAAAATTACGGGGAACCCCATTTTACCTCAATTTATTGCCTCAACAATGGAAATCAATAATTTCCTCTCATTTTAGAGGCAATATTGCCATTGCCATTGACAAAGCGTCTCCATTTGCATTATTAAAGGCAATAGCAATGAGTGAGGCAATTTATATATTTACTCATACAAAATATTGGAAAGAGATTTTCCTTAATTTTTGAATATTTTTGAATCAATAAACTGGACTTTTCAGCAGGACAAACCCCCATCCACACAGCGTGCATAGTCAAAGACCTAAAAGAGGAGCAAAATATCGAATTGCTTCATTGAAAATCGTACACACCGTACCAAAACCTAATTGAACATTTTTGGAGATGTTCATTACAAATACTTTATTAGCTTGGCTATCAGTTTATGGTCATAAAATCACAAATTTTAGCCATGAAATTAGCCTGGGTCGAAATTTAGCTGGATTACATAATAGTGGGGCTGTTAGTGAGACCAACATTTCATTTTGACCTGACGGGTTGAGCTTTAGTATACAAATAGTTCATGTCCTCAGTTTACTGTTAATAAGTGTTGCCAAGGTGGCAACACTGTCAGGACAACAGAAGGGTTGTCACTTACCAGTTTTAATCCCGAAATTTTGCTTATAAATCGAAAACCAAGGGTCGGGCGATGACCCAAGAACTCCCGTTGGCTTAAGCACCCTTGAAACCATAGGACATTATTGATTTTCTCCCACCCCTCCCATTGTACGAAGGGGGTGGACAAAAGTCGTATTGGGAAAGAAAATTTGAAAAGCCAAGAAAAGTTTGGAAAATATTTTTACTAATGAAATTTAAAGATGGTGCCGACGCAGAATTTCCAAATATACATTACACACAAAGTTGATTGAAAACCTACTTTGGCTTTTTTAAAAAGCCACTTTCAAAGTGCTATATGGAGAGGGGGAAAGATTAACAAACTTAAATATTTATCTTTATCTTAAACTATAAGCGTATGACACATGTCTCAGGGGTATTTTTAATGCCCAATCTTAGGAAATCTAAATTAACTCGATACAACTTTTCATAAATGATGACTGAATTTTTACTGAAACAAGTAAAATATTACCAAATTCCAACAACGTTGTCATGAAACTTGATCCACATATTTCATTTATCATAAGCAACAAGAATCAAAAGAGTACAAAAACATCGAAACCAAGAATTGAAATCCTCTTGACAGTGTTGCCATCTTGGCAACACTTCTTAAAAGTAAAGTTAGGACATGAACAATTATTGTACTAAAGCTCAATCCGTCAGGTCAAAATGAAAGGTTTGACCTCATATCGTGCAATAACGCCCTACTATAAAGAGACTTTACGATGCCACGCCGAATCAAATTTATGAATCTATTTAAATATACCTAAAACACACATTTATCGACTTTATTTCACGATGAACCATATTTCATGTCATGACTTACGAAAATGTGCCACACTCTGTTCTGTATGCGCTGCGCGTGAACTAAAAAATAAAAAAAATCATTCTTACTTTTCCATAAATGAAGCAGTAGCTAATTATTTTATTCTGAGCAACATGGAAACAATTTCTTATAAAAACCATAGGGAAACATTTTGAAGAGGATAGGTACTTAGGATCAACTCAAGAATGAAGAGTTTTATCATATCATTTCCATCTGGTTATTGCCTTCGTTGAAGTCTGACAAATTGAATAAATGAAATAATGTACAATGTACATACATACCTATATGTATTTAATGTAGGTATACACACGTATATGTGCACCCTATATGGTAAAATAGCTCAACTTATCACCAGCTCCCATGACTGTTTTTTTTTAGGTTTATTTTTGTCGTAGTTTATAATAGGACGACCAAAAATTTTTCATGCCTCAAGTCAGGAAAGTATAATAAACCGGATGAAACGAGATCGTATTTGTATTTTTAAATTGTTTCTAAAAATATGAATATATTTATATATATAGTGACAAATATTTCGGTCAAGTGTAGGTAGTTTTCAGGGGTTTACGTAAATTCTAATAAAATTTCTTTTTGTATGAGCCAAATAATTATTTTTATTACATATACTAGTATCCGCCCAGTGGTCGAAATTTGACCATTTAAAAACTAGGCATTGATAAGTGAAGCAAGATGAGAATTCTGTTTACTATGTCTGACATTTAACCTTGATTTATAGACCCTAATAATAATCCTTTATAAAGAAAGTTTGCAGGGAAGGAAGTTGTTGGCAAACGACCAAGCAAGCAATTTGGAACATACAAGTATTATTGCCTCAGCTGTTTAATTGAGATTAATGCAAGATGATAATTGCAGTGTTATGGAACAATTATGTGTCAAACTCTCTTTTGCTGGATTTGGACTTCTTATCTTCATCAGCTATATTTACGGTGACCATCTGTTCATTATAATAATGAACTGTTCTGTATTTGAAGATGTTGTTCATTATTAATTATTTTGTACACGAAAACATATAAATGTTCTGTATTTTATTAGTTGTTCATTATTTGTTCTGTATTTCTTTAATTTTGTTCAAGAACAATAACGCACACATTGGGAACGTAAAGATTTAATGAAAGAAACTGATGATGCTGACATGCCCTTATTAAGTGAACGAAGAAATAATAAATCTAGTAAAAATTTATTTTTCCTTGCCGCCCTCTATCGCTTTTGGCTTCATATGTCATGTTCAAGTCAAAAACTTTTTATTTCATGAACACATCAGCTGTCTTCTGTGAACTGTATGTTGTCTGCGTCTACGCTGAAGAATTGAGATTTGTAAGTTTTATATAAGGCCGTTAAATTAAGTATTTCAATTTATGTATAATGATAATTATAGTAAATTTAATAATTCAAATTCTTTGATTCGCAAATTCAACTGTAGTAACTAAATTAAATTAAAACATTTGTTGAGCGCTGCTTTAACTAGTTCTGTTCCTTTGGTTTGTAAAAAGTATACTTCTAGTCCAAAGTGGTATAACGATCGTCTTAAGAAACTTAAAAATTCAAAAAACTCAGCACATATACTCTATAAAAAATCTAATTCTATAGATGATTATTCGCTTTTCTCTCGCCTCAGGAGGGAGTTTATATTCCTATCTAAATTCTTATATTGAAATTATGTACAATCAATTGAATCTAAATTAAAAACAAAACCGAATCAATTTTGGAATTTCATTAATTCAAAGCGCAAAAGTGTAGGTTTTCCATCGTCTATGCACTTTACTCAGAACCGTTCTTCAGAACCAATTGAAATCGGTAATATGTTAGTAATATAGGTATATGTTAGATTAACAAAAAAAAATCGTCTTTTTCTCAAAATTTTGAGTTTGAAAGTAAATTTTTCAAAAACTCAGCTAAAAACACTTTATTTAAAAAGAATATTAAAGAATGGATTTCTGGCTTTAAGATGGGCAAAAGGATTTTCGTCCAGATGTTACCATTGTTTCTTAAAGTTATTTTTCTATTTGAAGTCAACTTTTCTTAAAATGGCCCCTCCTGCCGAAACGGGGGGATATATACCCCCCTTCCAGTACTATTATTTTCTTTTTTTGGCCCGATCTTCATGCTTCATTGCTTTGATGCAGCATAATGGGTGATATGCATAAAAGATAGTAAATGCTTTTACTTGAGAATTTCTAAGTTTTTACTTTTTTGATATGCATAAAAATGCAGTAAATGCTGAAAATAAAGTATTTACTTTTGGTCACAGTACTAACTGTTTTCGGGTGAACTTTTTGAGTAAATACTTTATTCTGTATGCATAAAAACTAGCAAGTACTTTTTTTCTGTAGGAATTACTTCTTTTTTTCAAAGTCAAAGAAAAGCAACATGAAAATTTCAAAGTACCTACTTTTTTTGCTTTAAACACATAACTACCTATGTAGCCTCAAAAACATAAGGACTTACACAGTGGCGTAGCGTAGGGGGGGTGGTCCGCCCCGGGTGGCACTTTATGAGGGGGCGGCAAACTTTGCCACACTACCTATTTACGGAGCGGAGAAATTTAATAACCAATAGGTATCAACTGTAAAATTTTAACGCCCTCAGAAAATGTACCTATTCATGCGAATTACTGGTTTTGCAATTTAGGTGATAAGAAAGGCTACGCATTGAATTTCAATGACCTAATCCACGAATCCATGAATTGAAATATATTAATACGCAAAACTACCTTGCTGATTATCGAAAGTGCTCAGCGGTTTACATAATAGTTAAATTTTGGCGTCCCTATAATATTCTGTCCGGGGCGGTACTGAAACAAAAAGTTTTGTCGTTAACAGAATAACCTTTCAATAAAAAGAAAAAATATTATTAAAAATTCATTCGGAAAATGATACAGTTTTAGAAAAAAGTATTATCTTAAGCTTTTTTGTAGAGAATCGTAAGATCTACAACTCTGTTATGCCCGCTATTACACGTTGACGCAAGCGAGTTGACTGAGTTTGAAAGAAGTGGAAATGAATAAAGCCTAATACGCTGCTGATGCGAAACGAAATTTTTAGTTGGTCTCTAACAAGACAACGAAATACTTACGAAAACGAAGCGGAAAATATTCATTGAACAGCGTATTGCAGTCGATAGAATGAATAAACAAATAAATACAAATTTTATAGAATTTGTTTGTTTAGGTATGTAGTTCAAAGCTTTCGGGATTTGAATATTTACAAATTTATGGGGGGGAAGGGGGCGGCAAAATTTTCCAACACCCCAGGCGGCAGAAACTCGCACGCTACGCTACTGGACTTGCAGTCTTAACTCTATTCTCAAGAGATTCACGTCGCTGATATAAATTAAAATAAAGTTAGTGTTGACAGTACTGAAATGGCGGAATTTGTACGCGTTAGTTCGCCCACGAAAAAATTCCTACACTCATGAAACTCGCCAAAAATATTAAACTTATCATGGCAACCAAGAATCAAAATAGTTCACATAAATATATTTGTTCTGGGGGTTTGTTTATTAAAGAGAGGGAAAATCTGGGAAGAAGTTGGAAGATTTGAGTCCAAATTCCGATTTGGTGTAATTGAGGTACATGGTACCCAAAGTATGGTATATGATTTAAGGACATTTTTTAACGCTGAATCTAATTAACAAAGTTATGATTCTTTTCAAGCAAAAATTTATTTTTGAAATAGTTTTTTTCCGTAGAACAGGTCAAAATTTACCACTATTATACAACATAGATATGTATTTATATGACTATTTCGATTCTAAGTTGATGACAAGTTTAACATTTTGGCGAGTTTCATGAGTGTAAGAGTTTTTTGTGGATGTTATGGTTAACATTCTACACTTGCTCCTCCCCCTTAAAAAAAACACCATTTCGCAAAGGATATTTTTAGGGACTCTCTTGATTCCTTAGTTCGTATGACAAATGGAACATTTATTCCAAGTTTCATTAACCTACCGTTATTTTCAAAGGGTTTTCGGTAATATTTTACCTGTTGTACCTGAAAAAAGTCATCATTACATAAAAAGGATTATAACTTTTTTGTTGGTAGTTGTATCATTTTTAATTTGGTTTCATTAGATTCAGCGTTAAAAACAACCCTTAAAGCATGTATCATATGCCTAGGTTGTACCAAAACAAATATTTTAGTTTAACAGACCTCCAAATTCTCTCGTCTGCCCCTCTTCAACTGCATCTACACAAAAGCCAATGCGGGGATTTCGGGGACTTTGGATATGTTATAGAGGTTGCAATTCTGCTTCGATTCCAATTTTAATATTTATGAATTGAAAAAATTATTTGCTTACTAACCCGAAAAAAAAAGTATTTACTATCAATTTCCGATGAACTCTAGTATTTACTTGGAAAGTTTTACAATGTCTGATTTGAAATCTGACATTTTAAAAGCCAGTTGAGACAGGGAGAGCTTACGGCAATTCGTACAATACCAATACGCAAATTTAGAATTTTTAATCTTCTCTATAAATGCATTAGTTGAGCCAATGCATTTAGCGTGGTAAAGATTTCCGCACGGTCCAAAACAGGCGTATAGTGGGGTAGAATTTGAGCCCTCAGGGCAATTTTTTGCAGAGCAAACCATTTTTAACAAAAAAATATTAAAAAAAAGAAAGTTGTACCTAAATAACAAATTTTAAATTTGTCTATTAATAGAAAACTATGAAAAAAAAAAAATATTTAAAAGAAGAAAAATAAAAAAAAGAGGATTGGATTCACCAGGACTCGAACCCACACAGTGAAGATCAGGGTAACTGGTGCTTACTATCTGCACCACCGGTGTTGACAAATTTTGCGATCAAAAATTTATAATTGAATAAAGTATATTGACGACTAGAAAAGTCAAAATGCGATACCTGGTGGCAGATAAAAACAACTGGATAACTACATTATGAACTGGCCGCCATAACAAATGCATTTATAAACATTCAGGTAAAATAATTGTTTTATAAATAAAAATTGATTTTATTTCAATCAAAATATACTTAAATGACTTTATTAACATATTTCGTTCTATTTTATTTCAGTTTTCGAAAGAAAAAAAACCAACAGAAAAAAACAAGGACAAAAAGAAAACATTCATAACCAGCCGACAGCCGTAAGTAACTACAGTATTTTATCTAAAACAAAAATATATTTACAAATTCTTCTTATTTTAATCAAGTGTAGAACAGCGGTAGCTGCTCCTGAAATTATTCTCCGGGGTCCAAATGATTTCTACTGCGACGAAATGGGAAGATTTAAGTGCGATGTGCGTTGTGAAGAGTGTTGGAAATCAAAAAAGTTGTCGCTGGTGGATGTTGTGTTGAAGCTGCCCTCAATTACCACATCATTGAGCCTAGAGCACAAAAGCAATAAAAGATTCACGGACAATCCCAACCGATTTCTTAAAAGCCGGTGAAGTTCATGCACTCAATCCAGATGTTGAATTCTATGTTACTTACTTCAGTGATCTTCAAAGTAATCAAGGGCAATAGACCTACATCCTTGGCCAGAATCTTAAGAATGACACGACCACCAAAGAGGAATAATAGTTAAGTATTCCTAAATTATCAAAGGGCACGGTAGTGCCCAGCCAAGTTCGCGGCACTACACCCTTTTTACAGGAACAAACTCAGGCGATTTTCAACCCCCCTCTAACTTCAGTACCAATAAAGTCAGAAACTTCAAATTCGCAATATTTGCTGAGCTGATCAAACACAGGTGGCTCACCAAATTTCAACTCTTTAGCATTAGTAGTTCCCAAGATATAGGACTTCAAAAATCGCAAAAACCGTAACTGACTGACTCACTGACTCACTGACTCACTGACTCACTGATTCACTGACTCACTGACTCACTGACTGACTGACTCACTGACAGATCATCAAAATTATGGAGCACTTCCCGACATCGTAGAAACCTGAAATTTCGCACAACGGTAGGCCTTGTGGTACATACAAAGGAAAAAATCGAAAATCTGTAATTTTCTATTCAGGGGGCGTGGCATCCACCCACTTTCTTAAATATTCTATAAATTATATGGAGCCTTTCCGACTGTTGTAGAACAATGAAAATTGGTAAGTTGGTAGGGTTTGAGGTACTTAGAAAGAAAAAAATTGAAAAATTGGAATTTTCCATACAGGGGGCGTGGCATCCACCCACATTCTTAAAAATTCTTATAAATTATATGGAGCACTTCCGATTGTTGTAGAACGATGAAAATTGGTAGCTTGGTAGGGCTTAAGGTGATAAGAAAGAAAAAAATTGAAAAATTGGAATTTTGCATTCAGGGGGCGTGGTATTCACCCACATTCTTAAAAATTTCTTATAAATTATATGGAGCACTTCCGATCGTTGTAGAACGATGAAAATTGGTAGGTCGGTAGGACTTAAAGTACAGAGAAAGAAAAAATTGAAAAATTGGAATTTTGCATTCAGGGGGCGTGGCATCCACCCACATTCTTAAAAATTCTTATAATTATTATAATTATATGGAGCACTTCCGATTGTTGTAGAACGATGAAAATTGGTAGGTCGGTAGGACTTGAAGTACTTAGAAAGGAAAAAATTGAAAATTTGGAATTGTTCATTTAGGGGGGGGGGGGGGGGGGTTGCAATCCACCCATTTTTTCAGAATTGCTATTATTTGTATGGAGCACTTTCAGTTGTCGTAGAATTATGAAACTTTGTAGAGCGGTAGGACTTCGCTTTCACCTGGCAAAATAAATCTTTGCAAAAAGGAGTGAAATCACAACAAAAACATAAATGTTAAAAAAGGAGCCAAGTTCTTATGTGTACAAGAAATCTGTGCGTAAAAAGGCAGCCAAAAAAAGTAATGAGATCTAAAATATATGCCAAGTTTTAAGTTCATGAAGTTTAATATCAAATATCTTAAGTAGAGTTTTATCGAAACAATTCCAAATCATGACAGAAATTTGGTAATTAATGATTACTGATTAAAATTTGGTGGATTTACTTGGCAAGTTTTCTCTTAAATACTTACTTAATCAAAAATTTAAAATGAATGAAAACTTGATCAGTGAACCCACCAAATTTTAATCAGTAATCATTAATTACCAAATTTCTGTCATGATTTGGAATTGTTTCGATATAACTCTACTAAAGATATTTGATATTAAACTTCATGAACTTAAAACTTGGCATATATTTTAGATCTCATTACTTTTTTTGGCTGCCTTTTTACGCACAGATTTCTTGTACACATAAGAACTTGGCTCCTTTTTTAACATTTATGTTTTTGTTGTGATTAAATAAACACGAACAATTTACGGGTGAGAGAACCCAGCACCTACGAAATCGTTTTCACTTTGGTTATACTTTAGGAAACACTTGGTTCGATTTTCAGCACAAATGTATGTGTAATTGCAAGTTTTACTTTATTATTTAATAAAAATATAGTTTTTGTATTTATTAGAATAGTTTTTCTTCTTTTAATAAATAATTTCGGAAAAACACTTCACAAATCACATACGATTTACAAAAAATTTTAACATCTTATGTAGTTATCCTGTTGCAAGTTTTGCCCGGTAGAGTACTGCCTCCAGTCGTCAATAGTTTTAAATATAAAACATAAAATGGGCATTAAAGAAATTAATGATGCAGGAAAGGAAAGAAAGAAAAGGACAACAACTAGCTACATAAAGCTAAAAGCTTCGATAAACAAAATAAATAGGGGAAATACCTATTATTAAAAGCTTAGATGCAAAAATTGGCACAAACACAAGGATAAAAAAAAAAATATAATTTAAGTCACTCAATTAGAGGAACAAAATACATAAATTAAAACTTACGAAGAAAATCACTTAGAGCACTAAATTTTATTTTCAGTTTATAGGCACAAAAACACAAACTAATTAAAACGTAATTAATTTAAGTAATTAGTAACTATACATGCATTAATTTAAAGAAGTTACACTAATAAAAATTGATGGGATATTTATACGAAAAATAAATTAAACACAAGCGATTTGCACACACGACTATGCTCTATCCAACAAAAATTGTCAGTACAGGGAAGATAGGACGTTTGCCTCTCAGTCTGGTTGCATTGGCTTGCATACATCTGTCTCCAGTTAAAGCTCTCACAGGGTTTCCGTACTTTGAATTATAAATTGCCACAAATCGAAGAACAATGTGCATATGGTTACCATTGATACCATTTCAAACATATTAAAAAAAAGATCCATTTATCTTATTTTACCACAGCACACCTTTTTAAATTAATTTGATCACGTAACGCTTTGTGAATGTTTCAAAACTTAGCGCAAATAACTTTTTTCTTCTTAAAGACTTAAATCGTACAAATTTTAAGTGCATTTTATAGCTTTAATCAAATATACAAACAAATAATAAGGGGACAATCAAAACGACAACACTTTTGGCTCTCACCTTTGTAAATATTGTTCTCAAAAGCTTCAAAACTGAAAGTTCTTTCATAAAAACCACTGAAAAAGCTCTTTCGTACTGCTGCAACATGGCAAATGCAACTCTGTTGGAATTTGAATTGTTTGTTTTATTTCACACAGCGAAGGTAAAAGCGAAAGCGAGTATACGATCAGAATGCTTTTGGCATTGAAAGACGACGGTTATGTTGGAGCGTACGAAATGTTTTAAGGAGTTGCAACAACAATTCCTGTATGTTTATCAGTGGTTTAGTATCTTTTTCAGTGGCAGGTTTGTTATTTGAGTGTTTTGATGGTATACACTGGCGCCACTGTTTTGAAAAAAGCTC
Organism: Dasysyrphus tricinctus; assembly: GCA_963921185.1. NCBI lineage: Eukaryota > Metazoa > Arthropoda > Insecta > Diptera > Syrphidae > Dasysyrphus > Dasysyrphus tricinctus. Next base: position 173,531,127 of record OY992530.1, on the reverse strand, counting down.
GCCCATAAGCCCTGTACTGACAATTTTTGCTGGATAGACTATAGCTAGACCAAACCAGTGCTTGACAAATCCGTTTGATAGAGCGTGAAACTTTCTTGCAAAGTTTCGAGGATAGGCTAAGCATATATCTTTTGGTAGATATTTTGATTGAAATTTTCTTGCAGGTATTTTGGTGGGTAGGTATTTGAATTTTAAGATGCAATCTTTTTTGCGAGGATCAGTCTTTTGGTATGTAGGTAGGTAGGTATTTGAATTAAAGCGTTTGTGCAATTACTATTAATTTTTTTCTAGACAGGTAGTTATTTTGTTAATAGTTTTTATTACCTACATAGGTATCTATATTATAAATTATTTCGAGTAGTTAGGTTTAATAGGTATTTGTAGGTAGGTATTTTAATTAAATTTTGTATGCGAAATTCGGGGGTGGGTTAGGGCAAAGGTTTAGGTATTTTTGATAGGTAGGTACAGGTACATGTATTTTAATTAAAGTTTTTATTGCAAAATTCGGGGGTAGGTTTAGGTATAGGTACCTTCATACCTAGGAAGGTTTATCGTTTAATAGGTACCTACCTAGGTATTTTATTTAAGTTTTTTTTTTTTGCAAAATTCGAGGGTAGGTATTTCTTTGAGTAAGTAGGTAGGTACCTTCTTATTTGACCTGAAATTTCTTCGAATTTAGTAAAAAGATAACCTAATATTATTCACTAGTCTGTAAGTGGGAATCCCTATGCCAGTTCCAAATACTGTCAAAACAAATTTAATTTCAAATTTCTTACCAGTGATTTTCAAAAAACACATTCCTAGCTTTATTGGCTCCAACATCGAAGTTGATTTCCACTCATCGGTAGGTATTTTATTTAAAGGTTTTTGTTGCCAAATTCAAGGGTAAGTAGGTACATAGGTACCTATTTCTTTGAGTACCTATTTGACCTGTAATATAAAACTAGTTTTATGTATATTAGGTGTACATAGTTAGGTAGGTATGTACCTAATAAACTTTTTGTCTAATAAACTTTTTACAGATTTATTTTGTATAAGTTGGTAGGTGCCTATAACGCAACCATTTTTCTGCTTAAAAATTTAGGTAGGTATGTACCTATTAAACTTTTTGTCTAATAAACTTTTTACAGATTTATTTTGTATAAGTTGGTAGGTGCCTATAACGCAACCATTTTTCTGCTTAATAATTTAAAATAAACAATTTAAATATGCATTATTTTGAAGGCGCGTTGAAATATTTCGAGGTAAAATATACAAATTAGTTGATAAAATTTCAATCGCAGTAAGATTTTAGTTCTCATATATGTATGTGAAAAACAATAAATATAATAATGCCACTATTAATTGACTTAGAAGATAAATACTAATATAATATATTTTGAATTAACTTCCAAATTTTAATATTTGCCAAGTATTTAATTTAAATATATTTTTGGTGTTGTCATATATGTAATACAGAATATGTATATTAAAAAGTACCCCAAAAATTTTTAATCGTGTTTAAAGTTCTTCTTTGTAAATTGTGCCAAATAAAATTGTGAATTTTTGTACCTATTAAGTTGATTTTTTTTCAAAATTTTTCGCAATTAGGTGCTATTTTTTGTATGTAAAATTCAAAACCTTTATTATTTTTTAGTCAAGTTCTGAAGCCCGGATGTAAAAAGATTTCTTATAGTTTTTAAGCTATTTAAAAAAAATAAAGGAACTTTTTTCCATTGCTTGTTTGTTTTATGCTCATGAAGCAAAAAAATTACTAATCATAATTATAACCCTTTTTCGGGTTTTTTAGGATAGTACCTTTATTTTTTTTTATTTTTTTTATTTCTCAAAAATTAAGAAAGATTTTTGCATTTGCATGTCGATTTTTCACTGAAAATTGATAAAAGCATTGGATATCAAGAACAACATGGCACTTAACTACGCAAAATTTGAAATAAATTAGCTTAAAAAATATACATTTTTTTTTTTTAATTTTGACTTTGAAATTTAATTTCTAAAAATCATTCTTTTAAACATCTCCATTACATAAAAAAAAGAAATAGAATATTGACTTTCAAAATAGCTATAACAGGTTATTGTATGTTTTTTCGTTTCCATATTAAAATATTTTTGTTTGCATTTAAACCCAATTTTTTTTGGAGCATTATTAAATAAGTTATGAATAATCAACCAAAAAGAGAGCGATTTTTTGAAAACTCGATATCTTTTGAACGGGTCATCAACAAAAATCTCAAAATTTGTCAGAAAGTGTTTATCGATGGATACTAAAAAATATTAAAAAATAGAGAAAATCATATATCGCACATTGAAAACAAAAGTGAAACTATACAAAAATGTTCACTTTCGAGTTAAAGCGATATCTAGGTTCCGATATATACCACGCATCTTTTGCGAAGATCCTCGTTCTGATACCTCCTCTAGTTTCCACAAGAAATCGGTAGTTTCACTTTAAAGTCTGACGTAAATCACTCAATCGGTAAAAATAAAATGGCATTTTTTGCATTATAGAAGAGTATTTAAAAGCAGAGCATAGATCATACTTTAAGTGTGGGCTTAAATGTCAAATCCAAAAAGCAAAAGCACCCGCGGTTCTTATTTCTTTTCTTTCGTGGGTTATAGCCATTTCAAAATGGAAAATAAACCCGTGGGTATTTTTTCCTTTTATTTTGGGAAATAACGCCCACAGCCCAAGGGCTTTATTACCGCGGGTGTTATTGCACTGCACCTTAATAACCATTTTTTTGAAAATGGTATTCCACCCCAATGTAGCCTTTACTAAAATATACGTATATATGTATAATAAGGAAAGAAGCGAAAGAAAAGTTTGAAAAGTGCGAAAAGTTTTTATGTACGTACAGTACATGTGTAAAAAATCCTGCACACAAAACACATACATTTGAGTAGATGAGAACGAAAGCTCATCATACCTATCCACTTTTATCAAAAATTGAGATTTTGATCCAGTTTTGTTAAGCTGGGCATATGGAATAGTTTTTAAAGAAAATTTGACAGCCTTACCCCTCTAAGCCCCTTAAATATTGATGTCAAACATCGTTATTGTTTCCAAAACTCTCGATATCCACAGTGCAATTTACATCAAAACTTTCAGTAGGTATGCTTTCAAAACTCTTCTTATCCATCAAAGGCTATTGATTATGGTATATAAGAAGGAACTAAAACGTTGACGGGTTTTTATTGTAAACAATTTTAAATGGGTCATTAAAGATTGGAAAGTAAGGGAGTGCTTTTATATTAGAGGGTGCAATTGTGAGAGGGGGGGGGGGATGGTGGGGAAACTGGCCATATTCAATCATTTGCAACAAAACTCTTCATAACCAAATTTAATTGTAAAATATCTTTTAAACGGAACTTCCAATATTTTTTTGCTCTCAATCATAACATTGATTTAAAAATCTTCTATTATAGCTTTGTATATGAAAAATTTTCATATAAAAATATTATAAGTACAAAATAAAATCTTTTATAACATCTACCATTACACCTTCATTAGTTTTTTTTTTTCATTTGCACAAAATGAAAATTTTGGATATGACGAGTTTTAGTTCTCAACTACCCACTCAGTTGTAAAAACTAACCCACATACCTACCTACCTATATTCCAATGTAAAACAACCTCTTCCTCTTGCACCATGGAAACCCAAATATATTGAAGACAATATGCCTACAGCTGTGAAAAAACAAATATACCTTCACATGTATACATACCTACCCCTTTCTCTTGCACCATAAAAACCCCATAAGCCAAAAAGAATATCCAAAATTGTTCTTTTTGTGTCTTTCAGCTTTATCTGCATAATAAAAAAATGTAAACAAAACCGATAACCAAAAAAAAAATTGAACATTTTCTCCAAAATGCCTTCTACCAGATTCACACTAAAGGTAGAACTATAATAGTCGGAAGGGCACTGAAGCTAATGTCAAAAACCAACGAAAAGTAGCTTTCCAAACCGAAAAAAGGGGAACATACCCATAATGTAATTGTCATCTATCTCTTTTTGGCGTTCCTATTTCACCAAATGTCAGTTTTACTTAAGTGAGGTGCGCTCGGGAGCGCACCTCACTTCCGTAACCAAAGTTGAACGAAACTTGACGAAACGCTCCACTCCGCTATTATAGTCGCGTCAAATGCTTTCCGTGTATTCGCTTATTTTCTTCCGACCACTTAAGTGCCCCTCCGAGCATTATAGTTCTAGCTTAACTCTCATAAATTCAGTATACGTCTTTCCCGTGTTTATTCTATTCTTCACGTCCACACTTCCACTTATTCCACAATTCTCCACGTCAAGGTACCCCTTGGAGACTTGAGATGTCGCCCTCTTCGAATACCACCATGATAGTACTATGGTTTTCATATACAAAGCATGCAGCCACAAATTCAGCCTCAGTTGTAGATAGGGCAACACATTTTTGACGTTGAGAGGCCTAAGTGATGGAGCTTGATTCCATCAAGAAAACATACCCACTGGTTGAACGCCTTGTTATTACGTCACCAGCATAGTCTGCATCACTGAAAGAAGTAAGCTTAAATTTAGTATTTTTAAAAAATATACCGTATTCAGCTGTCCCTTTGAGCTAGCGAATAATCCTCTTGACCAACGTTACAAGATGTGGATTAGGATTATCCAGGTAGCGACTCACACATCCAACTGCAAAGGCTATATCCGGACATGTAGCTACCATCAGATACATAAGACTGCCCACCGATTGCCAGAAAGGAAAATTAATCTTCTTAGACAAATCTTCTAAACAGCTCACAGTTGTTGATGTATCCGCTGGAGTTGAGACGGATACAGCATCCGACATATTAAATTTCGCAATCAGTCGTTTCACATATTGCGATTGATTTATGTGAATTGACCCATCCTTAAATCTTCGTATCTCCAAACCCAGGAAATGCCTTGCAGGAAAACCTTAATTTCGAAATTTCGTTTCAGATGCTCACAAAACCACAAAATTTCACAATAATTGTCTATTGATGGAATCAGGCCATCACCTATAGGTATAAATGTCCAAAATAACCTTTTTCCCGTTCTCGTCACTTACAAAAACACATGGGTCAGAAGCACAGGGTTGGAACTTAAAAGCTCTCAGGAGTTTGGTAAAAGTTTGGTTCCAGCACCTAGAAGCTTGCTTTAATCCATACAAACTTTTCTGGAGTTTGCATACTCGAGTGCTTCCATCTTCATATCCTCTCGGACTGAACGTCTCGACGTAATCCACTCCAAGTTGCTGGCTGAAACCCCGAGCTACTAGTCTGGCTTTATACCTTTCACCTTCATTCTCTGTCGAGTTCTTGATTTGGTATACCCACTTAGTATCGACCAGCTTTCGATTGGCAGGCAATTTCATAAGAGTCCAAGTATTGTTTTTATTCAGCGAAGCAATTTCTTCGTCCATTGCCTTTTTCCATTTGCCCGCATCCATACACTGAATGGCTTTTTCAAAGCAATCTGGTATATAGGACTCCGCTAAGAAGGCAAAACTTTCCTGAATGCAACAGTTGACATCACTTTCACCATTCTTGCTTTTGCTTCTCAATCGATCACTCACTAAGGTTCTTCTCTGTTTTTCTCGTTCTCGTCCAACATCTAAATCGTCTCCAACAGCTTCTTCAAAAACATCGTCATCAACAGCATTATCCACAGCATTAAAACCAACAGCATTTTCTTCGGCTACACCATCATCGTCATCAACAGAAACAGCGTTATCAACAAAATTAAAATCAACAGCATTATCCTCGGCTACACCATCATCCCCACCCCAGCACCTCGGTCATCGTTATGTTCCGGAAATGACAGCTTATTTGAAAACTTCTTCTCCATAGGCAGTTCAATCTGAACAACTTCAACATCTAGAACAACAAATGTCTTCTCATTATTCTCATGTCCATCACTCACCATCACCTTGGAATTATGAAATCGAACTTCTCGACATACTTCAACTTTATTATTACTAGAAAAGAATACCCTGTATTCCACCATAGCCAACGAAAACACCCTTTTTGGATTTCTTATCCCATTTTCTCCTCTTCTGTTGTGGTATATACACAAAAGTTTCAGTTCCAAAAACTTGTAGATTAGAAATATCTGCCTGCTTTTCATGCCACAGTTCATACGGTGATTTTCCCTTTGTTGGGCTAGTACCGGTCCGGTTGAGAATGAGAACTTTCGTATTCACTGTCTCGGTCCAAAGCTTCATGTTCAATTTCTTTGCATGTATCAGTGTTCGTGCTGCCTCTACAATTGTGCGCATTTCACGCTCTACACGTCCGTTTTGCTCCGGTGTATAAGGGACTGTCCTTTGATGAACGACACAATTATCCATAAAAATATTTTGCACCTGCAAATATATATTAATTTGTGTATTCTAGGCCGTTGTCAGATCGAAAAACCTTCACCTTTGCACCAGTCTCAGCTAGGGTTCCCAACCGTCCTCCTTTTGGGAAGACAGTCCTCCTTTTTGATAATTTGTCCTCCCGTCCTCCCTTCACTAACAAATGTCCTCCTTTTAAAAAATAAGGAACATTTATAGCTTCACGCATTAACTTTCAATAAAATGACTGAACGCACTCATTTCTGAAGTCACTAACAGCCGTATTCTGGCAAACCTAACAGGTCACAGCAACCTCACAAGGTGAGGTAAATTTGATTTTGTGAGGTTTTCGTATTCTGGCAGCAACCTCACAACTTGTGATCCTCACAAAAACTATCGAAACTGTGATCTCGGAGGAGGTCAAAACTAAAAAGTAACACTTGTTATTTCGAAAACTACGAAATTTACAAAATTGTTTTTGTTTTTTTCCTTATTACTTTCTCCTTTACTAAAATCAATGAATGAAAAATACATATTCTTGCATAATTATGCTAATTTATTAGAAAAAAAATCAAACAAATCATGTTTCTTTCTTCATAATAAATAGGTGCGTTCAACATAAATCTAGAACATTACTCATCTATCTTCGTATGACAGTCAGCTAATCAGAGCCAAATAAATCTAGAAATCAAGAAAATTTACATGGTTGAATGTGCCCATTCACCGTGGTGAGTTTCTTGTGAGGATTTTCCCATAATACCGAAAATGTTATCGAATCACAACAAACCTCAGGAGGAATACCTCACAAGAGCTTGTGACTTGTGCTTGTGAGTCCTCACAACGCCAGAATAGGGCTGTAAGTTTCAATCTTTTAGTTTTAACGTAAAACAAGATGAAAATTTCACATAATACATAATAATAAATGAGGTGTACAATTTCAAAACACTTCTATTTCAGTTTTTTTTCAAAAATGAGTTAAGTATGAAAAATGTTCTTAAGAAGGCCAATTATGTAGATAAGTGCTTACCTAAAATTCATACAAACTAATAATTTCCTATACTTCTTGGCATGTGAAATTTGTTTTCAAAACTACAGTATTCTATTCGGCGTTTAGTCTTATACTGTTCAATTATTGACAGGTTGAATCAAGTCAGGTATTCCAATTCGAATTCTTAAAACAAACCTGCATAAAGTTCATTCCAAACTTTTATTTTAACCAACTAATCGCTTATATCAATCTAGCGGCTATTAACTATTTCTTTGTTTTATTCCTAGTCCTCAAAAGTGGAAAAAAAGTTTCTTTTTTTAAATTATATCCCTCAAACGTCAATGCAGGTATCCAATACCTGTAAATGCCCAACGTAATTTACAAGTGGCAAAAACCATAATTTTCCAATAAAAATGCGTGTTTCTTATACAAGACATACAACTAACGCAGTCAAAATTTTCATGACTTTTAAGTTCAAGCATGGTGATGGTTAGCCAGTTTATATTTCAGAGCACTCAGTAGTGTTCCTACGTCATTACGATAGGGGAGTGTCAAAGTCAATCCAAAATATGTTTGTCTCAGTTTTTGGCAGTAAAAGTGAAAAATCGTGCTTATATTTTTTAGAACAAAATTTTGATTAATTAATTGGAATAGGTTTTTAAGGTATGACATGCCATGTTTTTTATTTATTATTTATTTTTGTATGCTTAAATGAACTGTTAAGATTATTATACTTCTTTTTTTCCTTTTCTTAAAAAAAAGTGTCCTCCTTTTGTTTCAATAATAGTTGGGAACTCTTGTCTCAGCATCAATCAGCTTTAGGTACCTTGAAATCAGAGCAGGCACCTCCGTTCTAAAGCTCGAAAAATCATCTTTGAAGAGCAGGAAGTACTTGGATCCTCCAACTGATGTACACTGCATGAGACCCACATAAATCAGAATGAACAAGTTCCCTTACACAGCTCGCTTTATTTTCACTAGAATGAAAAACTGCACGATGTTGTTTTCCATATTGGCAAGCCTCACAAAAAAAGTCATCTTCATTATCATAAGAAATATTCCTGGCCATCAATATGTTCTTCACCTGAGCAATGTTTTGATGCTCCAGTTTCTCATGCCATGTACGGAGTGCTCCTTTCTTCTCTTCAGCCAAATTTGCACAAACACTAGAATGAATCAAACTGCTTGTTCCTTTCAAAAGCAGTTTGAACAACTTGAATTCACGTATTCCCACTACTAACACAGATTTTCTTTTAAATAGTTCACATTTTAAGCTATCAGAAGAAAATTTGAGACCTTTGTCCAATGCACAGTTCAAAGAGAATAAATTCAGCCTAATATCAGGAACATAGAGCACATCAGCTAGATGGTTCTCCTCCCAGCTGAGGTTATTGAAAGACAAGACATTTATGTCCCCTCTACCATAAGCGTTTATGGTATTGCCATCCCCTTACCTGACGATTACTGGCTTATCAAACGCTATATAGTTAATCAGCCACTCCTTTCGACTAGTCATGTGGTCACTCGCTCTAGAGTCCAAGAACCACTCATCAGCTCAGCTCTTGTATCACCTTCTGTCAATAATGCCTCACAAACAAACGCATTACCTTTTTTCCCAGTCCAATTACGTGAATCCAGATGTTTTTCCTTCTTCTTTGGACATTCACTCTTCCAATGACCTATACTTTTACAGAAGAAACACCTTCCTGGCTTCGACGACTGCCTGTTTTTGTTGGTAATTTTGTTCGGTGTATATTGCTTGTTTGCAACCAAAGCACTACTCCCACTAGGCTCAGAAAAATTGTTTTGTGGGAATTGATACGCGCCACTTCAAGTTCAAACCTACCAGTGAGATTGTCCAACGTCTGCTTCTCAACTGCAGTCGACTCCCAAGCACTATGAAAATGGCTAAATGATGCTGGCAAAGTCATTAGAATTTTAGTAATGACCATGGAATCAGAAACCTTTTCCCCAACATCGGACAGCTGCTGCACAATGGTCTGCAGCTTTGAAATGTGCAGAGCAATGTCATCGCCTGGATCCCTGCTAAAACTGTAAAATTTCTGTTGAAGCATGTTGACACCCTCCTTTGACTTGACCTCATAAACACCACGCAGTTTCTCCCACATTTCTTATGAAGATTTGCAATTCATGATGTGCAAAAGAGGTTGTGGACCAATTGAAGACACTATATATTTCTGCGCCTTACTATCAAAGCGATTCCACAACAACAATTTATCAGCTTCTTCTGGCCTAACCTCGTCTCCTGTCACATATTTAAACAGATCTAATGCACTCAAAACTATTTTGATCTGAAACTTCCAGATATTCCACTGGTCTCCATTAACCAGTTTCTCAATTTTGAACTCTATTTTCAGATGACATGATGTGCAACAATAATAACAGTCGAATACAGAAAGATCCAAAGAACCGCTCGACAGTTACACCAGTTATGTATATAGGTACAAAAAAAATTACCAAAATTACGAGCTAAAATTTCCTTTTTTTTTTAATTTATGCAGCAAATTTACCCAAAAACCTATTGCCGACAATCTGATTTTGCTTTTCGGTATTTAATATACTTTCCGTTCTTTTATAAATTTGCACCAAAAATTGATTTAATTCTTTGAACAAACGTGATTCTCAAAAAAAAATTCATGTAGGTAACTGGGTACTGGACCCATAACCTGTTACGTTGAGAAAAACACGTCTTACTTGCAGTACTTGATAAAAGGAACTGTATTTCAAATTGCATAAAATCAGATCGAAAGAAAACTGTAATGATTTATATTATGTACTCAAGAGTTAGTAAATATAAGAGAATGACATTGGAAAGTAAAATAGCTAATAGCAAAATAGCAGGGTGATTCATTTATTTTTAAACAAATTATTTCAACAAGTTTATGCATTTCTGTTGAGTATTTGCGGAGAAAAGTGTACTGAACAATTTTCATTCGATTTTCCTAAGCGCATTAATATACAGGGTGTCCCGGACCTGAGTGGAAGTGAATCTTTTTCGTGACCAACCGGTGGGTCACATGGCAGTCAACGTGTTAAGGGTGTGGTTTTTGGGGTTATGCTAAGAAAAAAATTGTATGGGGAAAAGTTGTATCTCCCCTCCCTGAGGCATGGGGGGGGGCAGTTTCTGAAACATTGACTTCAATTGCAAAAAAAAAACATTAAAAATCAACGAAAAGACATATAATAAAAGAATATAATTTTTTTTTTGAAAGCTAATACTCCATTCTTGCATTTGGTTGTTTAAGCAAATAGATTTTGAGAAATTAGATTTCAAAGTCAAAATTAAAAAAAAAATTGTGATTTTTTTTTTTCTTAAGTCGATATATTCCCAAATTTTACGTAATTAAGTGCTTATTTTTTGTTCAGTATTCAATGTCTGCATTATTTTTTAGTCCATTACCGAAAACCAAATGTGAAAATCTTTCTTAGTTTTTGAGAAATTAAGAAAAAACAAAAGGTACTTTAACAAAAAAAGCCCGAAAAAAGGGATACCTAATTATGGATAATTCACGAATAAATTAATTTTTTCGGGCTGGTTAAAGTACCTTTTGTTTTTTCTTAATTTCTCAAAAACTTTGAAATATTTTTACATTTGGCTTACACGTTTATGAGATATTGCCGTTTGAAAATTGAAAAAGAGAAGTTTTTCGCTGCAAAAAAAACTTTTTTTCAATTTTCCATACGGCAATATCTCATAAACGTGACATAATAGAATATTTTTGAGTTCTGATTCGAGTTTAGCACCCCAAAAACCTTTGGAAAAGTTTATTTTAGATTCTATTTAAAAAAAATTTCTGCTGATTTTAATTAGGGAATTTCTATATAATTTCCTTGGATCCATATTCAGATCCGGATCCAGTTTGATGAACTTTGACGCGTATAGAATAGTTAAAGAGAAAATATAATACAAAATAAACCTTACCTTCATGAACTTTGCAAAATAAGTTTAAAAAAACCATAGAATATCTAGGTTGGAAAAATACTTTTTTAGGGGGAACTGTGGATTATACTGAAAAATTGTTTTGGTACAATATAAACATATTATGGCACATGATTTCAAGGTAATTTTTAACTCTGAATCCAATAGAATAAAAATGGTAATGATACAATCATCATTAAAGAAGTAAAACTGCTTTTTTTATGTGAATATGAATGTGGTTGGGTAAAGCTGATCTGAAGGTGTTCCAAAAATATGTTACCAAATTGACACAGGTGTTAGCTGCCACAGAATAAAAAAGAACAAACAAATATTTTGAAAACAAGGTGTTCCAAAAACATTTCACCGTGTTGCTTCTACGTTGATCTATGAGAGTATGAGTGAATTCATTGGACAACGGCTGAAGCTGAGACAGAATTATGAACGAAAAAAAAATATCAAAACAGGGTGTTTCAAAAATATGTTGCAACCACGTTGTTCCTTCAGCGGTTTCATAGAAATTGACAACTGTTGTAGTGAGACAGAATTTTGAAAGAAAAAAATGTTTTCAGTTGAGTGTTCCTCCTTAATGCTTGTTGCTTTCACTCTATCTACGAAATCAAAAGTACTCACAACAGTAGCTTTTTCAAACCTGCCGTATGTCTTCTTTTCTTCTACCAACCATTTGGAAGCTGTAACTAGTGTTGAATTTATGTTTGAGACAATTCTGCGTATTTTTTCGCCTGGTTTGTGAATTTTTGGTAAGCCATACATCTTTGGCACTTCCGGACTACAAATCATAGATTTAAATTTACCAACAGAAATTCACTTTTTCATTCATTGTTTCTTCATAGTCCAACTTGTCTAAAGTCACTTTGGTGTTGCCTTTGTCTGCTTTCATGTAGGTAGTAGTAGTAGTAGGTTGTCATTCGGTTTTTTTTTTTTAAATATTTCCTTGTTTGTTTATATTGTGTGTTGATTTTACCCCTTTTCAAATCTTTTTTGGCTACTTTTTGTATTTTTTCTTTGGTTTCGTTTGATTTAAATTGAATGGTGGATTTGATATCTACAACAGCTTGTCCAATATCTATTTTTTTTTATTCGGTGTGAAATTAAGATCTTTATTTAGAAAATCTAGTTCTTCTGGTTCAAATTGGATAGATGATAAATTAAGAATTTAATTATCTTCTAATTTTACTTTAGATTCCTATTTATTTTTTTTTGCACTATAGTTAGTTTTTTGAGCTTTTGATTTTGTATTTGTTTGTTGTTACATGTGTTCTTGGTAGGTAATATCCATATTTCTAATTTGTTTTTCTATAAAGTCATAGAATTCAAACGTTCTGTCAGTTCTAATTGTAGTTTATATAGCTGTAGCAGTAGCTGTGTATTGTTCAATTGATTATAGTATGTCACTTTTAAGCCATAACTTTTCGGCTAGGTATTTTAACTACATATCTTCCATTTGAAAATTGCTCAAGGAACAACAAAGTATAATAAAGAGTTTTCTTTCATAATTCTGTCTCAATTACAACCGATGTCAATTTGATTGAAATCGCTCCAGGATCAACGAAGTTGCGATTATGCTGTAATATTGTAGGAACACCCTGTGTTGAAAATATTTTTTTCTTTTTAATTTTATCGCAGGAACAACGAAGTTGACTTTTTTTAAACACCTTTAGCCCTGTTTCATAATAAAGTACAACCAAATACTATTAGCCTGTGGTAAAACTACGTTTCATTATCAAGCCGCAGAAAAGGACTTTTGTACTTTTCAATTGGTTAATATCACTAATAGTATTGTGAAGGTCACCCTCATTTTTAAAAAGGAACTATTAGTGGTTTTACCTTGTAGTTTTTTAAACTTGTACTTTCAACTAATAGTTCAGGTAAAATAGGATAAATAAAACAAACAAATTGGTACCACCTTGAAACTTGGTGAAAACGTTTCATGTAACGGGTGATTTTTTAAGAGGTTTAGAACTTTAAAAAAAAAAAAAACACAACAAAAAATTCGAAAAAATGAATGAAATATTTATTTGAATCGATAGTTTGAACCTTGCAATTTAATGTTTAAAGATAATTTCATGCAAATGTTGACCGCGGCTGCGTCCCAGGTAGCCCATCCGCTGAGTCCAATTTTGGCATACTCTTTCACACATATCGGCCGGTATCTCACGAATGAATGCATGGATGTTGGCTTCCAGTGCGTCATTCGAAGCGGGCTTGTCCCTATAGACATTAGCCTTGACATACCCCCACAAAAAATAATCTAATGGTGTCAAATCGCACGATCTAGGCAGCCAATTGACCGGCCCGAAACGTGAAATTAACTGTTCACCAAACTCGCCTCGCAATTGCGCCATTGTTTCGCGTGCTGTGTGGCATGTGGCACCGTCTTGTTGAAACCACATATCATGCAAGTCAAGAACTTCCATTTCGGGCAAAAAAAAGTTTGTTATCATCGGTAGCGTTCACCATTGACAGTAACGCTGCGATTCGCATCATCTTTGAAGAAATATGGCCCAATAATGCCGCCGGCCCATAAACCGCACCAAACAGTGGCTTTTTCGGGATGCATTGGTAGCTGTTGCAATGCTTCTGGCTGATCTTCACTCCAAATGCGGCAATTATGCTTATTTACGTACACATTCAACCAAAAATGAGCCTCATCGCTGAACACAATTTTTCGATAAAAAAGCGGATCGAACCGAGCACGAATTTTGATAGTAAAATTCAATAATTTGCAAGCGTTGTTCATTTGTAAGACGATCCCATGGTTAAATTGCAAACCAAACTGAAGCTGTTTGACAGTGGCACAAGGTACTAAACACACGTCAGCTGTCAAAACCAGTGCTGCCAAAACCAAACCAGCTAAAAAATCACCCTTTACTATAAGAATGAAGAATCAAAAGAGTCTATAAAAATATTTCATATGGAAGGGTGTTTTTTTTTTGAGGGGGGGAGGGGCGTAAGTTGTGGTGTATCAAACGGAAAAATAAACTTTGGTGCAACCTAAGCATAGGACACATGTTTTCAAAGTAGTTTTAAATGCTGAATTAAATTACACCAAAACATCGATACGACCTCTGTAAAAAGTTATTGTAATTTTTGTGTTAGGATGACTATATTTTCCGTATAAAAGTTAAATATAACCGAAAACAAGTTGAAAATAATGGTCCGTCTATGAAACATGGTACAAATGGTTCATTTGTCATGAAAAGCAATAATAAAAAGAGTCTATAAAAATATCAGTGGCTGAAGGGAGTTTCATATGCTTATATTATTCCAAGATAAATATTTAAGTTTGTTTATCTTTCATATCCCCCCTCCCCAGCATTTTGAAAGTGGCTTTTAAAAAAAAAACAAAGTAGGGTTTTAATGAACTAGATTAGATTGTAGCAGTAGATTGTGAAATTCTGCCTCGATACCATCTTTAAATTTTATTAATATATATATTGTTTCCAAAACGACTTTTTTCCACCCCCTTCGTGCAAGGGGAGGGGTGGGAGAAAAACAATAATGTGGTCCTATGGTTTCAAGGGTGCTGAATCCAACGGGAGTTCTCGGGTCATCTTCCGACCCTTGGTTTTCAATCTAAAAGCAACATTTCGGAATTGTGGCAACCCTTCTCTAATCCTTCTGACAGTGTTTCCACCGTGGCAAAACTTCTTAAAAGTAAAATTAGGACATGAACTATTAGTTTTAGTACACTAAAAGTCCATGTCCTAATTTTACTCAAACAGTCAGGTCGAAATGAAAGGTATGCCCTCATATCGTGCACTAACGCCCCTTCTATATTGACTATATGTTCAATAGCCTACAAATTAGGTAGTCACAAACGATTTGTTTGCTTAGTTCCTTATTTATACACAATTTGCAATTGAAAGAGGAATCAGCCATTATGCGTTTTTGGAAAAAGTGATATCAAAAACAAACTAGGTAGTCACATACGATTTTATTGCTGAATTCCAATTTTACACACAGTTTTCAGTCATTGCGAACAGTGTTGCCAAGTCTCATGATTTATCATGATTCTCATAATTTTTGACCCCCGCCTCATGATCTCATGATTACATAGAAAATCTAATAATTTGTTTTGATTTTCCTTAAAAAAAAAAACAAGAAAACCCATAATTTTTTAGTCCTATGACAATTGCCGCATTTAAAACATTATATACAGACTCGTTGGCTTTCGAGATTAGAAGTTGTAAGTTGCAATACGATGCTTAAAAGGCACATTCTAACGAAGCAACAAAAAATCAAAAACTGACAGCCTTATTATCAAGCAAAACCATTTTGAACATGCTAAATGACCCTGCTCATTACATGTTCTTATGTTATTTTAGTTTTGTGCTACCGTTCCCTACAAAACTCAATAAATGTATGCAATCAGGAAAGATACGTATAAAGAAGTTACGACAGCCTTAACGTTACTGTTAAGTTACTATGTAAAAAATAGTTATATCGACCCTACAAAAGTATAGATTGGGGGCTATCGTGAATAAAATTTCCAACGGAATTTTTGCTATCATCGAAAACTAGGAACGTGAATTGTGGTCGCAGTTTCTCTCGGAATTTATTGGCATCGAAAATGAATATTCCATGACCACTGTGGGCTACCATTTTGATCGACTAAATTTGAACTTGCAAGAAAAAGATACAAATTGGTGGCATTTCCAATTTTAGAAGATGGGAGAAATTCCGTGGGAAATTTTATCCACGATAGCCCCCATTATGTCAACCCAAGAATTCAGCTTTGGTAAAATAAGGTCCAACGAAATAAAAAATACAAAATTTGGCTTTATTTCGTTTTCAAAATGGAAATAACGCCAAAATTTCGATTTGACATTATTTCGCTTTAGAAAACGAAATAAGACCAATTTGGATTTATGTATTTCGTTTGGGAAGGGTACAAAATCCCGAATGCCAAAATCCCGAAAATCAAAAAATGAGAATCCCGAATGCCACAATCCCAAATACCCAAAATCCCGAATGCCAAAATCCCGAATGGACAAAATCCCGAATGGACGAAATCCCGAAAGCCAAAATCCCGAATGGACAAAATCCCGAATGATAAAAAATCCCGAAAACATTCGGGATTGAATCCCGAATTTCAAAACTTTTTTTAGTACTATTTCAGTACTTTCAAAGAAATCAAACTGTACTGTATGGCTTTTGATTTCTGCTCGCTTTGACATCATGACTTTTCTATAAAAGAAATATAAAAATAAATAATCACTCAAAATCTTGAGATAGGTATAATAAATTAATTGAATTTTCTTTGATGATAAAAAAAAACAATAGTTTCCAATCGTAACTTTTATTTAGTTTAAGCTTTATTCAAACGAATCTATGTCTTTACAAATAATAAGAAGATAATGTTCTTGTTCCGATTCCGTGCATTATCTCTTGTTCTCAAAAACGCATCGCCTACTTAGACAGGTTGGTTTTGGGACTGACATAAATTGTTCTTAGCATCATAAATAATATTCTTAAAAAACATGACACATTTTTTTATTTTGAAGGCTAAGAACCCGAATGGCTTAGTACTTTTGTTGGTATTAAAAATCACGCACGCGGGATTTTGTCTTTCGGGATTTTGGCATTCGGGATTTTTTGCCATTTCGGGATTTCGTACCCAACCCATTTCGTTTTCATGTTTTTTTTTGAGGCTGGTACTGTTGACTTAGAAAAATAGAGATATTTGTGCCTGTCTGCCTACTGAACAATTGAACATATCCTAAGTCAAGCAACGAAGTTATTTGAGTGTCCACTTATTGTGTGAAATTAGGTTCCACGCAGGGTGGAAGTAAATTACACTTTTTTATGAAAATGAAGTACCTACACATTTTGCAATATGAAGAAGAAAAATCACGCGATTTTTCTCCGATTTATTTGTTAATAGTTTTGAAGGCTGTTGTTTTTCATGGTTAACTATTTTTAATTATTTTCCAAATTCAGTTTGCAAGATTCTGAAAATAATCAAACATTCTTTTTGGAAAAAGTTTCCATTGACAAACAAATCATGCAAGAATCAATGCCGATGTTTGTCCTTCTTAGTTGAAGGTACCTACTAAGCAAATATAATCAAGATTTAACATCAACAACAGAGTCTTCAAAGATATGTAATCTTTATCTCCAACGAATGTTTTAAACAAAAATGTTCAGTCAATTTTCCCTCTTATTAAACATTTTCCAAATTTAGTGGCTGAAGATTGTTATCAGGAGAAGGAGATAGATAATGAGTGGATATGGAGAATCCTTGTAAATTCAAATATTAAAGCAAGTGACCTAGTAAACGACATTGAAGAATTTTAAAAATATGTTGGCCAAATTAATTGATAGCTTGGCTTATCCGCTTCAAACTAAATTCATTTTGAAATATTTTCACTGCCACATTCGTCAGCCAATATTGAAATAATTTTCAAAAGTAACCTTATAGTCCAGTAAATAGAGGTAAAAATAGGGGGGTTACCCTACAAAAGGTCGGGTAGTTCTAAATTTTTGATATGTTATATGGTATGGTTAGTAGATGAAAATTCCAAAATTCCACAACCACGCCCCCTCCGCCCCCTTCAAAATCCTGGAAAAACTACAAAAAATCGGCACTTTTCTCAGTTTTTTGCTTATAACTTCTTTTCGGTACATTGTTACGAAAAAAAATAATAGGGAAACTTTGTAGACAATAAAATTTCCTACAAATATGATTCAGAAAGTATTTTTGTGCAATCACTACAATCAGCGCTATGGAGCTCCCGAAAAGGCTAAAATTTCGTATTTTGTAAGATTTTCAGTTAATTCCCTCTTTACAGCACAATAACTCCTTAACCGTCAAGTTTAGGACAAAATTTGTTACAATCAATCTTGTAGATAATTTAATTGGCTACCAATTTTATGTAACTATAGTCGACGTCCTCTAAGTGGAACTCCCCATAAGTCGAATTTCCCACTAACAAGAATTTTTTCACCATGTTTGTTGTATACTCCTGTCAAATTTCCAAACTTATTTATTTTTCTCTGAATCGAATTTTTGCAAACTCTCTCTAACTCGAAGATTTCGACTTAGATAAAGTCAACTGTATTTTCATTTTGTGACCAATACAATCTGGAATACTGTGAGTTTTGAGAAAGTGTTTTTTATTCAAACGTTTTTACGAACTCACTTTCTTTTCTGTCTGTTTTATACTGCACTGTAGTGTACTGGAATCCCGTAGAAATTTTATTGCCGATTTGTCTAACCACCTTAATCGATTGAAGTATACATAGGAGAATCAGAAAACTTGGATAGACATCCCGATATTCTGAGCCCGGTGTCTTAGTCGCTATTTTTTGGAGGTAGTACCCAAAATTCCATTAAAAACTAAACCACATAGGTACTTGTTTTGATGAAATTTATAGACATGATAATTGACGAGATGAAAAACAAATACAATTAACTTCCACCCACTGCCGCTCCCACTTTTTTAAAACATAATATTTTCGGAAAAAATTATAAAAATTCGGGTGTTGTTCAGATGACCCATGAAGGGCCGAAACCACAAGTACTCTGGTGATGGCTTACCCTCTGATCCAGAGGTTTGATCGTCCTTATTGCCTTCAACTTGGGATTCAGAAAATCAAATGGCTGGAGCATTGTTTCCCATTCGCACAATCTAGTTTAGCCAAGTCGACGTATTTTGATTTTTTAGACTACATTGTCTTTGAACAGCTCATTGAGCTCACGTTTGTGCCTTCTCCTCCAAAAATAGAGTATTACTTGCGAAAGAGCCCAGTATCAGTTTTCATTACTGATTTTCATCTTACCGAGAGTAGAAGTGTCTTGAGCGTAAGAAGAGTGTTGAACCTTTTTTTACAAACATAGATTAGAAGCAGTGGTTTCCAAAAGCATTTTTTCGTCTCGACTTGAAGTTCATTGGTCATTTTCAGAATTTTTGATCTTTTACTGGCATTTATTTTAATGTCCTTCATCATAACTACCTACAATTTGAATTCCAATGAGTAGGATGGAAGACAAGACTTGCTCCGTTTACAAACAACGTGGACAAAACTAGCATAAATTTACCAATTGTATTAGGTTAGGTAGAGCTGGATGTCAGTGATCAATACTGACACTTAGACCAAAGTTGGCCCGTTGTGATACCACATGTATCTTCCTCACTCGTGAAACCATTTAGAGCTCCTGACGAAGCGTGCAAGACTGTAAATGTCTTTGCTTGCCAGATCACTAGGATCGTTATAGTAGTAACCTCCTAAGTGGAGCCTACGCCTGTGTGAAAGAGCAGGGCAATTGCAGAGAAGGTGAGGAATCGATTCTTCCTTCTCCTCGTCTATACAGCTTCTGTAAAAATCATTTAAAAGTACGCCAAGCGACGTTGCGTGCCTACCTTTTAAACAGTGCCCCGTTATGACACCTACAATAGAGTTTATGTGCACTCTGCTTACAGATTTTAAACACTTGGAGCACTTTAAGTCAAGGCTTGGCTAAATTTGTTTTGTCGCCAAACAAGTAGTGATGTTGTCCCACCCAATGTTTGTTCTCTCCAATGCTTCTTACTTCAGCAAAAGCTTACACGTAGCGATGGGCATACCAATATTTAGCTTTTCAGGTAAAATGGGTAGTAATGCTTCACTTCTAGTGAGCTCATCAGCTTTACATTTACCTGGAATGTCACTATGACCCGGCACCCAACAGAGGTGAATATTAAACTGTTGCGGCATCTCCAACAGAAATGATCGACAGTTAAGGGCTGTTAGAGTTTGAAGAGACAGAGTCCAGGGATTTAATAGCAGCTTGGCTATCAGAGAAGGTTGATATCACGTTTTCTTTGTGCCAAGATAGTACTTCTTTTATCGCTAGAAGTTCGGCCTGGAATACGCTACAGTGATTAGAAGACGGAATGAGAGACTAAAATCAGAGAACACATCTCCACCAACCCCATTGTCGGTCTTCGATCCGTCGGTGTAGAAATGAATTGATTGATCTAAGAATTCCACATCCTCCCAGGTGGATCTGGAAAGGTATGGTTACTTCACAGTTTTTATCGAAATTCAGCAGTGGGATTGTGTAGTCAGTGTAAACCAATTGTATTGGTCACAAAATGAAAATACGGTCGACTCCCTCTAAACTGAATTCTCACGGGATATCAAAATTATTTCAAGTTAAAGAGTTTTGCAAAAGGTTGATTTAGAGAGAAATAAATAAGTTTGGAAATTTGAGAGGAGTATACAACCAACATGGTGAAAAAATTCTTGTTAGAGGGAAATTCGACTTAGGGGGAGTTCGACTTAGAGGACGTCGACTGTAGTTACATAAAATTGGTAGCCAATTAAATTATCTACAAAATTGATTATAACAAATTTTGCCCTAAGCTTGACGGTTAAGGAGTTGTTGTGCTGTAAAGAGGGAATAAACTGAAAATCTTACAAAATACGAAATTTTAACCTTTTTTGGGAGCTCCATAGCGCTGATTGTAGTGGTTGTACAAAAATACTTTTCTGGTCATATTTGTAGGAAATTTTATTGTCTACAAAGTTTCCATATACTTTTTTCCGTAAAAATATACCGGAAAGAAGTTATAAGCAAAAAATCGAAAAAAGTGCCAATTTTTTGTAGTTTTCCCAGGATTTTGAAGGGGGCGGAGGGGGCGTGGTTGTGGAATTTTGGAATTTTCATCTACTAACCATACCATATAACATATCAAAAATTTAGAACTACCCGACCTTTTGTAGGGTAAAACCTCTCTATTTACTGGACTATTACCCAAAATACAAATTTAAAGTTTTGCGACCTTTAGTCCAAATGCGTTTCGCCCAGGTACAACAATTGGGCTCATCAGTTAGATGTTGTTGTACCCTTCTAAGACGCATAATTTTTAGTCGATGGTTACCGACACGTATAAAATAAACAGCACAAAAGCACTGTAAATTATATAAAGTTCTATAGTGGAATTTGGTTAAACTCAGACGCCTAGAAAAATACGATGGTAAAAGCCCGTGGTCTGGCTGGTATAAGATTAAGAATAAAAACGTAAATAATTTAAAATTAATTATTTTTGTTTTTGTTTTTGTGGACTCTTGAACAACATCTAACTGATGAGCCCAATTGTTGTACCTGGGCGAAACGCATTTGGACTAAAGGTCGCAAAACTTTAAATTTGAATTTCAATTCAAGAGT
The DNA here is from genome assembly GCA_963921185.1 of Dasysyrphus tricinctus. Classification (NCBI taxonomy): domain Eukaryota; kingdom Metazoa; phylum Arthropoda; class Insecta; order Diptera; family Syrphidae; genus Dasysyrphus; species Dasysyrphus tricinctus. The sequence goes on along the minus strand of OY992530.1, from coordinate 173,509,692 downwards.
CCACAAAAACAAAAACAAAAATAATTAATTTTAAATTATTTACGTTTTTATTCTTATGTTAAATTCCTTACAACAAAAAAATCAAATCTGTTTAGAAAAAAATCGATTTGTTTAGAAGAAAAGATCAATTTTTCTAAACAAATCAAATCTTTCGTTTTTAGCAAGATTTACACAGACTTTCACACACACTAGTAAGATTTGACATTTCTCTGGAGTTGAAAATTTTGTTCTGCGGTGTTTTACAAATACTCAAAAGTGTTTCTCGTTCGTTTAGATAAATTAAAAACAAATATATCTCTTCAAAGTTTTTAATTCTTCAAATGGCAGTGCATAATTAATAAGAAGTGATAAAAATATCAATGAACTTCGGTTTCAAGTGTCCAAAGTCGATTGATGTTATGAAGCGCGCGCTCGCCGACATGTTCCTCATTTGATGTGTTTTTTGCTGGATTTTGGATTTCTTTTTTTAACTTTAATGGACGCACAACAATTTTTGTCTATTTTTGCTACTATTCCCGGAAAAATATTTGTTTTTAATCGTATTAAATGACGCGTAAATCTGAATGCACTTTTGAGTATTTGTATGCCCATTAATTTGTTTACTTTTTGCCTCAAAATTTATGTCAATGGCCAACACACACAATCACATAAAAAAATTGATTTTTTTTACAAATTCTTTTCAACCCAAAAAAGAAATCGATCTCCAATTGTTGAAAGGAATTCGACATTAATCTTACCCAAAATAAAAATCAGAAACAGGCTTGAAGTGGATTCAATCATTGAACTAATTCATTGCAATGACCTAATAAAAAATCAAAGCTGTTTTGACTTCAAAGTTTTAAAGCCATATATCGATCAGTGTTTCAACCAATAAACATTTTCATGATGTACTATGTAATTTACATTACATAATTAATGTAGTGTATTATGTAACTTATTTGTTTTTTTTTTCTAAAATATAATTAAATGTAAATAAATATTTTTAATGCTCAATAAAATGAAATGTAATTTGTTACTTAAAATTTTAAAAAATTTCAAAAAAATTTTGTGAATCAAAAGACCAAAGAAGGGCAAGCAATCTCATAATTTTTTTTTTGGGATCTCATGATGAAAATCATGATTAATTTTTTTTTTAATCGGCAACACTGATTGCGAGTTATTTTGAATAATTTGGATGCAACAAATTATTTTCGATCGATTGAGTATAGGAATAGTTAGATTACATTTTATTTGTTAATAACTCAATAGCTTACAGGACACAAAACTTTTTAATGCTGTCACAAATAGTCACAAACGATTGGCATATAGACAAACATTATAAAAGTCAATTTTTGAAATTTTCGAATGGTTAGCTGGAATGATCTATTATAACGAGTGCTTAACGCTATGCACTCGCTATGATCCGTTAATGAATAAGGATGTAATGTATATCACAACAAAAACATAAATGTTAAAAAAAGAGCCAAGTTCTTATATGTACAAGAAACCTGTGCGTAAAAAGTCAGCCAAAAAATGTAAATGTGAGATCTAAAATATATGCCAAGTTTTAAGTTCATGAAGTCTAATATCAAATATTTTAAGTAGAGTAATATCAAACAATTCCAAACCATGACAGAAATTCGGTATTTAATGATTAGATACTGATTAAAATTTGGTGGATTTACTTGGCAAGTTTTCTCTTAAATACCTTCTTAATCACAAATTTAAAATGTATGAAAACTTGACCAGTGAACCCACCAAATGTTAATCTCTTCTCTCTTTTTTTAACATTCATGTTTTTGTTGTGATTTCACTCCTTTTTGCAAAGATTTATTTTGCCAGGTGAAAATCAAGCCCTACCGCTCTACAAAGTTTCATAATTCAACGACAACCGAAACAGCTCCATATGACTAATAGCAATTCTGATGAAGTGGGTGGATGGCACGCCCCCTGAATGGAAAATTCCAATTTTTCAATTTTGTCTTACTAAGTAGGGGGAAGGCGGGAGACTTGAGCCACTTTTTGTAAAATTGAAAAACTTGTCTATTTATCTCAGCCGCATGAAAGATACATCTCTATAAAGCTACACTTATCTATTTTGAAACTAGTTAAATTGGCTTCAAATATATGCAATCGGTTTCAACCCAGAGCAAATTGTTTGAAGAAAGATTTTTGGCTCAAGTCTCCCGCCCCTACGGGAGACTTGAACACCCTCTGGGGGAGACTTGAACATACCCAAATTGAACAAGTTAACAATACAAAAAATGAGATCACCGTCTATGATTTTCATAAAACTCAACTGTTACTATATTTAACGTATTATTTGCCAAGAAAAATGTTTTAAAAATGTATACACGAAAATATTGATACAAAATTAAAAACAACCTTAAAAACTGTAACAAACGAAAATAAATACAAAACTTAAATAAACCCCTCCTTGGGAAATACAGTAAGAAGATTGTAAGATTTTTTAAACCTAATTTGAGCATTGTTATCCTTGTATTTCCCCCTCTGCGGCAGTTTTTTGACTTTTTTTTGGTTTTTCTCCTCATTTTCGTATGATCAAGTCTCCCTTCAATAAGTGGTTCAAGTCTCCCGTCCACGCTTTTTGAGACAAAAGAGATTATAAATTCTGTTACGTAAGCTGTTGCAATATTTTGCACGGGTATTTACAAAAACAATTATTCAAGGAATAAGATCATACTAAATTATTTAATTAACTACGAGACAAACAAAAGTTATGAAATGAAAAGAAAAAAAAATTGTTTAACTTTTCATAGCGAAAAATGCATTTACTCGTCCAGGAACCAAAATAATATGTTGATCCTGAAACCTTTTCATTAGCAAATAGAAGGTCATTTTCTGCTTCGGATGTATAAACTCTTCTAGAATTTAAGGGTAGTCTGAGTGAAATATTGCGAGTGGCTCATGTCTCCCGTATGGTCAAGTCTCCCGTTTTCCCCCTACTTCAAGCCCTACCGACTTCCTAATTTTCATCGTTCTACAACAATCGGAAGTGCTCCATATAATTTATAAGAATATTTAAGAAAGCGGGATGCCAAGCCCCCTGAATAGAAAATTGCAGATTTTCGATTTTTTCCTTTGTATGCACGACAAAGCCTACCGTTGTGCAAAATTTCAAGTTACTACGATGTCGGGAAGTGCTCCATAATTTTGATGATCTGTCAGCGAGTCAGTCAGTGAGTCCGTCAGTTACGGTTTTTACGATTTTTGAAGTCCTATATCTCGAGAATCACTAATGCTAAGGAGATGAAATTTGGTGAGCCACCTGTGTTTGACCAGCTCAGCAAATACTGCGAATTTGAAGTTTCTGACTCAATTGGTACTCAAGTTAGATGGGGGTTGAAAATCGCCTGAGTTTGTTCCTGTAACTGCCCTTTGATTCACCATAACGTATTCTTTCTTCGTCAAAAGCCCTGTCTTAGGCGCCAGTTATAGCTATCATTGAAACTCATCATTGAAAACTTTAATGATTGATTTTGAGACGTTTAGAAAGCAAATTCTATTATTATTTTGATAGACGATTAAAGCTCAAGACTTAATTAATACTTCTAGTCAAAAAAAATTTTCAAATAGGCCCAACTTTCCACAAAAATTGACTTTTAATTTTTCAATGATCATTGGTAAGGTAGTTCAGTCATTGAAATAAGAAAAGTCTTTTTATGTGGAAAGTTGGGCCCATTTGAACAATTTTTTTTGCTAGAAATATTAATTAAGTCTTTAGCTTTATTTTTCCATCAAAATAATAAATGATTTTACTTCCTAAACGTCTCAAAATCAATCATTTAAATTTTCAATGACGAGTTTCAATGATAGCTATAACTGGCGCCTTAAATGCATTTCTATCTCCACTAAAAAAAGAAAGCATGTTAAATTCAACAACAATTTGGTTAAGTTCCGTATTGTTGTTGTATTTAACAGGCTCCTTTTTTAAGCGAAAGTAAAAATGCACTAAATACTAAGGCTAAAATATTGTAAGATGTCTTATCGGACAAACCACACAAAAAAAGTTGCATATTAAATACAACAATAACTTTTTCTAACTTCATTTTGTTGCTGTATTTAACATACTATTTTTTAAGTGGCGATAAAAACGCACTATAATACACAGCTGTTTTCAAAATCAATTATTTGTATAACAATTTTTGTAATTTTCATTGTAATGTTTACTTACTTTTTAGTTTCTCTAAGGGTTCATGTAACATACTCGTTGGAGTATGTGGGGGAGCAATAGGATGGTGGTGATGGTGATGACCGAGTTCCTGTGAAGAGTGTTGGAGTTGACTTAGGTTAACTCCACTAATAGGCCTAAGCCCAGATAAAGCCGCTGAAACACTAATTGTTGATACTGAATCATGTATGTTATGGTGATTATGCATATTATGGTTTCCTATATTGCTGGAACTTCCATTACCACTGTTGCTTCCGGAACTTGAATTTGTGCTTCCTGTATTGCCATTCATCGCTGAGTCTTCGCTTCCAACTAGATCTTGAAGGCATAAGCCAGGAGAGTCATTTATGTTTTGTAATACATGATTGCGTTCCATAACTTAATAAAAAAGTAAAATGCTGTAAACAAAATGAGAAAGAAGAATTAATCTATTAATTAAATAATAAGGATGTTCATACAAAGGCGTAAAGTCGTCGTTAATGTAGTAAAGTTTTAAACTTCGTAAATCTGTTACAATTTGTATAGAAAATTAGACAGATTTGGGCAGTTTACGAATTTACTACTTTTATTACGAATTTATGCCATTACATTAATACCTTTATTTTATTAATATATTTATTTCGGAATAGTTAGATAAAACTTAGCCTAGATAACATTCTGTTCCAAGTTCAAGATCAAAAATGTATGTAGGTATGTATATGTAAAGTTAATACAAAAATTGCATATCAAGAGTAATGACAAATTTGTATCAACCGCGGTATGCGCATTTTGATTTTTGAAGCCAGAAGAAACGCAAGTTCTCAAATCATTCAAATATGAATCGAGGAATTTTTTTTTGCTTGCATTGGCCCTGAGTAATAGATCCGAACCTAGCCTTAAGTCGATTTTAACAAAAAAAATCCGTAGACACAAAATACAAATTTCACTTCTTAAGAGTGTTCCGAAGTGAACAAAACCAGTCATTTGTTAACTTTTTTTTGCATATGCACAATGAACATATAAGACCGGTTTTTTTTTCACTTTCACCAGATAGGTACTTTGTTTTATAAAACTTTTCATTTTAACTAATTGGTCACTAGCAGGCGTATTATTGTAAAAAAAACATTTTCTAAAAGTAACTGATTTTAACTTCCAAATTTGGGAAAAGTTCAAAATCCCGCCGATCAAAATCCCGCCAAATAAAATTACTATTTATGTACACGAATCCCGCCAGTCAAAATCCCACCGATCGAAATCCCGCCAGTAGCCTGTATATTTTTTCAAATAATCCCAACTTATAAGATAATACTTTATACTTTTGAACAAATATTTTACTAAACTTGTGAATTTATTATTTTGAAATAAAAGTATTTAAACAGGAGTGCGTTCGCATTTATCTTATTTTCAGTTCTTCTTAAGAGTCGGACTCGGTAGAGGAAGCACCTCGAGGTAATAAAGAGATAAAAATTGGAATTTAAATTTTGGGTTTGTGGGGACGGGTGACGACGACGACGACCATCTTCACGGGCACGATGGTGATGATGATGACGACCACGACGACGACGACGTGACGACGATGACCAGAACGACGTCTACGATGATGGCGATGTCATGGCTTTGACTCGCTGTCTCGGCATCATCTCGCTGAAGTCTTGCCTTGGTCGTGGTTTTCAGTGTCGTGCATCTGGCCAGAGGTGGGTCTCAATCGGGACAAAGGTGAGTCAACCTCGCACCCACCCCAAATCCTATAATGAGCCCAAGCAGGGGGATTGCATACATACCTCACTGTTTATTCGCGTATATTCACCACGCAAGGTACTCTTGCTCAAGAAAACCTGACATTGGCGCTCAATTGATGAATCGTAGTGACGTGAAAAAACGCCAAACGAAATAAAGCCGAAATTCAAAAATGTAGTCTTATTACGTTTTCAAAAACGAAATACAGTGGACTCTCGCTAACTTGAACACATACGAAACCACGTCTGTTCAAGTTAATGGATTGTTCAAGTTACTGGATCTTGCATTTTTTGCTCAAACTTGAGACTTTTTTATTTAAATTTATTTTGTTTTGCTTCATTAAAGGTTATATTGTATATTAAATAAATAAATAAGTTCAACATAAAAAGAATTAAATCAACTTTTCCCTTTCTTAATGCGTTCAATATTTATTCCTGCCCTTAGCTTGAGTTTCAAAATTCTAATTTATTTGACCGTTTATGAACGTAGTACAATGAGGAAATTCAAATTAATCAAATAAATTTGTTTTTAAATTTTTGTTCAAGTTACAGAGATTGCAAATATCTTAACTGTTCAAATTACAGAGTTGGTAATAAAAAAATTCAATTTTCCGAGCCTTGAAAATTGCCTGTTCAAGTTATAAAATACCTACAACCCTACAAGGGAAAAATAGCATGTTCAAGTTATTGGATCGTTCAAGTTATCGTATATTCAAGTAAGCGAGAGTCCACAGGAAAAAATGTGTTTAGGCAAAAAATGCAAGAAACAGAATTATTTTTTGGATTAATCCAGTAACTTGAACAATCCATTAACTTGAACAGACGTGGTTTCGTATGTGTTCAAGTTAGCGAGAGTCCACTGTAAGACCAAATTTTAAATTTGGTATTATTAACTTTCCATTGGAAGTTAATGTAATTGGTCCGATTTTTCGAATCGAAAATTTTGACATATCTTCACGTTTCGAGCTCCCTAGAATCGGAATCCATCATTTTTAGAAAAATAACTGTGTTTTGTCCACCATATCTCAAGAACGAATAAAGATATCGACCTCGGATGGATTTTATTTGATATACTTATTATAATGTCGTAATGTGCGGAAAGAACTTTCAAAAAAATTCAATTAGTGGTTTTTTACTAAAGCGATTTAAAAAAAGGGTAGGTTTCATTAGTTTCGAATATCTCGAGAACAAATGATGCTATCGACTTTGGGTTAATTTTATTCGATGCATATTGACGTAATAAAGAATTAGTAAAAATATAAAAACAGATAAACTTATAGTTTTCTTAAATAAAAAATATATTGCTGAAAATTGTTGAAAAAAGTTTTTCGGCTGGAATATCTTAAGAACTAACAATGATATTGGCCTTGGGATAATTTTATTTTATACACAGGTTTATATTTAAAAATTGGTAAAATTTGTATAAATATTCAACTTACAATTTTTTTTTTACCGAAAAAAAACTACAAGCTGTTTTACCAATTATTGTTGAAAATTTTTTTTTTCGTCTCAAATATCTTAAGAACAGACAGTAATATTGTCTTCGGGTTAATTTTATCTTAAACACTTGTTTATAGATAAAAATCGAAAAAAATTTAAAATATTGAATCAACAGTTTTTCTTAAAGCGAGAAAAATTGCAAACGATTTTGACAATAATTACTGAAATCTTTGTTTGCTTCAAATATTTTGAGAACAGACAGTGGCTTCGGGTTAATTTTTTTCTACACACTAGTTTATAATTGATAAGATTTGTAAAAAAATCAGCGAATAGTTTTTGTTTAAGGCAAAAAAAGCTGCAAGAAACCTTACCAAAAATTATGGAAAATTTTTGTTCGTCTCAAATATCTTGAGAATAAACAATAATAAGGACAGAGGGATAATTTTATTCTACACATTAGTTCAAAATTCATAAGATTGTTAAAAAAAAGTAATAAACAGTTTTTTTTAGGAAAAAAGCTACAACTATGTCTCTAATATCTCGAATGCAACCCAATCTTTGGTCTTCACTTGTTTGATGAACTGATTGCATATTGATTGAAGAGCTGAAAATAGTTTTCTAAGACCGAGAATTGGTGATTTTTAAATAAAAAAAGTAACATTGGGACTCTTGCTTCCGGGGCACCAATGGGAAGTTACTAGTGTGGGTCACACCCAGCCTCTTTTTTCATTTATGAAACCGAATTCGCTTTATCTCGTTTTCGATTTATTTCATATTTTCAAATAATTCTGCCGAAAATGAAATTTTTTTCCTTACATAAGGAGTGTAATGAAAAGAAGTTTAATGGTAGGGGAATTCAATGTTTACAGTTTCCAGATTATTTAAATGCAAAAGAAACTTTGCATACACCCAACCTCGCACCCACCCCAAATCCTATAGTGAGCCCAAACAGGGGGGTTGCAGGGGAGCAGCATACCCCCCATGCAGACCTCACTGTTTATTTGCGAATTTTTTAGTTTCACAAACCTAATAAATCCTCTCCTTCCGAGGTTGGGTGGATGCAAAGTTTCATTTGCATTTAAAGAATCTGTATTTAATGAAACTTTTAATAATATAGCCGAAATAAAGATTCTCAAGAAATATTTGGCCTTAATTCTATTTTCGCATTGCAACAAAGCCGAAAACCTTGTTGAGATAGATTTGATTTTATTTCAATTATTTTGTAGGTGTTATTTCCATCGGGCATAAGAAATAATACCAAACTGGCGTTATATCGGTTTTGAGATAAGACAAATAAGGGGGGTTGCACTGTTTATTCGCATATATTCGCCACGCAAAGTACTTTTGCTCCAAAAACTTGTCATTGGCGCTAAATTGATGCATCGCACTATTAGAAAAATCGACTTTTATCTTTAAACGCGATTTGCGGCTAAACCAAGCGTCCTAGAGGCATCAAAGTTGTTTATTCGCGTATAATCGCCACGCAAGGTACTCTTGCTCAAGAAAACTTGACATTTGCGCTCAATTGATGCATCGCATTATAGGAAAAATCGATTTTGATCTTTAAACGCGATTTTCAGCTAAACTAAGCGTCCTAGAGGCATCAAAGTTGACACCATTAAACTTGATTTGCGGCTAAACTAAGCGTCCTAGCGACTTATAAATCCAGATTCCTGAAATTCCAAAGAAACTTTGGATACAACCAACCTAACGCCCACTCCAAATCCTGTAATGAGCCCAAACAGCGGGTTACAGGGGGGCAGCATGCCCCCATACAAACCTCATTTTTTATTCGCGTATATTCGCCACCCAAGGTTTACTCTTGCTCAGGAAAACTTGACATTGTCGTTCAATTGATGCATCGGATTATACGAATAATCGACTTTTATCCTTAAACGCGATTTGCGGCTAAACTAAGCTAAGATTTGCGACTGAACTAAGCGTCTTAGCGATTTATAAAATGCATTTGTGTTCTAGGAAGTTCTAAAAAATCAAAAAAAAAGTTTTTTCCTAAACTTTCAAAAAAATATATTCAATTTTGCTGCTAAACTTTCTTTAAAATACATTTGGCGCAAAAGCATTTTTTTTTTTATTTGTAAAATAAAATTTACAAAAAAACGTTTTTTTTTATGAAATTTTCCAAAAAAAAAAAATTAAGTTTTTTTCAATAAATTTTTCAAAAATAATGTATCCTTTGTGTTGTCCCAGTTCCAGACCCACCTCCAGAAACTCTATCCCAGTTCCCAGGAGCCAAGACCTGCCTGCGATATGATGCCCGTCGTAACATAATCATCGACGCCGTCCTGCTTGTCATCGTCATGGCCGTCGTCGTGGCCGTCATCGTCGTCATCGTCGTGGCCATCGATTTTCGGGATTTTAATTTCCGGGATTTTGATAAACGGGATTTTTACACGCGGGATTTTGACATGCGGGATTTCGACCCCAACCCTCCAAATTAACATGAATTTTCCGTCGAAAAGTGCCTTTTAAGAATTAAAAATTTCAATATCAAATGATACAATAATGATTATTTGTGAAAATCCTTGAAATTAAATTGAATATATATATATCCATTGTGAAAAAAAAACCGTTAAGTATACGAAATTGACTGTCAAAAATGCGTCTTTTCAAAATTCACAAGCATTTCTATTTTGTTTTATTAAAATTTTTATTAGGTACAAAATTAAAAATAAAAATATGGAATTTTATGTTATTAAACATTTTTTTGCAAAAAATGCTATAGTGTAGGTAAGCTACACTTGCTTTGAAAAACAGCCATTTTTGCCAGGCTTTTACCAATAACTAGAGGACAAAATTAAATTTTTTTCCAATGATGTCCTAGGGAATAAGTTTATCTGTTTATAGGCATTTTAATCGTTTTGATCGGACAAATACACGCTTCGCAATCTTTTTCATGAAATTTCCATTTCAGTCCGGAACACTCTTAAAACTCTCAAGCTAAATTTAAAATGATCTAATCTAAACATTTAGAAGTGAAATGAAGTGAAATATTTGTTCTATTTCTACAGATTTTTTGTTTAAATCTACTTTAGGATAGAGTGGAGGATAGATTCAGATCAATAGCTCAAGGCCATGGATATAAACTTTTGTTAAGTGTGCGATCATAACACTTTATAGTATTGGCATGAAACCACAAAATTTATGGACATCTAGAGGCCACCTGTAATTCTAATTTCAGAATTAAAAATAATTCAAAATTCGAAATACATGAGACATGACGGTTATAAAATAAAGGGAAACAAGAAAAGGAATCTTCTATACTTTTGTGTGTATGATAGTTTCGAGGATTTGGTACAGCATAAGCAATATGTATGCATGTATATGTTTATATGTATGTATGTATATTAGACTGTTTCAAAAAAAAATTTGTTTTCGATTTTCTTGCAAACAGAGGGAAAAGTTTCGGTTAGGCAAAAAAAGACGTCTGTGAAAATGTTAGCTCTTAAAATTCATGTTTAGACATGCCTCATCCGTCCCGGTTCTCCCGGGATTGTCCCGTATTTCTATAGCCTGTCCCGGTTTATTTTTTAAGAAACCCGGGACGTACAAGTGTCCCGTATTCAGGTACTTATAGATTATTTGTCCCGTATTTGCACATTCTCTATGCAACGTTATACTTATTCATAAAATATTTTCCGACTCATTTTATTTACAATACTCTTGTATCAAAAAGAGCACGATAAAGATAAATCTATTACGTTTAAATGTCTAACAAAAATATCCGTATGTAGTCACTATTCTATTTAACTCAGAGTTAACTCTGCACTGAAAAACTGGGCCTTATTTTAATAATGAAATTAAAAACTTTAAGTTAATTTTTTTTTAAGTTTTTAGTTATAAGACATTATAATTTATGTCAATGTTCGTTTTTTTTCAGTTATTATGTTTTTCTTTAATATTTATTTTAGATGTTACATAAAAATGATTGAAAAGTCCAATAATTTTTTCACGTTTTTAAATTTTTACTTTTTGTCCGGGGTTTTGCTCCCAGAAATATTGTCACCGTACTCATCGCAGATTTCGGTTTTCCATACGATTTGTATGGGAGAAACACATGTTTGCGTTTGGAATTTTATAACTTAACAATGACAAGTATTTAAACTAACGGCATATGTTTTTCTTGTAGAAAATTGAACGTTCTTCAAAAAAGGTCTTAATGTGTTTTATCGTAAATCCCGCCGTTTTAAAGTTACAGTCAGTCAAACTCATTCCATAAAATTCCCATACATTTATTAAACGTAAAATTAGCATTATTTTAGTAATTGAAGATATTATGATAGTTAATATCACTCTAATCGAAAAATGACTTAAGACCTTTTTTGTAGAGGACCAATTTTCCTTTCCAATGGTGTCTAACAATATTACTTCACTTCAACTAATACAGTTATATTACAATAATTAGTCGCTTTTAAATTAATTTTTTGTGGAAAATTACATAGAAATTCCCTAATTAAACTCGGCAGAAAATTTTTTGAAACAGAAACTAAAATATACTTTTACAAAGATTTTTGGGGTGCTGAACTCGAATCAGAAGTCAAAAATATTCTATTATTTCACGTTTATGAGATATTGGCGTTTGAAAATTGAAAAAAAGAAGTTTTTCGCTGCAAGAAAACTTTTTTTCAATTTTCCATACGGCAATATCTCACAAATGTGACGTAGTAGAATATTTATGACATCCGATTCTAGTTCAGCACCCCAAAAACCTTTGGAAAAGTATATTTTAGTTCAAACAAAGAACTCGAACAAAGGTGCTTTCGAGCTATTATTGCACTGAATGTTTCGATTCAATCATTAAAATCTATATTTTTTGTATGCTCCTTTTTGATTGAAAGTATAGCGAGGTTAGTCAAACTATTTTGGCTCACTGTTGATCTTAGATAAGTCTTAAGACGCAAATTGTTAATTTATTTAATGCCAATGATGGACTTGGTAACGAGTGTGAAAAGTTTCACTTAACAATAAAGCTTAAAAATTGAAAGGCTGTCCAATTTTCTGCATTTTTTAATTTATTTTTGCAGCTATTATGTGACACCGTATTCGCCCGATTTCCAATATGATACTGCTGTCTGTTAGTTCTGTAAATGTCGAGGTAACCATTGGAACAACAGCACATAGTTCAGTTCATTATTCTCTTGCGAATATTATGGCCTTTTTCAAGGTTTCATCATAAAGTTAAATGCGATAAAAACCGCGTACCGTTATTTGAAAAGGAAACGAAGAAAAATTCTCATAACAGTAAAGAAAAAAGAACAGATACAGGACTGCGCGGCTTGCTTGAATGCTTGGTTGTTGCTGTTGGGTGGTATGTAATGGTTTACTTATTTCCACATTTCCTATCTTAATGCTACATTTCCACCTAACGCTAATCTGCGATTTTATAAGATTTACCTCAAATCTTCTTTAAATCTCGAAGATTTACCATACAAATATATTTCTTAAATCTTGAAGATTAGAAATCAATCTTGTTAAATCCTCCTAGGACAAATAATTTTACAAATCAAACTAACCTATTCTTATATGGCGCTGAAGGATTCATTCATGGCTGGATTTAGTTCTTCATAAAGGAAACATTCTATCTCACTTCCTCTTCATAAGAAAAATTAAATACCATTGCATCTGCTGTCAAAGTAAATCTTTTTGTGCGGTGGAAACACCAAATAGATTTATTAAATCTGAACTGGGATAAACCTTTGGTGGAAACATAGCATAAGGCCAAGATTACACTATTTAAGTTTTGCCTTCAGGGCCCCTATTCGGGTTCTATGATAAAATGAAATGATAAGTTTTTTATCACGAGAGTTTTCATAGACCTTTTCCATTTTATCATATCATTTTTCCCAAAATGTTGATTCTGGTTATACCAGTGAAAAAATCAGCTGATTTTGTGCTGAATGTGTGCTGAATGAAAACAAAAATTATTTCACAGAAGTTTTTTCGATATTTACGAATGATTTGGTGGTTTGTTAAGATTATTTCCAGTGAAATTGAATAAATTAAGTCAATTTATTAAATAATCATTTTAAAATCGGTACATTTAATAAAGTTTGAAGTGTCGTACCTATGTTTTGTCCGTGTTTCCTTACTACCTACTATGAAAAAAAGAAGAGCCAGATACTGGTTTGTAAAAGTATCTCTTAAAAAACACTATATTTTTGCAATAATTCTTTATTTTTTATTTAAGAAAACCTACAAATATTGCGAAGAAATTAATCTGTGGGAGCTTACACCAATATGAACTTATTTCTTGATAAAAATTCCTACACTCGTCCTCCCAATGAACATTCCATCTGCCAAATAAGACAAAAAGATCTTGGTTTTTACTTGCTCGCTTGGAATGAATGAGTCAATCAATAAAAACTTTTATATGTGTGTCCACAATAATTCAAAAATACTTACGTGTAGTGATCTAAATCCAAATTATTTACAACAAAGAAAATCAATAAAGAAGTGCATTATTTAAATTTTATTCATGTTTCTGGTTCTTCTCAATTTATCATTAGGGTTTATCAGGCAAAATTTCTCGATGATAAATATCTTTTCATATGATAAAAGTTTGACAGACGTTTTCACGTTTTCACTGAACCAGAATCGGAAATTGAGATTTATCACTGAAAAAATTTTTCATCGCGTTTATCATAGAACCGGAATAGCCCCCCAGAAGTTACTTACCCAAGCTACTTTTGATAAAATTACAAGTGTATTCAGCTCTGTAAGTGATTTTGCAGTTTATTTATGAACCTACGTAAGCAGTTAGTAATAAGTTTTTTTTCCAATTTACGAAATTTTCACAGCTTACGCAAATGGCAGTGATAAGTTTTCAAACTTACGAAAGCATTTCTTACTCCAAGTTTATCTAAAGTCAAACTTCTTGTAAGTTTCTTCTGTAGGGCATAAGTGGTATGTAAAACGTACATGTGAATTCAAGGCTTGAGCGAATAGGTCAGATACGAAATTCATGCGCAAATATATGTAGGTTTTGGGAGACAAATTTACTGTTTTATTCGTGACTGGCCGCAGGAGCTACTTGTGTATCAGTATTTTCGTCTGATGACTTAGTCCGGTTCTTCTTCTCATCAGGGGATGTAAACGGTGGACGACCCAGCTGGCTCTTTTGAGTGCGGGTTCAACCTTAGCAACTCATTGTAATGGACTCCCAGATATTTTCGTTCCGTTTACCAGCTATGGTGAATCCGTCTGGGTTTTTCAGAACAGTGTTTTTGCATTTCGCTGCAGCGCAACTGCCTCTGCCTATTGAGAATCTTCTGAAGCAGACAAGTCCCGGTTTAGAAGTGTTGATCCAGATGCCCCATTCAATGCAGAATTCAAAGAGTCTGTTGATGTGAGCCCCTACTTTCCGAACGGCGGGTAACTGTGACATTGACGGGGTGTAGTTGAACGAGTCATCAGCATAATTTAATTTAATTTTTTATTTCGCTTAATTCAAGCTTATATAATAATAACAATAATTAGATAACTTAAACCATCTAAAAACAACTAATTCTAACTAAAAACTAAAGAGAAGGGGTTAGGGATAGTTAGAGTAAAGGTTTTTTCTAAGGGAGGATACACTTGGGTTAAAATCAAGGAGGTGGTGTGCAATATTGGCTAATCGTAACATTCTTGAAATTGGGTTAAAATGGGCATAGTTGGCTCGGTGAGTAGGAAGGCGAAGGAAGGGAACGGATCTAAGGTTACGTGGATTGGTGTTAAAGAAAATTAATTCAAGAAGTGGCGGAGAATCGATGGCCCCTGTAATGACTTGGTGAACGAAGAGTATGTCGGCAATAGGGCTCTTGATTGTACCCGGGTAATACCCGGTTTCTCAACTAACCGTGTACTCGGGTAGAAAAATACCCGGGTATTACCCGGGTACCCGGGTACCCGTGTGTCTCGGGTACCCGAGTACCCGGGTACCTATGTATCTCGGGTACCCGAGGACCGGCAGCAATGGACTATAAAAGCTGATTTTCTGCATTTAAAATGTATAAATTCGACTGTAGCACAAAAATAAAATTAACCTAGACCAAATAAAGTGAATTTGTGCAGTAATAAAGTGTGTATTTTTTTAAATTTTCGTATACCCGGGTACTCGAACTACCCGGGTATCCGAGTACTCGAGGTCTCGGGTACCCGGGTACTCGGGTATTTCGGGTACTCGGGTACCCGGGTAATTTGAGAACCCGGATACCCGGGTACTACCCGGGTACCCGAGCGGGTCTTCGGGTACCCGGGTTTCAAGAGCTCTAGTCGGCAACAGCACGACGTTAAGCAAGGGTGTTTAAGTCTATCAGTTGTAACCGATGCATGTTCGTAAGGGGGAAGGAAAAGAGGATCAGACATGGAAGATTTCGTAAGGCGAAGCGGAGAAACCTACGTTGCACAGCTTCAATTCTAGATGAGTGGGTTGTTTGATAAGGAGACCAAACTTGACTGGCATACTCAAGAATAGGTCTAACAAATGTGATGAAGAGAGATTTTGTTACGTATGGGTTTGAAAATTCTTTAGACCAGCGCTTTATAAAACCAAGGGAACAGTTTGCTTTTGCAATAATATTATCTACTAGCTGGCCCGCCCTGGCTCCGCCCTGGTAGACAAAAATTTCGAGAGCAAATTAACAAAAGAAAATTCTAATTATGTGTCCTCGATTAATCAAATTCCGGTTAATCCAGATTCGAATATATTTGTTTTTATTTTATTGGAATCAAATTTCATGATTGATTGATTTCTTTTCAAACTCAATTGATATATTTTTTTTTACATAAAACGGATACCCAGAGTGCGCTTCCGCACCTTTTTGGCGAAACGCAAGACCGAATTTAACCAAACTTTACCAAAGATTACCTGAAAAGAATAATCCAAATAGTTCAAGCAGTTCTTGAGCTATGGCGCACAGTGGTTTGGTTTGTATGGGAGAGCGGAAAAAAATCTGTAAAATCTGAAATACTTAACGGATTTGAATGAAATTTGGCACAGATCTATCTTATACATATGTGGTCCAAATTTTGTTAAGAAATAATTATTAGAAAAAAAGTTGTGGACATTTTTCTAAAATTTGTGCGTTTTGATTATATGTATTGTATTGTATTCAACAGATTTGAATGAAATCCGGTACAAATGTTAAAATCTACCTTACACATATGTGGTCAAAATTTTGTTAAGAAAAAATTATTGAAAAAATGACATTTTTCTAAAATTTATGGGTGTTTGATGTTGTACTGAAATATATTTTCTTTTTTTAGTAAAATATGAACTTTTTACAAAACAAAGCCCCAGGAGAAGACCGGATCCCATACGAGGTTTTCCAAAATGCTTCCTATAACTTTCACGAACTGCTTCTTAATTCTTTGAACTCCGTGTATAGAGGAGGAAACATACCGGAGGAGTTTCGAAAATCAATAATATTTCCGATTTTCAAAAAAGGAGAACCAAATAATGCTGCTAATTACAGAGGCATCTCATTTATGAATGCTATAACCAAAATTTTTACTGGATTGTTGAATGGGAGACTCACGAAGTGGGTGAAAGATAACAATAAGTTGGGACCATTCCAGGCAGGATTCAGAGAAGGTTTTTCAACAGTGGACCAAATTTTCACTTTAACCAGCATCGCTGAAAGATACTTAAGTAAGGGAAAAAAACTGTACGCTTTTTTTATTGACTTTAAAGCAGCTTTTGATACAGTGAACAGAAACTGTCTTTTCTATAAGCTCTCTCGTATCGGAGTTTCATCGCAGTTTCTAAATACTCTTAAAAATCTCTATACAAACAATGCATCGATGATATATGGAATGGAAAAGAACTATCGGAATCGTTTAAAATAGAAGTCGGAGTAAGACAGGGATGTCTTCTGAGTCCTTTGATATTTTCCCTATTTCTGGATGACATTACTGCAATGTTACCGGCTGGAATCGAGGTTGCAGGAGTTAGAATTACTACTTTGCTTTTTGCGGATGATCTTGTGATCCTAGCTGAATCACCAAGCTCCTTGAAACTTATGATAAATAAGTTGGAAAATTATTGCAAATTAAACTGCTTGCAAATCAATAGAGCACAATCAAAAGTTCTTATCTTCAGGAATGGAACCGGTCGCTTTGCGAGTGCCGAAAAATGGAAGTATGGTGTGGATGACTTGGAAGTCGTCAGAGAGTACAAGTACCTTGGAATTACCTTAAGCCACAATCTTTCCCTGAAGAAACATTTTGCAATAAAACTATCGGAGGCAAAAAAAGCTTTAAACTCCACGTGGAAAAATTTAATGGCCAATGCGAAGGTAGAAGTACAGTCAAAAATCAGAGTTTTTGAAGCTGTCATGCGATCAGTTTTGTGCTATGGTGCACAAGTATGGGGAGGAAAATTCTACGACGAGGTGGAAAAACTACTGCGCATCTTTTTAAAAAAGTTATTCCGTCTCCCATCAACTACACCGAACTATTTGCTGCAAATTGAAAGTGGCATACCACCACTTTTTGTTTTTACACTCAAGCTGAACATGAACTACATCACAAAGGTCTTAACTGAAGCAGATGACACACGACTTACAAAAATTTTAGTTCGAAAAGCTGTAAGAACAAAAACACTGTTTTTCAAAGACTGGGAAAACATCGCCACGAGGTTCAATATAAGTCTAGACCTAGATGAAACTAATGTTGCTCAGTGGAAAGCACTTTCACAAAAATTTATATGGGATGTGGAAGAGGAACTAAGGAAGGAAAATATTGCTAAGGCTGAAACTTCAAGTGCACGCGCATTGTATAGGCAACTCAATCACCAGCAAATAAACTACCTAACTTCTAACCTCAGTACTGCCCAAATAACGGGTGATTTTTTAGGAGGTTTAGAACTTTAAAAAAAAAAAAAAAACACAAAAAAATCGAAAAAATGAATGAAATATTTATTTGAATCGATAGTTTGAACCTTGCAATTTAATGTTTAAATATAATTTCATGCAAATGTTGACCGCGGCTGCGTCTCAGGTAGCCCATCCGCTGAGTCCAATTTTGGCATACTCTTTCACACATATCGGCCGGTATCTCACGAATGAATGCATGGATGTTGGCTTCCAGTGCGTCAATCGAAGCGGGCTTGTCCCTATAGACATTAGCCTTGACATACCCCCACAAAAAATAATCTAATGGTGTCAAATCGCACGATCTAGGCGGCCAATTGACCGGCCCGAAACGTGAAATTAACTGTTCACCAAACTCGCCTCGCAATTGCGCCATTGTTTCGCGTGCTGTGTGGTATGTGGCACCGTCTTGTTGAAACCACATATCATGCAAGTCAAGAACTTCCATTTCGGGCAAAAAAAAGTTTGTTATCATCGCTCGGTAGCGTTCACCATTGACAGTAACGCTGCGATTCGCATCATCTTTGAAGAAATATGGCCCAATAATGCCGCCGGCCCATAAACCGCACCAAACAGTGGCTTTTTCGGGATGCATTGGTAGCTGTTGCAATGCTTCTGGCTGATCTTCACTCCAAATGCGGCAATTATGCTTATTTACGTACCCATTCAACCAAAAATGAGCCTCATCGCTGAACACAATTTTTCGATAAAAAAGCGGATCCTCGGCCAGCTTTCCAAGAGCCCATTCACCAAAAATTCGGCGTTGTGGTAGGTCGGCTGGCTTTAGTTCTTGCACCAGCTGTATCTTAAAAGGCTTTACGCCCAAATCCTTCCGCAAAATTTTCCACGTAGTGCTGTAACAAAGGCCTAACTGCTGGGAACGGCGCCGAATCGACATTTCGCGGTCTTCTGTCACACTAGCTGATACGGCCGCAATATTTTCTTCACTACGCACAGTACGTAAACGTGTTGGTGGTCTAATGTCCAACAAAGTAAATTTGGTGCGAAATTTGGTAACAATCTTCCGAATACACTGCTCAGAAGGTCGAGAATGCCGACCATAAAATGGAAGCAGCGCGCGATGAACATTTCGAACCGAGCACGAATTTTGATAGTAAAATTCAATAATTTGCAAGCGTTGTTCATTTGTAAGACGATCCATGGTTAAATTGCAAACCAAACTGAAGCTGTTTGACAGTGACACAAGGTACTAAACACACGTCAGCTGTCAAAACCAGTGTTGCCAAAACCAAACCAGCTAAAAAATCACCCGTTATCAATAGTAATCCGCATACGAGGAGAACTAATCAAACTAAATTGGATGCCTCATCGAGATGACCTTCCACTACACTGCAGTCTTTGCAACACAAGGGAATATGAAGATGTGATTAATTTTCTCGGCTCCTGTCCGATTTTAAAGGAAATAAGACGAAATCACTTTGGTGTGGACGTAATACACATAGAAGATATAAAGCATATCCTGAACGATACCAACCAGTGGACCTCACTGGCCTCATATTGTCAAACTGCGCTCAAGTATAGAACAAGAATATTGGATGAAAACTAACTAAAAATTAACCCAGCTACAAGTCACTTATAAGTCCTTAATTTTCACGTTTTTAAAGTAAAATTGTTTAAATTAATTGTCTAATCTCGGCAGACGCCTAAGCCATGCTTAAATGTACAATTTTTATACATAATATTGTAAACTTTTTCGATTCAATAAAGTACCTTAAACTAACTAACAAACTGAACTTTTTATTTTGAATAAAGAAGAACCTGAGCGTCGAACTTGACGAGTTGTAGAAGCTGAGTAAGGTCAAAGATTCTCGAGTCTAACTCCAGATGAGTCCTGAAACCAAAGGGCGCTTCACCTATCCCATCCACACCCGATCCCTGTCCCACGTCGGCACGGCGAATAGCTGTCCACGTTATCCCCCTCGGTGGCACGGCGAAAAGCTGTTCAACGAGATCTCTCCCATGTTGGTACGGCATATCGCTGTTCGACGTGTTTTCCCAAACACATTACTCCTTTTCCTTGACAGTACGGCGAATAGCTGTCTGTCACTCTTATCTTATCATATCCCCTTCCCTTGAGTCCTGAAATAACTTATCCATAAACCTTCCCTATCCAAACCCATCCCTGTCCATCGTCGGTACGGCGAATAGCTGTCCACGTAATCCCCCTCGGTGGTACGGCGAAAAGCTGTTCAACGAGTTCTCCCCCATGTTGGTACGGCGTATCGCTGTTCGACGTGTTTTCCTATACACATAATTCCTTTCCTTGACAGTACGGCGAATAGCTGTACTGCCACTCTTATCAAATCATATCCCCTTCCTCACCCACTCCAATTTTCCTATTGGGCTGGATCTAAGGTGTTACACGACCCGTGCCGATGATCAGCCTGGCTGGGGGCCCAATTAAAAATACTAGCTCAGTCGTTAACGGAGTATCCGACTTTTGGCACTTTTCGGTTCAGCTTGCCTTCTCTACATATGCGAATCTCTGTGTAGAGTGACCAACCTTTATTCGCTACTCGTGGGTCCAAAATAATTGTATGTCAAAACAAAAGACAAAAACAAGGATAGATGGTGAGACCGGTTCTCCTTCGAAACCGGGCGGCAGCACGGCGTCAAAGCTGTTTGCCGTTACTCCTGGGGTCGGTTTCAGTGGGGTGGTTGTGGCAAGTCATGGTCCCCCATCTGATACAGATTCCAGCGAGAGAAGTAAGGTGGTAGCAATACCTAATTTCAGAAGTGGTGGGGTTGTGAATAACGGTCCGACCACTTCTAGAGAGAGTGAACCTCTCCCGAGTACGTCTCGGGAGGGAGCCCAACTCGGTGGTGTAAGGGTTGTGAATAATGGTCCTCCCACCACTGGAGAGGGTTCTCCCCCGAAGACATTACCTTCAAATACGCCGAATAGGCAGTCAAAGGACAGCTATACGGTCAGGCTGACAGCTCCTAGGATTCTCAATACCTTTGGTAATGAAAAGCTGGAGGTCGAAGGGAAGACGGAGCTGGACGCCAGGATAAAATGGGCTCAGTGCATTTTAGCCAATGCGCAGACCAGCGGCGACTCCACGTCAAAGCAACAAAGGTCTCTAAAGGATACCATCCCGGTGCCCAAACGACCCAAGATGCAAAACACCAGAACTCTCCATTGCGGCGTATCCAAGACCTATAGTGATGTCCTCAAAGTATACAAAAAAGATGAGGTTGACGCGGATCGCGTCCCTCCACAAAAAACTGAGGCTGAGCCTGTGGGATGGGACCCTGGTGCATCCATCACCTTTCCATCCATTGTTGATGAGGAATCCAGGTCATCCCTGATCAAGGTTCAGTCTTCTACTACTAATGTCGACAGTCTGACCGAAATGGAGACCGAAGACTACCTTAACCTCGTTCCATTGAGTGAGAATGAGCTATTGAGTTCATCTTCTGATTTGGAAGAACGCAATGACACCGTACAGGAGGCTATTCCGCCTGATTGTAGCCAAATGTTGCAATTAGTCCAAATTAACCTTCAACACTCTATTAAGGCTTCGGCCTCCCTTCTTCTCCGTCTATCCAGAAACGGTGAGGATATTGTTCTGATCCAGGAACCCTGGATTGTTAAATCCATGGTTAAAGGACTCAGAACTCCTGGATACTACTTACTGTATGCATCTGGTAAGGGTGAACCTAGATCTTGCATACTAGTTAAAAGTACCACTAACGTATATTTACTCCTTGATCTCAGCGATAGAGATATCACCACTGCTAGACTGGAAACGGCCAATGGTGCGTACTGGCTAGTGTCGGCGTATCTGGGCCATGACAATCTCGGCCCTCTCCCCGGTTATACACTGGAGAGAATCATCGCACAGGCAGAACGACAGAAGATATTTCTGATTATTGGGAGTGATGCTAACTCCCATCATACAGTATGGGGAAGTACTGATATCAATGATAGAGGTGAATCGCTTTTTGATTATATTTTAAGTACTAACCTTATAGTAAGTAATGTGGGAAACGAACCTACCTTCATTACTAAAAACCGACAAGAAGTATTGGATATTACTCTTGTCTCAGATACAATTCATCACAAGATCTTGAATTGGAAAGTATCTGATGAACACTCGTTTTCTGATCACAGGTACATCCAATTCAGTCTAAATGATGAACCTCCTAGCCGCTTGGTATTTCGAAACCCTCGAAAAACCGATTGGCTTAAATATAGGATAACACTCAAAGGTCTATTAAAACCTGATCTTTTAAATCCTCCTTCAAATATAATCGAACTTGACTGCAAGGTCAGTGATCTCACGTTAGCCCTTAACAAATCAATGGCTATTTCCTGTCCACTTACTCAAGTAAGGGGAAAAAAGAAGCCGTATTGGTGGGATTCAGGGCTTGAACCGCTCAGAAAAGATTGTCGTAAATGTTTTAAAAATAAAACAAATAAATTGGGTGGCGCAACAGCTCGTGGAGAACCAGGGCCTAGTGACTTACAACTCACAACCATTCCTGCGTGCGTGTTTGTTGGCAGGTATGGAGGGGACCTACAGTTTTTTGCCGAGTCCGAACGGCTAAATGAGAAGCACTTTTTCATGACAAGTATACTCTTGGAGGATTTGTCAGTTCCTCGCAAGAGGCAGTACCTCGAATAAAACATTTCAGTTTTTAGGTGGCACGGCTGGGAATCGAACCCACACCTTCGGCATGACAGTCCTACGCACTAACCATCAAGCCACGAGGTACTACGTAAATGTTTTAATCGAGCTAAAAGTACCCGAGTAGCGTCGGATTGGGAATCCTATAAGGAAACCCTTAAATTATATAAGAAAGCTTTTAGGAAGTCTAAGAGATCCTCCTGGAGAATTTTCTGTGGAAGGTCTTTGTTACTAGGGAAAAGCTGCAATGGGCGCTCAACAGCTTCAAACCATACAAGTCTGCAGGACCCGACGGCATAGTACCAGCTGAACTCCAAATGAATTCTGATTTAATTCTGCCAATTCTGGAGATCATTCTTACTAGTTGTTTAAACCTGGTCCACATTCCCCTGTTATGGAGAGAAGTTAAGGTTGTGTTTATACCCAAAGCTGGCAAATGCTCCCAAGTAAACCCGAAAGATCTCAGACCTATTAGTCTATCATCATTCCTTCTTAAAATCTTTGAAAGATTGATCGATATCCACCTGCGAACAGGCATAGACACGCGACTTTTGTCTACTGCTCAACACGCTTATTGCAAAGGGAAATCGGTTGAAACTGCGTTACATACTCTAGTTCGAACTATAGAATATTCCCTCCATCATAAAGAGTACACCATGGTCGCTTTCTTGGATATAGAGGGCGCTTTTAACAATGTCGACACATATGCGATCGCATCTGCTCTGACATCCCTGAAGGTAGATGGTACGCTTGGTGAATTGATTAATCAAATGCTGACTAGCAGGGTTATCAATTCAAAACTGAGCAGCTTTTCCGCTAGAAGATCTGTCAGTAGAGGTACGCTGCAAGGTGGTGTCCTATCTCCCCTTCTCTGGAACTTGGTAGTAAATGAGCTGTTGACATGCCTGGAAGCAGAGAGTTACAGAGTGATTGCATATGCGGACGATGTTGCTATTGCCGTATCAGGAAAGCATCCTACTGTCTTAAAAAAACTCTTACAAAATGCTTTAAATAAGCTTACCAACTGGGCTGACCGGTGTAATCTGGGTGTCAACTCTCATAAAACAGAACTTGTTCTATTCTCAAGGAAATATAAAATCCCTCATATTGATCCTCCTTCTATCAAAGGTACTCCACTAACATTCACTGATCAAGCAAAATATTTGGGTCTTATTTTGGACAAAAAGTTAAGCTGGAAACCTAATATACAAGAAAGAGTCAAAAAAGCCACAGTGGCACTTTTCTCTTGCAAAAAAGCCGTTGGGAACAAATGGGGCCCTCAACCTCGAATCACTCACTGGCTATATACTTCGGTGATTAGACCGATCCTCACTTACGGAGTGACAGTATGGTGGACTGCTCTGGATAAAGCGGTAAATTGCGACAAATTGAGCAAAGTCCAACGCTCTGCTTGTTTGTGCATAAGTGGAGCACTTCGTACGACACCTTCCGCTGCTCTAGACGTTCTGCTCCATCTGACACCCCTCAATATTTTCAGCAAACAAGTGGCTGCAAATACAGCCTTTCGCCTTAAAGCTTCCTCACAATGGACCAACAACAACTTTGGCCATTCCATCATTCTGAATTCATTCGGATCAATCCCAAGTCGCACTGATTACACCATCCCAAAACTTCAGTTTGGCAAAAACTTTCAAGTCAGCATTCCTTCTAGAGTTCTCTGGGAGGATACGGCTCTCTTGGAAGATGAATCAATCCATATTTACACCGACGGATCGAAAACTGATGATGGGGTGGGTGGTGGTGTGTACTCAGAAAGACTAAAATTAAGTCTCTCCTTCCGTCTTCCTAATCATTGTAGCGTGTTCCAGGCGGAACTTATGGCGATCAAAGAAGCCTTATCTTGGCTGAAAGAAAACGTGTTATCAACTACAGATATCCGCATCTTCTCGGATAGTCAAGCAGCTATCAAATCTCTGGAATCGGTCTCTACCAACTCTTTAACAGCCCTAAATTGTCGTTCATCTCTGCTGGAGATGGCGCAGCAGTTTAACATTCACCTGTGTTGGGTGCCGGGGCATAGAGACATTTCAGGTAATTGTAAGGCCGACGAACTCGCTAAATATGGAACAACTCTACCTCTTCTACCTAGTAAGGCAGATATTGGTATTCCCATCGCTACATGTAAACTTATGCTGAAGCAAGATGCTTTAGAGAGAACAAACCTTAGGTGGAACAATATCACCACTTGCTGGGCAACAAAACAATTCTGGCCAGTAATGGATTTTAAGCGGTCTAAATGTTTGATATCTCTAAGCAGATTGCAAATTAGCTCCATGATAGGTGTCATAACCGGACACTGTCTTATAGGCAAGCACGCAACGCGTCTTGGCGTATTCTCTAACGATTTTAGCAGAAGCTGTATGAACGAGGAAGAGGTAGAATCGATTCCTCATCTTCTATGCACTTGTCCTGCTCTATCTCATATGCGAAGACTCCATCTTGGAGATTTCTACTTCAATGATCCTAGTGATTTAGTAAATGTTGACATAGGTAGTATGTTACGCTTCATAAGAAGCTCCAAATGGTTCATCGAGTAGGGAAAAAGGCTTCCCAGATTCTTGTGGTATCACAATGAGCCAACTTTATGGTCTAAGTGTATCAGTTTTCATGACTGACAGCCACTTCAACCTAACCTAACCGAAGAACAAACTATGTTTATATATTATTAACATAAAAACAATAATATTAAGAACATAAATAAAACATTTGCAATAAAATTTGTGCTAAAATGAGGTTTCTAGCATCTGCACTCATTGGTAGTATTTTCTTTTTTGCCTGTGGCCTCAATCCTGTTATTAGTGGATCTGAGGATACTATGCATCACATCTTCATTCGTCGCAATACGGCTGCATTTTCTCGAATTAAAACTGCGATAGATTTTATAGTCCTTATTTCGGCATTCTTGGGCTTCCTCGGAGAGTGATTCAACAGGAAATGCATAATTTTTTATGATTTCTTCTCCATGGATCAAAACCTTATGTACGGTCGCTGGCATATGGTACCATTTATAATTCTCTACAAAAAGTTGTGCAGTTTCCCACGCGTACTCGGCATATTTTTTTAAGTCTATTTTTTCATTTGATGTTATTACTACTTCAAGAATAACAGAAAACCGCCGAATTAGGTCTTCATTGACACCAGTGATTTCTGAAGTCATGGTTCGATTGGCAAAGAACCTCCTGGATGTGTTGCCGTCATTACTTGTCCCCGTACCCTGTTTGACAACATCAACAATGAAGCCATATATATATATATATATATATATAACGGGTGCGGCATCTATGGTCTTGTTGCCCTGATGCTTTTAAAATGTAAATACCTTATAAATTTATTTTTGTAAGTTATTTTTGATAAATAAATATATA
The DNA here is from genome assembly GCA_963921185.1 of Dasysyrphus tricinctus. Lineage (NCBI taxonomy): Eukaryota > Metazoa > Arthropoda > Insecta > Diptera > Syrphidae > Dasysyrphus > Dasysyrphus tricinctus. Next base: position 173,483,454 of record OY992530.1, on the reverse strand, counting down.
ACGGGTGATTTTTTTAAGAGGTTTAGAACTTAAAAAAAAAAAAACACAAAAAATTCGAAAAAATGAATGAAATATTTATTTGAATCGATAGTTTGAACCTTGCAATTTAATGTTTAAAGATAATTTCATGCAAATGTTGACCGCGGCTGCGTCTCAGGTAGCCCATCCGCTGAGTCCAATTTTGGCATACTCTTTCACACATATCGGCCGGTATCTCACGAATGAATGCATGGATGTTGGCTTCCAGTGCGTCAATCGAAGCGGGCTTGTCCCTATAGACATTAGCCTTGACATACCCCCACAAAAAATAATCTAATGGTGTCAAATCGCACGATCTAGGCGGCCAATTGACCGGCCCGAAACGTGAAATTAACTGTTCACCAAACTCGCCTCGCAATTGCGCCATTGTTTCTCGTGCTGTGTGGCATGTGGCACCGTCTTGTTGAAACCACATATCAAGCAAGTCAAGAACTTCCATTTCGGGCAAAAAAAAGTTTGTTATCATCGCTCGGTAGCGTTCACCATTGACAGTAACTGCTGGGAACGGCGCCGAATCGACATTTCGCGGTCTTCTGTCACACTAGCTGATACGGCCGCAATATTTTCTTCACTACGCACAGTACGTAAACGTGTTGGTGGTTTAATGTTCAACAAAGTAAATTTGGTGCGAAATTTGGTCACAATCTTCCGAATAGACTGCTCAGAAGGTCGAGAATGCCGACCATAAAATGGAAGCAGCGCGCGATGAACATTTCGAACCGAGCACGAATTTTGATAGTAAAATTCAATAATTTGCAAGCGTTGTTCATTTGTACGACGATCCATGGTTAAATTGCAAACCAAACTGAAGCTGTTTGACAGAGACACAAGGTACTAAACACACGTCAGCTGTCAAAACCAGTGTTGCCAAAACCAAACCAGCTAAAAAATCACCCTTTATATATATGTATATAATTCAAAGTTAAAAGTTCAAGTGAGCTCAACTCCATGATTGCGTTGAGCTCACTTGAACTTTTAACTTTGAATTATATATTCGGTCACTCCACTTAAACAGAAGAATTTCTTTTCAAATTTTCTTCATATTCAATTATTATATATGTATATGTATATATATATATATATATTGGTGCTTCGACAATTCTGCTTGCATAAATATTGCAAGAGGCTTATCTGGGTGAAAATGTGATGAAGAGCTTTCTGATGTTGCTGCATAGTTTATCTCTTCTTGAGTAAATAAATTTCTAATTTGGCCTCTCTTATACCATTTACCTCGCTCACAGCATTCTTCAAAACTATTTCGTGGTCTTCCACGACCATCAGTTGACGTTTTAAGCAGTACATTTTCGGTGAATTCTACTTCCAAAACTCCTTCCAGCCAATCCTTGTATTTTTTTTCGAAAAAAAACTTTGTTTCTACAAACTGCAGTCCACCGACCGGTTTGAAAATTGAGAAAAAAACCGGTTCTGTACTTCTGACATCACTGTTTCTATTTGTTCAGAAGTTAAATTGGGGTATACCTAGTCTTTCAAAATATGGTCGCATATTTTTTACTTTGCGACCATTAGTCATAAGTTCGTAACACAAAACCGAATAAGGAATTGCGATGGAATCCATCTTAGTGGAGAGAAATTATCGCTCGAACAATTAAAAAACGGCCGCTGATTAAACTCACTTTTTGTTTTTATTTATATTTCACTTCACTTTTGCTTATTAGTTGATAAAAGAGTTATAATTTTTCTTACACACCTTGCACAAATGGATAATCAGTCAATAACTAAACTTACTTTGTTTTTAATCCTTTATATATATAGTTTTAAGTAAGAACTTAAGCGTTCTTATGGGGCATTACCTACTTATCCCTTAAAGTCATATAAAATTGTGCAATACACAACAAAGACAAAGCAATAAAACTTTAAACAACAATAAAAATTGTTAGTTTTTCGACTTATGCCGGAAACGGAACAGGTAGAGAAAAACTCATGTACAGAAAAAAACCCTTTTTTTTATTTTCACCTCCCCCTACTTTTTGCGTGAAATCAAGAAAACTGTCAGATTATCCCTAATCCTTTTGTTTTATTATTTATTAAGCTCTATCATATAATTCCCAAGAAAATTGAGTTGAAAGTTGAAAAATTTTCCAGGTAGAAATAAATTGTTTTGCAAAAAGTCGAATTTCGCTGACCCTGGTCAAGGTATGAATTTTATTTTATTTTTAAAATAAAGGTACGAATTTTTTCTAAAAATAGAGGGTTTAAACAGCTCGTTTTGATAATTAGAACCGAAGAAATTATAACTATTTGATAAACACCACCCTCAAAACCGAGTTTTTTGAAAACCGATTCAGTAAGACGAATTTGAACATAACTTCCAGATTAGCAGGCATTAGCAGCTAATTTTTTTCATATTGTTATTTGAAGGTATGGAGCACACATTGGTATACTTCACTACGTGTAGGCAAGTGTAGCTAAAATTGAAACTCAAAAAGTTTTCATAAAAACCATTTTTTGTTAGTACCAATATCGGACGCTTCTTATAGAAGGGTTATTTTATAATTCATCTTTTTTTTTTAGATAACCAAGAATAGACCAACAAAATGATATATAAATGTTCAGAATTTAATTTAAGGAACTTCGGTAAAAGACATCTAAAAATTTGTGGAAAATACGGTTCGCGACTTGAATAAATTGTTCTTTGACTTTGAGGGCTTGTAAATATGTATATAAAATATATATATAAAAAATACTCTGAAATCATATGCTCCGGATATATAAAAGTACTTAGACATAAAACTTAAAAGGCTACTCATTACTTTCTGAAATGGATTTTTTTCCGCTCTCAAACCACTGTATGGCGTGACAAAGGGAAATTTGGATTCATTTTTATTTACATAGAGCTTAAAATTTCAAATATCCGGATGAAAGCTATTTTTTACCCCAAAATCATTATAGCAGCCAGATTTCTTCTGTACGCCACCGTAAATGCTAATTTTTAATAAAAAAAAATTAATTTAATTTTTCGATAGAATTGTTTTGAAGACTATTATGTTCAAACTTCAAAAAGACAATTTTTTTAGAAGTGATGCACTTATGTTTCTTTGCAAATAAACAATCACCTGAGCAACTTTCAATTATTTCCAAATTAAAGACAAACACTCCACTCCAATTTAATTATTAGTTAAATAAAACCTGGCAGCTAGCGTTTCAAACGCACTATTGCATTTTAGAAATGCATTATTGTGGTTTAAGGGCGTGAACGAATAAAAAGTGTAGGATATAAAAGACTTTTTTTGCATCTTGAAAATACATTGTGTTGGTCAAAGGGCCGTGGCATCGCTGCCTTTTTGGTGGCATGTAGTTTACACAGATCTAAACAGTATCTACGTCGACAAAATTTTGTTCTAATTTAATTGTCTGACACTTTTAAAATCGATTATTTCTACTTGTTTGTAATTATTTCCTATTTATCAATTTTTTTTTGACATAAATTTCCCTTAATTTCATTCTTTTTCAAATATTTTAAAGATACCGTTAACATTTTTACAATTAAAAGTAGCCTAGATTACTCCCAGAGTTGTCCACTACATGTATATAAAGTGTCATTATAACCTGTTCTGCTGTTTTGATGATTACCGCGGACAAACAGACAGACAGACAAAAAATTTTTAAATGATGCAGTTATGTTTCCTAGTAAGTAAACAACCACCTAATATCAAAAACTTGAAATTATTTCAATGTTAACGACAGACACTCCAATTTTATTTATATGTATTGATGTATAGATGTATAGATGTATAGATGTATAGATGTATAGATGTATAGATGTTTAGATGTGAGAAGGGAAATTAAGCTCTTTATCACATAAAATGCCGAGATCGCGAATGGAGGAAACTGTGGGAACCGGGACGTTGCGAAAATGATAAGTACGAGATGGTAGGGACAGGCGTTTACGAGAAAAAGTCATGTGTTGACATTTAGTGACATTGAGTTCGAGGAAGTTTTTGGTGCACCATGTAAGAAAAGAATTTAAGTCATTTTGAAGCAGAGAAGAATCAATTGGACTAGATATGACTTTCATAATTTTCATGTCGTCGGCATAGATAGAGAGGTTAGAGAAAGAAATAATGCTTCAAGATCATTAATGGAAAGGACAAATAAAAGTAGCCCGAGATGACTACCCTGAGGAACACCTGAGGAAGCATAAATGGGATCAGACACGGAACATCTTAAAACAACACTATATTGGCGGTTTTCCAAGTAAGACCTCATTAGCGTAGCTAGGGGGGGGCGAAGGGGGCGGTCGCCCCGGGCGCCAGGAGTTAGGGGCGGCAAATCAGAACCATCTTCGTTGTTCATGGGATGTTGTAAGCCAATTACAAAAGTTTTTTCTAGTGAAAATTTTATTAAATTTTTATCAGAAAACATACAATTTTTATAGTATTCAAATTTGTAGGGGCGGTAAAATCATCCTCGTTGTTCATGAGAAGTTGGAAATAAACAAAAGTTTAATTTTTGTTTAATAAATAATTCAATCAGTTTTTATTAAATTGAAATCAAGAGGGGCGCAAATCATCATCGTTGTTTATTACAGAAGTTGGAAATAAACAAAAAAGTATTATTTTTTAAGTTAAAAATTCAATAACATTTGAATAGGTATATGAACGTACAATTTTTCATTAAGTTCAAATCACTAGGGGCGACAGAATCATGACCATTGCTCATTATAGAAGTAGGTAATAAACACAAAAGTTTATTTTTAAATTAACAATTCTTTCAAATTTTGAAACAAAATTATGGCTTTCGTAATGACCATTCTCTTTTGTAGCCTTACATATATAGGTACATATCTGTTAATTCCCTCAATTTAGAGATCAGAGGTTGATTGAATATTTTCGGGAATAATTTATTTTTGTTTTTTTAAAAATAAAAAATAAATAGGTATTATTTAAACAAAACTGATAAATGAATAAAAATAAATAAAATAATACATTAGTTTTTTTTTTAACATAGAACCAGCAAACAAAAAAGCTTTAAATAATACATAATGGCTGAATTCAACACAAAGAATTAAAAAAAAAATGTGAGTTTTTTTTGCGAAGATTAATTTATTTTCGTAAAATGAAGTGCAGTATGTAGATTTTGTAGCAGATTTATTTTGAGAAAAAATGCATTAGATCAACAATCTACTACAATTTCAGTGAAGTAATAACTCTGTAGTCAGACACTCAGTAGTGACTTAGCCGTGGCTTTGACCCTCTCATGGTTCATGATCATTAGATCTGAGAAATATGAACAGTATGCAATTTCTCAGTTTTGCTGTCGGGTACTGATGAAACAATAGGCGTGTCTCACCCAGTGAGCGCTCAATATCAAGTTGACGCAGGCGGAATGTTTTGGTGGATAAAGATTCCCTGTTCAATCGTACTGAAATTATGGAAAACAAATTTTAACTTTGCTTTAAATATTTAAATGTTAAAGCACAAAACTTTATAAAATGAATGAAAAATACTAAGATCAATTTATTTTTCCTGTTTATCAACATTTAACTACTATTTTGTATTATTGGTATCATTTTTGTATTTGCCCATCACCGATAAATTGCAATTTGGCTGTCAAATGAACAGTTTTAGCTGAGAAAGAACATTGAGAAATAAATCAAAAAAATTTTCGTCTCAGTAATCTCTGAAGAAAATCTCAGGGCTCAGGTGAGATTTTTTGTCCCACTTTAAAAATCTCTGAGCTCTCAGATATTGCGGCAAAGTGGCGTGTGTTAATATTTCGTAGAGTATAATTCCTTGCATTTATAGATAGATATTTCTTTATTTCGTTCAAAAACTCAGTATGTTATCGCACAATTTACAAATTTCAAAGTACAGAGATATGATTTTACAAAGGTATATCTTTCTACTGAAACAAATATTATATAAGTTATTAAATAAGTGGATTTTAGATATTAACGTATTTTTGAGGAAACAACGATAAAAAACCTCAATTTAAACAAAAAGAAAATAAAAAAAAAATGAATACAATAATTTAAAAACATTTATAAAAAAATATTTTCAAATTTTGTCTGCAACTTTAAAACCGATGATATGAAGGTATATATCACAAAATTTCTTAATAAAGTATTGTTAGACCGAAGGGGCGGCAAATTATTGTTTTGCCCCGGGCGGCAAATATCCTAGCTACGCCACTGAGACCTCACCCATTGGATGAACATCGGAGGAAACCCAAAGGCTCCTTGTAGCCTTAGCCTTTTTCCAGAGCACAAAGTGTCATGGAAACAAATTGTGTGAGATTCGTCGTAGAGGACCTGCCCTTAATAAAACCATAGTGTAGCGGGGAGACTATTGACTTACAACGCAAACAAAACAAAGAGCGTCATAGACAATGCTTTCGAAGAGCTTGTGTATAGAAGAAAGTTTAGCTATCGGACGATAGTTAGAGATTTCATTCTCATTTCCCTTTTTGTGAATTGGAAAAATAAATGAGTTTTTCCATAAAGTAGGGAAAAATGCTTGCGAAAGAGAGAGTTTGAACAGAATTGTGAGAGGTTCGCACAACACGTTAGCACATTTTTTGAGAAAAATGGCTGGAATGCCATCAGGACCAGGAGAAAAGTCATCCTTAAGTAGTTTTATTTTTTCACTGACCGACGAAGGAGAAATATCAAGAGAGACTAGTGAAGTTTGCGAACTGCTTGACAAGTATTCAAAATATTCTAGATCAGGATTATTAACAGCATCGCTATAAGACTGACTAAAAAAATTAGCAAAGAGGTTGACAATTACTTCGGGATCAGCAGATGAGGTGTTGTTAAAATTGAAGGTAGAGGGAAGACCATCAGATTTTCTTTTTGCGTTTATGAATTGATAGAACCGCTTCGGTTCAGAGATGAGACAGGCCTGCATTTTGTCAAGATATGCATGGTATAGAGAATCGCAGAGGAGAGAGAAATTGGAAAGAGCTTGCTCGTAATTTAAATAATATGAATATGTTCGGGATTTTAAATAAGTTTTCCATAACTTATTCCTGGCTGAAATCAGTATTGTTTAAAAGGATCTCGAGTTGATTAAAGTTGGCTTTCCGGAAATTAAAATGAAATGAGACTTCTGCATTAATGACGGATATACCTTGATCGACAGTGAAAAAAGAGATAGAGGAGGGTGATTTAGATCGAGGGTGGAAAGAAGGTGGAAACTTTCGGTGACAATTGAGTTGCAAGGGTCAGAAGAAAAAATGAGGTCAAGCTGCCTCTCCAAGTTGTTAGAGATCCCACTTATATGAAATAGGCCATTTTCAAATAAGCGATACAGAAGGTTCTCACAACCAGCTGATGGTCTTTATATTTGATTTACAATTGTCCAGTTGAACGAAAAATTTTCTGAAAGAAAGAAAAGAAAAAAGAATTTTTATTAGTGGCAGAGGTGAGTGTAATAGATGTAGTTTGTGAATAAGGGCTTGTTTATATGCCATACACTGTCGAATGCTTTCTTGACATCCAGGAAACATAAGACGGTGACACGGTGACTGTTCAGCGCTGAGGTGATATCGTGATATCTTGAGCGTCCGGAGGAATACTTCCTCCAGTATTTTGCCGATGTTGTTGAGATGCGATATAGGCCTGTAGTTGGTCACTAAGTTGAAACTTCTTTTCTTCGCTGTTTTCCACTTCTGAAGGAAGTAACAGTTATTGATGCAGTTATTTAAGATGATTGTGAGGAGGATCATCACTTTATGCTAAAGACTTTTTAGGACGTAGTTGGAGACTCCATCTGGTCCAGCTGACTTGGTGTCATGGAATACGACTTCTTCTGAATTAGGCTGCAGGGTCTGCTGAATGGATGATTTCGGTGTGAAGTTTCCTTCGATTTTTCCAGTATGTTTGCGTATTCTTTTATACTTTTTCAGAGTCTTGTGTGTTCAGTGTTGACCAGCGTTGCCACTAATCGGAAATTGATCCAAAAACAAAATGCAGTAAGTAGATTTATTTTTTCTTCGCAGTAGATATGCATTTTCAAATTTATGTTTGTATTTTCGAAAAAGAAATTAATAATAACTGATAATTGATTAAAAATATATACCTAAAACATTGCCTAAGATCTGCGACAGCGAATAAATTTGTTTAGGCAATTCCAAACGCAAATATCAACTGATTCTGGCTTAAATTGTTCGACAAAGTAAATAAACGATGCCATCAACAATTTTAAAAAGAAAACATGGCCTTAAATTTGTTCTAATTGTAAATATATGCAAGGCACTAAAAGTGGGTCTCAAGAGAAATAACAATAAAAATGATGATGAAATTATTAGCGTGGTATTCATCAAACACTCTTAAAAGGAATTTTAGTTTATGAGGCTCTTAACTCAAATAATATTTGTGCTATTCACCAACAACTCATTGCTCTTTTTCGAAGTCCGAAAATGAGAACAACCCTCTCTTCACCAGACACCCCCAAACTGGAAAGTCAAACTGTTTTAGAAAATAACCCTACTTTGTCGGTACTTCTTGGGTCCTTAAAAAAATGAGTGTTACATGCCCATACATAAATTCTTTGTGACTATAGTGATTTTATTTTATTTCCACTTATTTTCTCCAAGTTTAGTTTTGTTAGTCCCTGGATGAAGATCATTGCATATTTTATTTTATTTTATATGGGGAAATCTTCTTACTTTAGTTTATGTTTCGTTCATACTGTAATAACTTTCACATTTGACGTGTAACGTCTCACAATAGCCAGCAAACGGACCCAATAGAGCTTACGGCCGCAGTGCAAACATACCCCTAAGCTATAATTATAGCGACTCTCAAACGAAAGAAGCGCCATCTGCCGGATTATAGCAGAAAGCCAGCTTTCAAATAAAAGCTTTTTGAAGAGAAATTTTCCCTACGAAAAGCTCTGGAAGCAGAGACCAGAACCTTCTACTAATTTCCACAGTTTGTCAAACAAGTATAAAAGGCACATGTTTGACCGGCAGCGACACAGTTTGTTTTTAATCGTAAATAAATAAAGTTGGTTGTAATAAAAGTGAAAGTAAAGTTGGTGAATCAATTTCAGTGGTGAATAATAAATTGTTTTTGTTTGTAGTAAGAACAGTAAAGTGTTTTATTTTGTAAAAAAAATAAGTGGAAGTTTTGAATAGAGTAAATAACTTTTATTAACGAACTTGAGAAAATATTACATTGGTGTTAGAAGTGGAATTAAAACTTATTTTATCTGAGCATTCAGATAATTTACTGTGTGTTTACAGAAAATAGTTACGGAAATTGAACGTTGGCTGTGAAAAGTGAAAATAAAAAAAAGACAATGGCTAAATTTCTGAGGCACATTTGCTGATACGAAACTTAAATAATTTAAGTAGAACATAAGCGCTTATGTGACAATTTACGCAGAGAAAAAAGTAGAACATAAGCTTTTAAGTAGAACATAAATGCTTAAGTATCATATCAGCAAACGGGTCTGAATGATTTAAATTTAGTGGAACCTAAGGCAGAACTGAATAAGCGAGATCTTCCTACTGCTGGAACAAAGAATGATCTTATAATTCGTCTGCAAGAAGATTTAAGAAGATGTGGAAAAAACCCGGACACGTTTATATTCGACATTGAAATGGAAGAACAACAAAAGCAAGTAAGCGCATCGAACATGACCAATATGCTGTCTCAGCTGCTCGCCAAACTTGATAGTCAGGAAAAGAAACTTCAAGAACAAAAGAATTTTCTAGAACAACAATTCGAACAACAAAACCAAGAACAACGTAGTGAACAAAAGAATCTTCTCGAACGATTCAAACAACAAAGCCAAGAGCAAAAGAATTTTCTAGAACAGCAAAGCCAAAAACAACGTAGTGAACAAAAGAATCTTCTCGAACGATTCGATCAACAAAGCCAAGAACAAAAGAATCTTCTAGAACAACAAGGCCACTGCCTCCATTGTTCGAAAGGACTTGGTGAAGATGACATGGATGCATAACACCAACACTTACCGTCTGAAAACTGCAACACGAGAGGCAGCCAGAGTTTACGGGGAAGTTCGTCTTAGGCTTGTTTCACACATTATCGGTTTCATTCGGTTCGGTCTCTATTCGGTTCGTTTTCGTTTTGTATTTTCACACATACATATACGGTTCATATAAGGCTTGTATTCAAATATCGATTTTTAATTCCAAAACATACTTCAGCACTAGTTGTCAATCTTCTTCTTCTATATTATTATTATATTATATATTTATTATATTTTATATTATTATATTATATTATATTTATATTTATATTTATTTTTATATTTATATTTATACATATAAAAATGAATGTTTGTCTGTGTATGACCTATAGACTCAAGAACTACACGTCAGATTGAGCTCAAATTTATGGGTTATATTCAAAAAATGACTGGCAAGGTTTAAAAAGTTATTTGAGAAATTTTCAATAAGTGGCACTGCATTTTTTTTATAAAAAAGAAAAATTGATGTTTTTTATGTGAAAAATAAAGTTAATTTCAAAAACAAACCCTGTATTTCCTGTCAGTTATGTATAATAAATATTGCTGAGGCTTATAATGTAAGTAATTTTTTTTTAGTTTTAATTGTGTATTGTCGTTGTTGTTAAATAAGGAAAATGATATGACAAGAAGCTTGGGGTATTTTGTAATCTCCATCTCCAATCCTTGAACATTTTTTGACGGTCACCGTGTGTCTTATAGTCTGGCAGCCAACCGTAAGATTAGCTATCTCATCGCAGCCACGCAAAAATTGGATGCCAACTGATAGCTTTAGTCCAAACTTTTACGAGACTACTGGTCGGACAATCCTTTTCTGGTAGCAAAGGTTAGAAAATGTACTTTTCAGGTTGCATTTTCCGCTAAATGTACCAATAGTATAAGCAACTTCTATAAATGGGGTATCAAATGAAAGCTAAGGCTGTCCTCTACACGATACCAATGGCCCGACAAACTTTTTTTGGGTTTTGCCTCGAGGCCGACCACTTTTATAAAATTATGGATTTTGTACATCCTTGGATGAAGATGAGAAAAAAGTGGTCACTTTCTTATAGCTATTTGATATGATATTACTCAGTTTTCCCTAATGTAAAACGCAGTGTTAAGAAAAGAGCATTTTTAAAAATTGGTCGGACTGGTCGCAACAGCCAAAAAATAAAAAAGTCTGTCTGACCATTGGTATCGTATAGAGGACAGATATTAATTATTTGAAGAAAAGAAAAACGCGGATTTAGGAGACATTCAGATATTCAGACTTTCTTAATTTTTATATACGTGTTGAACTGTATAAGGCCTGGTTCACACGAGATTGTACCGCACGTTTTTTATCGCATTCGGTTTTCACCGAACAAATATCGGGTGCTCACACGATATTTATATTTATTCGTTTAAAACTCGAGTAGCTGCAGTATAATGAAAATGAATGGAAAAGTTTGAATTTGTGAAGTATTTTATTTTTATCTTTTTAAGGGAAAAGGCTAGAAAGCCGAAATTTGGACGGATGATAGAAACTATTGATTTAATTACGAATTAAAAAAATAAGAGTCCTAGAATACCGTTGGATGGAGATAACGGCAATATTTGAGCGCTTTCACATTTGAACTCATATCTCTTTAGTGCATTGATAAATTTTATTGTTGTTTTAAAATATCACATATAAATAAAATTACGGTTATTTTGATACCTCATTCATTATCCTACGTGGTATATAAGCGACACAATCTTGATTTTAAATTGATCGAAAAATCAAAACAATTGCATTGAAATTACCTGCTTGGACCATTGTCCACGACCATCCACCAGCGAGAAAATCCCGTTATCTACATGGAATTTTGTTATTAAAATTTGATATGGATGGCTTTAAAAAATTATAGTTCCTGTTCTACTGATTGGATCTTCAAGGTTAAGATCTTTAAAGAAAGTTGAAATAACGGGCTATACTGTGTAAAAAAATCATTGAAAAGGGGCAAAAATGTTCATACTAAAGGGGTGAATAAAGCCCAATTCAATTCCATTTATTTTATTCTAAATTCAAATGTTGATGAAAATTTTTATAATTTTGAAAAACTAAAAATGCATATGTATTGCCTCATTCCTCTTCTTTATTTTAAAACCTTAACCTACAAGATCCAATGAGTATCACCGGAGTTATTATTTTCTTAAATCAACCATATCGGTCGATTAATTTTTTTTGTGTACATCGGCTTTTCTCTCCACTGAAGCTCATTCGATGCTAACGAACAAATACCCAACGTGGATTTAAACCATGTGAACGAGACTATATAGAACTATACGCCACTGGAAGATGATACGTCGCAGTTCATTCGTTTTTTTTGATAAGTCCGTTGAGTATTCGATAAACGTACTTAGCTGAGTACGTTTTCTTGCCGTACAAACATCGTGTGAAAGGCTCTATGTTAAATATATACGCCACTGCTCATTCGCACGGATTTATACTGCAAAAAATCGTGTGGTACAATCTCGTGTGAACCAGGCCTAAAGGGTTTTCCAATGAATAGTTGTCGATGTAGAAATGACATAAAACAATATATGTGTGAGGTTCCGAAAAATTGATGAATAATGTAATCGATACAACAATTTCAAATGGCGAATTCAAAGAAGAAAATAATATATTACTATGTACCACAACAATCCAATGATAACAAGACACGATTTTTATATTGAAGAGTTTACAATTCCTGATCTGACTTGCCTTTGCAATGATTATTATCAAAAGGTGTGTGGGCTGGCACTACAATATCCATGCTTCGCACGTGGATAGTTTTATGTATCTAGAAATGTTCAAGACGTTGAAGTCATCGGATTTGCATGTCAATGCAAAAGATGAAAAAACAAAAATTTGTAGTCTAAAATTGATGTTACAAGTAAATAGTGATTTTAACAAGTTATTTAGTTTTTGATTTGATTTTTGAATTGTTCCATTCCTATGGAATATGGAAAATTCGGAGTAGAAGGTTTTTCATATTCGATAGGAACAAAACAATTCCAAAATCAAATCGAAAACGATATTCATCATCGTGTCCTGTATCCCCGGCTGGGGCATAGGCGTCAACAAAACGTCTCCATCCTTCACGGTCTGCTGCAAGGTACTTAAGCTGTGGCCACGTCTTTCTCTGGGATTCTGCTTCCGCTAAGACAGTTGATTTCCATGTTGTTCTTGGTCTTCCAACCCGCCGTGCACCCTGAGGATTCCATTCAAAGGACTGCTTTGCAATTTCATCGTTTGGTCCTCAGTGTGTGACCAATCCAACGCCATTTACGCTTTCTTATGTCGACGTCCAGCCGCTCTTGACTTGTCCTGCGCCACAATTCCTCATTTGATATTATTTGTGGCCAGCGAATCTTTAGGATGTGGCGAAGACAGCGATTCACAAAAGCCTGCAATTTCTTCGAAATGGTAGACGTGACTTTCCAGGTTTCACAAGCATATAACAACACGGATTTGACATTGGATTCGAAGAATCTCAACTTAGTGCGTAAGGAGATTTGACTGGATTTCCAAATTGGGGACAGAGTACCGAAGGCAGCACGAGCTTTATTTATTCTACTTTTAACGTCCAGATCCGTACCACCGTTTGCAGAAACAATACTGCCAAGGTAGTTAAATTGTTCCACTACTTCAACTGGCGTCTCCTGTAAAATAATACGCTGCTGTGTGGAGCGGCCTGTGAGCATTATTTTTGTCTTTTTGCTGTTAATTCTTAGACCACTCGACTCTCCCTTCACTTGCAGTGCTTGGCACATCCCGTTCAGCCCACTGATGTTATTTGCCAGTAGACATATGTCATCGGCATAGTCTAAATGACTGAGCCTTTCGAACGGTCTCCATTGAATGCCCTGTCGCTCAGCTGTACCAACACTGGCCGTCAATACGTCGTCCATCGCCAGCAGGAAGAGAATTGGCGATAGAACATCCCCTTGTCTCACACCCTGTTGCACTACGAAGGAGTCGGATAGCTGCCCATTGTGCAAAACAAAACACCTCGCGTTGTTGTAGGACTCTTTAATAATGGCAACAATTTTTGGTGGAATTCCTCTACCAAGCAACGATCTCCATATACATTCTCGGTTAACTCGATCAAAGGCCTTTTCAAAATCCACGAACATGAGGTAAAGCGGTGATTGATATTCCATCGACTGCTCGAGGACGATACGCAGGGTGTTGATATGGTCGACACACGATCGACCACTGCGGAAGCCAGCTTGATGCCTCTTGAGTGTAGACTCGATTCTATCCTTTATTCGCTCGAGTATGATTGTTGCCATTTGTTTTGGGAAAACGGACAAAACGGTGATACCACGCCAATTGTTGCAATTCTTTAAGTCACCTTTCTTTGGCAACTTAACAATCACACCATCCTTCCAGTCCCTGGGATAGCTTTCGTTTTCCCAAATGTTTTGTATCAGCGGCTGTAAAATACTAGCCGCTGCTACGGGATCGGCTTTCAGGAATTCAGCTGGTATTCCGTCCAGTCCAGCTGCCTTGTTGTTTTTGAGGAGATTTATTGATGTACGAATTTCCGATTCTGACGGGGGTTCGATGTCAATACCCCTATAGGACCTGCGCATCTCGTTTAGTTGGGGCACTTCAGCACTCTGCTCAACTGAATCCTCATTTAGCAGGGCACAAAAATGGTCCTTCCATCTACGAAGCTGATCCTCAATTGATACCAAAAGTGTGCCATCCACATCCATTACAGGATGATTGGTGTTGCTTTTTTTCCCGATAACATCTTTGGCTATTTGGTACAATTCCCGGATATCTCCTCTTCTGGCAGCGCTTTCCGCATTATCTGCGAGTCCATCCAACTTCACCCTCTTGTCACGTCTCACACAGCGGTAGACCATCTTATGTGCAATGCGGTACTCTCTTCGCAAGTCAGCCTTTCGTTGAACATCAGCTTCGGCATTTATTTGGATTTTCAACGATTTGCGAAGTTCGATCTTATCCCAGGTGTCTTGGGATATCCAAGAGTCTCTACGTCTCGTTCGCTTGGGTACAGTTTCGGATCCAGCCTCCATAAAAACACTTTTAATTTCACCCCACATCTCATCAATTGTTGAATTCTGGATTCCATTTAATGACGAGGCTCTGTCGTTAAGGGTGGTGACATAGTTTCGACAAATGTTGGGGTCATTTAAAGCATTAGTAATGAATTTTGTGCTCCTTGCTGCATCCTGCGCTGGTTTTTGTACGGCAGCGGTTCGTAGTTTGAGACTCATCAGAACCAAATGGTGGTCGCTTCCCACATCGGCATTTCTTATACTCCGGACATCACACATAGACTTCCTCCATCGCTGCTGAATCATGATATGATCAATTTGGTTTTCGGTTTGACCATCCGGATGCACCCAGGTAATTTTGTTGCACGTCTTATGCTTAAATACAGTCCCACCTATCACAAGACGATTCGCGTTACAAAAGTCGACAAGCAAGTCACCATTTTCATTCCGCGACCCCACGCCATTTCTTCCCATCACGCGTTCCAGTCCGTAATTGTCTGAACCGACTTGGGCATTAAGGTCTCCCATAACGACTATGATGTCGGCTCTCGGAACACTACTGTAAACCGAGTTAAGATGAGTGTAGAACGCGGTTTTGTCTTCCTCGGTCGCTTCATTTGTGGGGGCGTAGCACTGAATAATTGTGACGTTACGAATTTTTGAACGAAACCTTGCTGTCATTAATCTCGCAGAAATGGGCGCCCATGAGATCAAACTACGCCTTGCTTCTTCGTTCAACATAATTCCGACACCATGCAGTCTTTGGCCACCCTCTCTTTCATCTTCGCCGGAATACAGCATTCTCGTCTGTCCAGTGTCTGATCTGTATTCAGCTCTTCCTCTCCACTTAGTTTCGCTTATGCCCAGGATACTGATCTTTAGGCGAAGCATTTCACGCTCAACCTGCTCGTATCTACCATCGCTGTACAAGGATCGAACGTTCCATGCTCCGATTTTCGTACGTATGCGGTAGCCAAAAGTAACATTTGCGCTTCTTGAAAGACTTCTTCTATTTGTCAACGATTCATTTATTATTATGGCGTCTTGATTGACGCTCGTACATGAAGGATGCCGCACCCCCAAATCCGATGTGCGGTTTACTGCAGCCGAAGCTACAGAAGGATTTTCTATAAAAAGATTACCTCTTGGGGACTCATTTCCATTTGTTGTCATAATTCATGTATTTGCATATATCCTTCCACCATGGTGTTTTCCGAGATATGATTAATAACATACATAAGCTCAGATTTGACAGGCACACCCGCCTTTTGTATGGTCAAACACATAACTGCTCGAGGCCGCCCACCGTGGGAAAACAGACGCCTTTTGTAGCCGCCCAATATGGGTTACAGACGCTACCTGCTGCTGCCGTTGGCCTTTTACCAAAAAAGCTCCTCCGCCACCAGACTATCATGCCGTTGACCGCCACCTGCAGTTCATCCGCCTTAAGGGGGCTTTTAACCATCCCGAGGACAAGTTTGTGCCCTGACCAGCATAGCTGGGTTGTCTGCTTATCCCGGCATCCATTCGGTCCCCCTGCACGTTAGCGTTACCCGCCCTCTACCACGCGGAGGTGTGCATAGGGATTTTCCTATCATTGAGCCTAGGGCCATATGGCGTCCTAGCACTCTCAAGTACTTTTAGAGAGCAAAAACGATATTACTGTAACTAATCAAACAAACTTTTATTGTAGGTAGTATTATTGAAAATTAATTTAATTTTTCTACGTAGCTAAAATTTGTATACCCGTGCGAGGCCGGGGCGGGCCAGCTAGTTCCAAATAAAAACGAACAAAAAAACCGAATATGTGTGAGCGCTACGATAAGTTTGTGTGCCCTTGAAACCGATTCGTGTCGAGGGGACGTTTGGTGCTATTCGGTTTCTATTAGATTTGTATGCTTGCCGTTTTCATCGGCTAACACTTATCAGGTCTGACCGAAAATAAACCGAATACAGACCGAACCGAATGAAACCGAAAATGTGTGAAACAAGCCTTACAATCCGTTTGGCAGAACTGGAGTTTTCACATCTGTTTCTTGTAGCAGATATATGTGACGAGTGCATCGTTGGAATCGA
The DNA here is from genome assembly GCA_963921185.1 of Dasysyrphus tricinctus. Taxonomy (NCBI): domain Eukaryota; kingdom Metazoa; phylum Arthropoda; class Insecta; order Diptera; family Syrphidae; genus Dasysyrphus; species Dasysyrphus tricinctus. The sequence continues at coordinate 173,466,358 of OY992530.1, read as the reverse complement.
CTTTATGAAAGAGCATGGAGTAATTCTCGACATCAAATACCGAAATGTGGAGATTCCTATGGTTTATGGTAATGAAAATTCATCAACTCTGAGGACTGTCATAAAAGAAGATATATGCCTGCCACCTTCTTCAGAAGTGTTCGTTTGGACAAAAATAAAGGGAGATTTGGGTACCCATCGATACCTTATGGTGGAACCAGACTTTGGGCAGTCTTCCCAAAACATCATCCTAGGGAAGACTCTTGTGGCACCCAAGAACAACATGGTACGGATACTTAACATAAAACCGTATCAAGTTAAGCTAAGAAAAGTAGAAATTGTTGGAAAGTGTGAATCCGTTTCCGCAATAACTACGATAACAGAAGCTAAGGCACAAAAATCCGTGGACCCCGGGAAAGTGTTGCTAGAAGCCTCCTTCACGAGTACGCTGATATACTGTCGTCACCCAGTGGGCAGTATGGTCGAACACAAGGAGATGCGAGACCTATTCGACAACCAGCAAGACGTCTCCCATTAGCCAAACAAGCCGAAGTTGAAGAGATGATAATCGACCATGAACAAAGATGGCCTAATCAAAAATTCTAAAAGCCCTTGACATATACCTTGTAAATTCAAATTTAAAAGTTTTGCGACCTTTAGTCCAAATGCGTTTCGCCCAGGTACAACAATTGGGCTCATCAGTTAGATGTTGTTGTACCCTTCTAAGACGCATAATTTTTAGTCGATGGTTACCGACACGTATAAAATAAACAGCACAAAAGCACTGTAAATTATATAATGTTCTAGTGGAATTTGATTAAATTCAGACAACTAGAAAAATATGATGGTAAAGCCCGTGGTCTGGCTGGTATAAGATTAAGAATAAAAACGTTAATAATTGAAAATTAATTATTTTTGTTTTTGTTTTTGTGGACTCTTGAATTGAAATTCAAATTTAAAAGTTTTGCGACCTTTAGTCCAAATGCGTTTCGCCCAGGTACAACAATTGGGCTCATCAGTTAGATGTTGTACCCTTCTAAGACGCATAATTTTTAGTCGATGGTTACCGACACGTATAAAATAAACAGCACAAAAGCACTGTAAATTATATAATGTTCTAGTGGAATTTGGTTAAATTCAGACAACTAGAAAAATATGATGGTAAAGCCCGTGGTCTGGCTGGTATAAGATTAAGAATAAAAACGTAAATAATTGAAAATTAATTATTTTTGTTTTTGTTTTTGTGGACTCTTGAATTGAAATTCAAATTTAAAAGTTTTGCGACCTTTAGTCCAAATGCGTTTCGCCCAGGTACAACAATTGGGCTCATCAGTTAGATGTTGTTGTACCCTTCTAAGACGCATAATTTTTAGTCGATGGTTACCGACACGTATAAAATAAACAGCACAAAAGCACTGTAAATTATATAATGTTCTAGTGGAATTTGGTTAAATTCAGACAACTAGAAAAATATGATGGTAAAGCCCGTGGTCTGGCTGGTATAAGATTAAGAATAAAAACGTAAATAATTGAAAATTAATTATTTTTGCTTTTGTTTTTGTGGACTCTTGAATTGAAATTCAAATTTAAAAGTTTTGCGACCTTTAGTCCAAATGCGTTTCGCCCAGGTACAACAATTGGGCTCATCAGTTAGATGTTGTTGTACCCTTCTAAGACGCATAATTTTTAGTCGATGGTTACCGACACGTAAAAAATAAACAGCACAAAAGCACTGTAAATTATATAATGTTCTAGTGGAATTTGGTTAAATTCAGACAACTAGAAAAATATGATGGTAAAGCCCGTGGTCTGGCTGGTATAAGATTAAGAATAAAAACGTAAATAATTGAAAATTAATTACTTTTGTTTTTGTTTTTGTGGACTCTTGAATTGAAATTCAAATTTAAAAGTTTTGCGACCTTTAGTCCAAATGCGTTTCGCCCAGGTACAACAATTGGGCTCATCAGTTAGATGTTGTTGTACCCTTCTAAGACGCATAATTTTTAGTCGATGGTTACCGACACGTATAAAATAAACAGCACAAAAGCACTGTAAATTATATAATGTTCTAGTGGAATTTGGTTAAATTCAGACAACTAGAAAAATATGATGGTAAAGCCCGTGGTCTGGCTGGTATAAGATTAAGAATAAAAACGTAAATAATTGAAAATTAATTATTTTTGTTTTTGTTTTTGTGGACTCTTGAATTGAAATTCAAATTTAAAAGTTTTGCGACCTTTAGTCCAAATGCGTTTCGCCCAGGTACAACAATTGGGCTCATCAGTTAGATGTTGTTGTACCCTTCTAAGACGCATAATTTTTAGTCGATGGTTATCGATGGTTACCGATGCGTCTTAGAAGGGTACAACAACATCTAACTGATGAGCCCAATTGTTGTACCTGGGCGAAACGCATTTGGACTAAAGGTCGCAAAACTTTTAAATTTGAATTTCAATTCAAGAGTCCACAAAAACAAAAACAAAAATAATTAATTTTCAATTATTTACGTTTTATTCTTAATCTTATACCAGCCAGACCACGGGCTTTACCATCATATTTTTCTAGTTGTCTGAATTTAACCAAATTCCACTAGAACATTATATAATTTACAGTGCTTTTGTGCTGTTTATTTTATACGTGTCGGTAACCATCGACTAAAAATTATGCGTCTTAGAAGGGTACAACAACATCTAACTGATGAGCCCAATTGTTGTACCTGGGCGAAACGCATTTGGACTAAAGGTCGCAAAACTTTTAAATTTGAATTTCAATTCAAGAGTCCACAAAAACAAAAACAAAAATAATTAATTTTCAATTATTTACGTTTTTATTCTTAATCTTATACCAGCCAGACCACGGGCTTTACCATCATATTTTTCTAGTTGTCTGAATTTAACCAAATTCCACTAGAACATTATATAATTTACAGTGCTTTTGTGCTGTTTATTTTATACGCGTCGGTAACCATCGACTAAAAATTATGCGTCTTAGAAGGGTACAACAACATCTAACTGATGAGCCCAATTGTTGTACCTAGGCGAAACGCATTTGGACTAAAGGTCGCAAAACTTTTAAATTTGAATTTCAATTCAAGAGTCCACAAAAACAAAAACAAAAATAATTAATTTTCAATTATTTACGTTTTTATTCTTAATCTTATACCAGCCAGACCACGGGCTTTACCATCATATTTTTCTAGTTGTCTGAATTTAACCAAATTCCACTAGAACATTATATAATTTACAGTGCTTTTGTGCTGTTTATTTTATACGTGTCGGTAACCATCGACTAAAAATTATGCGTCTTAGAAGGGTACAACAACATCTAACTGATGAGCCCAATTGTTGTACCTGGGCGAAACGCATTTGGACTAAAGGTCGCAAAACTTTTAAATTTGAATTTCAATTCAAGAGTCCACAAAAACAAAAACAAAAATAATTAATTTTCAATTATTTACGTTTTTATTCTTAATCTTATACCAGCCAGACCACGGGCTTTACCATCATATTTTTCTAGTTGTCTGAATTTAACCAAATTCCACTAGAACATTATATAATTTACAGTGCTTTTGTGCTGTTTATTTTATACGTGTCGGTAACCATCGACTAAAAATTATGCGTCTTAGAAGGGTACAACAACATCTAACTGATGAGCCCAATTGTTGTACCTGGGCGAAACGCATTTGGACTTAAGGTCGCAAAACTTTTAAATTTGAATTTCAATTCAAGATTCCACAAAAACAAAAACAAAAATAATTAATTTTCAATTATTTACGTTTTTATTCTTAATCTTATACCAGCCAGACCACGGGCTTTACCATCATATTTTTCTAGTTGTCTGAATTTAACCAAATTCCACTAGAACATTATATAATTTACAGTGCTTTTGTGCTGTTTATTTTATACGCGTCGGTAACCATCGACTAAAAATTATGCGTCTTAGAAGGGTACAACAACATCTAACTGATGAGCCCAATTGTTGTACCTGGGCGAAACGCATTTGGACTAAAGGTCGCAAAACTTTTAAATTTGAATTTCAATTCAAGAGTCCACAAAAACAAAAACAAAAATAATTAATTTTCAATTATTTACGTTTTTATTCTTAATCTTATACCTTGTAAATCCATCTCTTATAAACCATAGAAATAAAGAAATCGATTCGTAGATTCAAAACAAAATACCTATGCGATGTATGTATGTATGTATAAGCTCAACGGGGATACTTACTTACTTAAGGTGGCGCTACAGTCCGGGGTGGACCAGGGCCTCAACCAACAAGCTTCTTCCAGCCGGCTCGGTTTCTAGCTAGCTGTCTCCAGTTTCGCACGCCAAGTTGGTTGAGGTCCTCTTCCACTTGCGTGCGCCACCTTTTACGCTGTCCACCTCTACTGCGTTGTCCCACGGGGTTGGATTCAAAGACTTTCCGGGCCGGAGCATTGGTGTCCATTCGCTCTAGATGACCCAGCCATCTCAGTCGTTGGCTTTTCACTTTTGCGGCTAGGTCGGTGTCGCCGTACAGCCCATACAGTTCGTTGTTGTATCTTCTTCTCCATTCCCCATCTATGCAGACGGGACCAAAAATCACCCGGAGAATTTTCCTCTCAAAACAGCCTAACGCCTTCTCATCCACTGTTAGCAGTGTCAATGCCTCTGCACCATACATCAGGACCGGGATGATAAGCGTCTTATACAGGGACAGTCAAGTTGCTCCAGAGAGGGCTTTGCTTCTCAATTGCCTTCTTAGCCCAAAGAAACAGCGATTGGCAAGAGTAATTCTTCGTTTGATCTCAGCGCTGGTGTCGTTCGCTGAGTTTATAGCGGATCCTAGGTAGACAAAGTCTCTGACTACCTCAAAATTATAGCTGTCTATAGTGACGTTCTGTCCGAGACGTCGGTGTTGGGTGCCCTTTCTTGTGGACAGCATATATTTTGTTTTGCTTTCATTCACCGTTAGACCCATCTTCTTGGCTTCCTTCTCAATGCTCACAAAAGCACCACTGACATCACGCTTTGTTCGTCCGATTATGTCAATGTCGTCAGCGTAAGCGAGTAATTGGACGGACTTTTGAAAAATTGTGCCTCTGGTGTTGACGTGAGAGTTTTGCACTATTCTTTCAAGAACGATGTCGAAGAAGTCGCATGACAGCGCGTCGCCTTGCCTAAAACCTTTTTTGACATCAAAGGTATCGGTGAGGTCTTTGCCGACCTTGATGGAGCAGCGTGCATTCTCCATCGTCATCCTGCACAAACGAACGAGTTTGGCAGGGATGCCAAAACTAGACATTGCTCTATATAGCTCGTCTCTATAGATGCTGTCATACGCGGCCTTGAAATCGATAAAAAGGTGGTGGGTATCGATTTGGAACTCCTGGGTTTTCTCCAAGATCTGCCGTAGTGCGAATATTTGGGCCTAAGGCCACACCGATATGGACCTATCAGGTTGTTGACGAATGGCTTTAGGCGTTCCCAAAGTACGGCAGGGAAGATCTTGTAGGCGATATTAAGAAGACTGATGCCTCTGTAGTTGGTGCAGTCCAGAGGATCGCCTTTCTTGAGAATCGGGCAAACAATACTGAGGTTCCATTCATCGGGCATGCTTTCTTCCGACCATATTTTACAGATGAGCTGGTGCATACTCCTAACCAATTCATCGCCAGCCGCTTTGAATGGCTCAGCCGCAAGGCCATCAGCTCCAGCAGCTTTATTGGACTTAAGTTTAGATATGGCTATCCTCACTTCGTCAAGATCGGGTGGACGGAATTGTTGGCCTACGTCGTCCAGGTTGAATGGTGCAATTTACATGGTAGCGGAATTCGGTTCGTCATCGCCGTTATACAATTTGCAGAAATGATTTTTCCATATCCTCAGCACCGACTGCGTTTCCACCACGATGTTCCCCTGATCGTCCTTGCAGGCTTCGGTTCGGGGTTTGTAACCTTGGGAGGTTCTTTTTACTTTTTGGTTAAACTTCCGAACTTCATTCCTGCAGTGGCATCCCTCTAATTCCTCGATCGCGGGCTTCTCATGCTCTTTCTTTTTCTTTCTAAGAAGCTTGTGTTCCTCTTTCCTCTTCTGCTCGTAGAGCTCGCGGTCAGCTCTGGTCCTTCTATGCAGCGCCGCTTTGTATGCCTGTTGTTTGGCTGCATGTACTTGTCGTTATTCCTCGTCGAACCAGGGGTTTCGCTGTGGTGGTCGTGCGAAGCCCAGCACGTCAGAGGTGGCATCTCTGATGGCTTCCTGGCAGTTTTTCCACTGGTTCTCGATGTTTGCAGTTGGCGGCAAAGGACTAGTTAAGAGGGCGCGAGAGACTCGATCGGAAAAGGACCTGGCGATTTCTTGCGACACTAGCCGTCCGACGTTGAACTTCCTGACAGTATTTCCCTCAACGGGGATATGCCATGCCAAATATTTTTCTATTTTCTCTTATTCTGGTTGTTCTCGTTTATTTTCGTTGCAATGACAAAAACAGCTTACTCACTTATCTCCTTTACTCCAATTTTTTAGTGTATATCAAAATAATATTCTCCTCTCATTCTTACTACTCATTCTTTATTCCTTATAACACTCTTATCCTACCTTTTATAGTAAAAATTTGTAGCTATTAGCGCCACACCACATACAACGCGTACTGCAAAAAATTATTCCATAGAAGTAGGGGAGAGTGGGTATGTATGGGACACAAGAGGAATGGGACGCAAGCATTTTCCTCAACATGGTATCCTTTTTTTCGTTTCTGTTGATCACAAATTTGTTCTTAAGCCTGTATCTACCCCTCAACGAAGCAGATCTTGTGCGCGGTCAAATTTACGCGCTGGAGAACAAACAAAAATTTTACCATAAGAAGTAAAATCATTGGATAAACTTTGACTGAAAAAAAAAATGGGTAATAAGAGAACTTATTGTAAAAAGAGTGAATTATATAGCAATTCACTTTTATTACGAAGTTAATTATTTCTAATTTTGTTCAGTTCGTGCCGTTTTTTAAGTGATATTATGTTTTATCTCTTTGAGGTGCCCTACAGGATGATTGGGACACTCTTATGCGGGAGGAATGGGACACTATCCCACTCCTCCTGGATCAAAATTTTCCAAAGGTTTTAAAGCGGAATACTATCAACTAAAGAGCCACTGAAGCTCAAATTCATGCAGTCATAAAAAAAGTGACCAATGGAGCATCTATACCAGTGTTTCCGAACGTGGGGCCCACGTCCCACAGAGGAAGATTCTAATTTAAAGAAGAGACATTTTACATTCACATGCATTAGACCCTTTTAAGATATCGAAATTAAATGAATACGGAGGAGACAAAATAGTCAAGTTTTCCAACTCATTTAATTTATAAATGACTCCAGTCTAAATTTTACCATACTAAGGATGTTAGAGGGTCTCTCCGAAGAATAAATTAAAGCTAATGCCAAATGTGAACGCTATTTTGTTAGAACAAAAAAGAGACTATGGGCCCAATTTAGCAAGCATTAGTCAAGAAACGCACTTGCGATTTTTGTCGGGCGATTATTCAGTCCCATTTGTATTTTGATGTCCCATTCCACCACATAGCTGTCCCAATCCTCCTGAAAGCAGGAGGAATGGGACACATAAAGGTGGTGCATAGAATGAATTTTAGCTTTTATTCTGGTAAACTTTTGGTTGCTTTAGTGTTATGGATATGGTGCTACAATATTGTCTTATCTTAAGAAAACTGTTTTGTGCAGATATGATTTAAAATTTGCCAGTAATTGAAATTTTACTGAAAAATGTCCCATGCATACCCACTCCCCTACTGTAGATTTTATAAACAAAGGAAACATAAGAAGCTTACAGCTAATACAGTGAGTCAATGATTTATGCCCAGTATATTATATTTATAATTCAGAACAAAAGTTATTTAGTACATATCAGGTACCATTTTGCTTGCAACATTTTAAAAGTGATGCTGCCTTTCCCTCTCAAAGAAATTTCAGGCTTTTGTGAACCTCTGTCTACGACATATTCTAAAAATTCGCTGGGCAAAAATTATATCAAACGAGGAATTGTGTCGCAGGACAAGTCAAGAGCGGCTGGACGTTGACATAAGAAAGCGTAAATGGCAATGGATTGTTCACACACTGAGGAAACCAAACGATGAAACTGCAAAGCAGTCCTTTGAATGGAATCCTCAGGGTGCACGGCCGGCCGGCGGGTTGGAAGACCAAGAACAACATGGAAATCAACAGTTCTAGCAGAAGTAGACTCCCAGAGAAAGACGTGGCCACAGTTAAAATATCTAGCTGCAGACCGTGAAGGATTGAAACGATTTGTTGCCGCCCTATGCCCCAATCGGGGTTACAGGACTTGATGATGATGCTGCCTTTCAGGTGCTACAGTAAAGTAAACAACTGTTTGGACTAAAAAAATATTTAAATAAAAACTGTAAGTTAACGATTTTTAAAGAACTTTTAGAAGAAAATTTAAACGTATCACTGAACAAAAACTGAATAAAACATGTGAGCTCCATTTTTCGCTTATAATAATTGGTTATAGCTCTTTATACACAAAACATGAAAAAATATCACACAACAAATTTGTAGAATGTATTCTTCTTGTCAGGAATGCATTTGTATTTTTTCGATAAAATTAAAGATACGGATTTTTTTTTTGTGAAAAACGAGTTCACTCTTTAATTAAGGATAGCGGCAACCCTGTTATGGATTGATGGTCGAAAACTTGGATTTAAGCTTTCTTTATAGTACATACTTCAACGCACTCAAAAATAAAAATGCCTTCCCCGTTTCTATATTGAGAAAACCCCACTTACATTTTTAAAATACTTAATTATTATGATGTGCGCATACCTTTCAGGCAATACAGTTGGAAGCAACTGCTTAGAAACATAAAATGTTAAGGACACAACTGTAGGATATAGTGATTACTAAAACTTTTGAAAGAAATTTTCGCTTAATACTGAAAGAAAAAAAAAATTTACTAAGAAAGTGTGAACCCCATTTTTTGCTAGCTCTCACTCCTTAAATCAATATAGCGGCAACCCTGCAAGGGGTTGATAGTCGAAAATTTGGACTTAAGCTTTTGTATGGTACTTTTATTAAATCGAGAAACAAATTTCTTCCCCAATCTTTTACAAACAAAAATCTTAATTGACTGGACTAATAAAATTACCTTTCCAATGATGTTTATTATGTCCATTCCCGCGATGACGGGACTTTTGATGTCACCGGCTCCCGGTCCCGGATTATAATGAACGCTGACCTAATAGGAACAAATTACAAAAATCTCAATGCACCCAATAGTTTTTGCGTGATGCGAGAACAACGCGTAGCGAGTTACGATTTTATTTATATGATTATTCGTTAGGAATTGTAAAATTGAATTTGAAAATGTCAATGCATTTGGTTGGCGTGGTCAAAAGATATGAATTATAAAATTCGCCAGTAGGAAGATTAATTTGCAGGTTTTTCAAAAAGTCCTACAAAAATTAATTTTATGTGTTTTACGTTTACAAATGTTGTTAATATGATATTTTAAATAAAATAAGAATACCTACATAATTTTTTATAAGATACATTTGATCAGAGGCGGCGCTAGACCAAAACGAGGCGTGTGTGAGATCAATTTGAGGGGCCCCTTGCAAAAAGAAAGGTTAGAAAGCAAGCAAATGTTAGCAACTTAAAAATAACTAAACCTTTAAGAGTGTTCCGAACTGAACAAAACCAGTCATTTGCAAACTTTTCTTTTTCATATATAAGACCGTTTTTTTTTTTACTTTCATCAGATACTTTGTTTTATAAAACTTTGCATTTTTACTAATTGGTCACTAGTAGGCGTATTATTGTATTTAAAAAAAAATCTAAAAGTAACTGATTTTAACTTCTAAATTTACATAAATTTTCTGTCAAAAAGTGCATTTTAAGAATTAAAAATTTCAATATCAAATGATACAAATATGATTACGTAATTAATGAAAATAATGAAAAATGTTTTGAATTTATATCCACTGCAAAAAAAATTGTCAAAAAAATACGGTTAGGTATAAAAAAATGACTGTCAAAAATGGGTTTTTTCAAAATTCACAAGCATTTTTATTTTGCATTATTAAAATTTTTATAAGGTAAAAAATTTAAAATTTTCTCCAATAGTGGCATAATAAAAATATGGAATTTTATGTTACTAAACATTTTTTTGCAAAAAATGCTACATATAGTGTGGGCTACATTTGCTTTGAAAAACAGCCGTTTTAGCCATTTTCTCGATTTCTTAGAGGCGTTTACCACAATCTAGAGCACAAAATTAATTTTTTCCAATGATGGCATAGAAAATAAGTTTATCTGTCCATAGACACCTTAATCGCTTTGATCGGATAAGTACACGCTTCGCAATCTTATTCATGAAATCACCATTTCAGTCCGGACCACTCTTAAGGACTAGTTTCACAATGTTTAAGCCAGAATTTTTGCCTAGATGTTCGTGAAGGTATTTACGGTTGCTTTTTGAACTGAGACTTGTGAGGAAATCAGGAAAGGAATGGCATTAAAAAATATCACGCAAATCACTCCCGAATAGGGTTTAAAAAATCAACGTTACTCAAAAAAATGGATTTGATTAAAACTAAAATTTGAATTGTAATACACTAGTCAACGAAATTAAAGGATCACATTCACCGATAGTTTATAAAAATCCGGCTTTTTGTGGTCTTTCTGTAAATCTTTTTTCTTTACAAATAATCTTTGCATGGCTTGCGTTGGTATGAAAATTTGTAAACTTTTAAAGCATCAATATTCCTGTAAATTTTCAAATTGATTCATCGAACCGTTTTCCCTCACCAAAATTTCAAAGTCTTACAAACCAGGTAAATGAAAAAATTGTGTTGTTCCTAAACAATGCGTAGTTGTCATCAAAATGACAATTCCAGTAGATTTTTTTCACAGTTTTCCATTAGTTAGATACTTTTTGACTTGAAATAAAATAAAAAGTACATTTAACAAAAAAAATCTCGAAACAAAAAACATAAAGCTGTAAAATGCTTTTTGTTTCAACTCAATACGACCACTAGTCACAAAGAGCCTTTCAAAAAACACTAACAAAAATTTAAAAAAAATTGTTGCTTTAATTTCGATGACTAGACTAGACTAATAGATTTTGGTCTGTTTTTTTTTTTTTGTTCAGTGATATTTGTTCTTAAGTAGCGGAATTTGTATAGAGATTTTTCTGGCCTTTTTTAAATTTTCATTAAAAGAACTGTCTGGCAACTGCTTTTTTTCAATTAAATCAATCATAAAGTCTAGTATATTATGTAGGCAGGCATATTCCTTAGAAAAAGAAGTACATACTTTTTTTGTTAGACAAAAAAATAGAGTAGTCATAGGATTTTCGGTGGCCTTTTTTCAAAATTCCATTTTAAATCTAAGTTTTGCACTATCAGATGTCAGCCAATTATTTTTTTTTCTATCTAATGAACTATTAACCAAAAACATATTGAAGGGGTTAGGTACGAAATCTCACCAATTAAAGTCTCGCATAGCAAAATCTCACAATTACAAGATCCTGCTTTTCATAATCTCGCAATAACAAACAAAATCCTGCTTTGTAAAATCTCGCAATAACGAAATCCGGAAAACTGAAATCTCGCAAAATTTAATTGCATTGCAACAACAAATTTTTGTTTAAATCCAAATATCGCACAAGATTTCAATTTGCGAGATTTTTACTAAAAATGTGTTTGTTGCAATGCAGTTAAATTTTTCGAGATATTCTACCTTTGCAAAACAGCTATGTAAATCTCTTAGACTTTGAGATCACACCGTTTTTTATCAATTTTTAATGTTTATTTGCAATTTGTCAAGACAACAAACAAGAATATAGAGATTGTATATCCAGTTGTAATGTGTCATGTGTAAATTGCATTAGCTAATCGTTTGTAATTAATATATCTTTTAATTCCCTAAAAAATTTACTAAGCCCAGAGCGATACGTTGCTGTGAGATTTGAATTTGCGAGATTTTGATTTGCGAGATTTTAATTTGGAAGACTTTTGTGTCCGAGATGTAAATGCGAGATTGTTAGAAGGGAGATTTTGTAATTGCATGATTATAAATATCATGATTTTTAGTTTGCGAGATTTCGTTATTCGAGATTTTTAAAAAATGCGGATTTCGTTTGCGAGATTTTGGTTTGCGGGATATCGCTTCGTTTCGCTCCCATATTAAAGAGGAACACAAGAAGACAAATGGTATTGTTTTTGCTTTCGAAAAAAGTAACATATTAGTTTTTCTGCTGGGGGTTCGTGCAAGAAAACATCAATTCAAATTGTTTTTACATTTTTTCAAAGTTCCCACGTAAAAGTTGTTAAGTTTTTTCATTTCAGTTGTATACGATGTCTTAATGAGAGTATTTTAAAATCTTAATTTTAAAGATCCTTGTAGTCTTTCTTGAGTTATGGATTTATTACCAAAAATCAATTAAAAAAATTTGTAGCACCTCTATTATAGGATTTATGATAACACATGGTACAACATGATTTTAGAAGAGGAAAGAGGCAATAAATTAGCATTTTTAGTTTTTCAAAATTATAAAATTTTTCATTAACTTTTTAATTTAGAATAAATAAATAGAATTGAAGGGGGATTTCCTCATCCCTTTAGTATGAAAATGTCTGCTTCTCCTCATTGACTTTCTTACACAATGTAGCCTATTGTATCAGCTTTCTGTAAAGTCCTTAACCTTGAAGATCCGATCAGTAGAACAGGAGATATAAGTTTTTGAAACAATCCATATTGAAATTTTAATAAAATAATTAGATGTGGTGCCGTGACATAAGGCCATGCGTCATAAGGCCATATTTTGAAATATGGCCTTATGAAACTTTCGTAAAGTGTCATATGGCCATATTTTAACATATGACCTTTTGACGCTTTCTTAAAGTGTACTTAAACAAGTGAAGATAAGCTTGTTCGGATTTGTGATTCATTAGAACATAGATAAAAGGATAAACCTGAAATTTTAAAGTTATATTTTTATAAATCAATTATGCTGAATTTATATGTAGGTACATAGATTAGTTTTCTTGATAAGAAATTTAAACTAAACTTATTTGCAAGAATAGATTTTCAATCACATACATATCTACAGTCAGTTAAAATTTAAAATTAAAAAACAAATATTTTATCGGCATCCCGCTTAGCGAGCGGAAAAAATATTTTGCCCAAGAGAGAACCAATTTGGGGTGTGAAAATAAAAAATTCGAGCGAATTGATGCCGATAAAATATTTGTTTTTTAATTTTAAATTTTGATTGAAAATCTTTTCTTGCAAATAAGTTTAGTTTAAATTAAACTCGCGCGAATTTTTATTTTTTTGGTTCTCTCTTGGGCAAAATATTTTTTCCGCTCGCTTCGCCTTGCGCTTATGTCACGGCACCACATCTAATTATTTTATTAAAATTTCGATACAAAATATAACTTTAAAATTTCAGGTTTATCCTTTTATCTATGTTCTAATGAATCACAAATCCGAATAATCTTATCTCCACTTGTTCAAATACATTGAATCAAATCTGTTCAAGTTTGAAGCAGATTCATTCATAACAGATTTTGAAAAAGGATTGCGGAACAGCTTACGAAGTATATTTCAAGGAGCTGACTGTAGCACTTGCTGGTTCCACTATTGCCAGGCTCTTCGAAGGAAAGCGTCCAAGATTCTTATTTTTGCATTTAATTTAAAATACAAACTATATTTTGAATGAATAAAAAGTTTATGCTCATAAGAAAACAATGTTTGCATTTCATTATTAAGGATTTCACAGGTTCATTTGGCATGTAACAAAAATACTTTTGAAAGTGAAACTAGGCCATAATGGCCTCATGACACTTTGGCAAAGCGTCAAAAGGCCATATGCTAAAGTATGGCCATATGACAGTTTACGAAAGTGTCATAAGGCCATATTTCAAAATATGGCCTTATGATGCATGGCCTTATGTCACGGCATCATTAGATGTAGATAACGGGATTATTCACGCTGATATGGTGGATGGTCGTGGACAATAACCAAAACAGGTCATTTTAAAGCAATTTTTGATTGATTTGATTTATTAATTGTGAGCAGTGATGGGTAACTACCCGGTATATACCATTTGAGGGTATATACCCTGGGCTTATACCCGGTATTTACCGAAATGGGGAAATATAAGGGTATTTATATTTTTTAATGCAAACGTTTATAATTTTGTTTCACAAATCGAATAGATTATTTTACACAATGTAGCATACTATCTTGGCTCTATTTAAAGACCTTAACCTTGAAGATTCGATAAGTAGAACGGGAGCTATAATTTTTTAAAAAGTCATTTCGATCTTTTTTTTATTAAAATCCATCTTATTTGTAAAAAAATCTTTAAAAAAAACTCTGGCAACTCTCTTGTTGGATTAATGATAAAACATGGTACAATATAATTTAAAAAGTGCGAGGCAAAAAATGTGCGATTTAAGATTTTCAAAATTCTAAAAAATATTCATCGACCTTTGAATTTAGAATGTAATAAATCTTGTTTTGAGAGGATTTTTTCGCCCTTTTAGTATGAAAACGTGGCAAGAGTACGATAACTTGGGCGCCAAGAAATGAAAACGGTTTTTTGTAGAACAATTCAATGCAAGCATTTTTACTATAAGAGAGAGGGGTCTATCTCCCCCCGTTTGGGCGGGAGGGACACTACAACCCCCCTGCTTGGGCACATTATAGGATTTGGGGTAGGTGCGAGGTTGTGTGTATGCAAAGTTTCTTTTGCATTTAAAGAATCTGGATTTAAAAAAAACTTTGAGTTTATCGAATACATCTAATGTCAACAGCAGTTTTCTAAATATTTGTACATATACGTGGACCAAAGTTGCACATTTGAAATTCTTAGACATGAAAATGTAATGCATTGTAAAAACATCACATAACCTACACGGTTAAAAATTTTGGGGTAATTTTTAATATTTTCTGGGTTACATATATATGAGAACACCAAAAATTGATTGAAATTAAATATTTGGCAAATATTAAAATTTGAAAGTTAATACAAAATATATTAAAACTTTATAATTTCAGATATTACAAAGGAATACGAAATCTGTATTATATTTTAATAAAACAAAGGTATTATAATATAATACTTTATTTCTTGAAATTTAATTTTTAGATCTTTTTCATGAAAATTAATACAAAATATATTACAAAAATAATAGTAATGAAAGACTTTTCTTTCTAAGAGTATTTATCTTCTAAGTCAATTAATGGTGGCATTATTATATTTATTTTTTTCACATACATACAGTGGTGGCCATAGAATTAGAAACAACAATTCTAAACGCACTTTATCAACCATAATATTTTTTGTTAGCACCAGCGTGCGTGGCTTGTGTCGTTGGTCTTTGACAGGTGACATGTTTGTTCTAAATATGAGTTTCCTTGAACGCGAACAGTTTATAAAACACCGTTATTTAAGAAAATTCATTTAAAGTCGACATTTTTGCTGGACACGAAATTAGAAACGACAAAAGAATTGGTAAATTTAAAAATAAAGAAAATTATTATCAATGTGAGTTGATTGTTTTCAGTTTTTTTTTTTGATTATTTTTATAATATTAATATTAATTAATTAAAAATACAGCGAAGAAAATGGGCAAAAATAAGTCTTGTAGTCCAGAACTCCGGAAGCTCATAGTGAAGTGCTATCAAAACGAAAACGAGTCAATTGATTCCATAGCAAAAAGATATAGTTGCTCGAAAAAGATGGTATTTGATGCTATTCAAGTCAATAAAAGGACTGGCAGCTTTGAAAACCCAAAAAGAAAACCAAAAGATCGAAAATCCACGCCAAAAAAGGACAGATTGATATGCCGAATTAGCAAAGCTGATCCTTTTTTGACTTCTGCAAAAATAAATGAGGTTGTTTCGCCCCAATTGGGTTGAGAGCTATCAGCTAGAACCATAAGGCGCCGACTTCTAGAACATGGGCCACGTGGATGCATTGCCAGGAAAAAACCTCATGTTTCCAAAAAGAATTTGAAGAGGCGTTTGATGTTTGCTAAGCTTCACGCAAATAAAGCCATGGGATTCTGGAAAAACATACTTTGGGGTGATGAATCCAAATTTAACTTGTTCGGGTCAGATGGTAAAGTGTATGTTAGACGCCCTCAGAAGAAGGAATTGGATCCTAAATATACTTTAAAGACCGTTAAGCATGGAGGAGGAAACATAATGGTTTGGGGTGCGTTCTCGTGGCATGGAGTTGGCCCAATAGTAAGAATAAATGGTCGAATGGACCAACATATTTATAAAGGCATCTTGGAAAATGTCATGGAGCCTTATTCATTTGCACACATGCCCATTAGTTATGTTTTCCAGCACGATAACGATCCAAAGCATACAGCACGGATTGTTAAGCAGTGGTTTTTTGATACAAAAACTAATGTTTTGGATTGGCCCGCCCAAAGTCCAGACTTGAATCCTATCGAGAACTTGTGGGCAGACGTGGAGAGAAGGCTAAAGTCCAAGAACCCAAAAAATTCTGAGGAACTTTTTGAAAATATAAAGGAGGTGTGGGAGAGTATACCCCCATCAAGATGCCGCACCTTGGTAGGAAGTATGCAGGCAAGATTAGCTGCAGTGACAAAAAATAAGGGATTCCCTACAAAATATTAATTTTTCATCGAACATTTTTTATGAAATACCAATTTTTTCTTTGCGTTTCTAATTGTATAGCCAGGTGCGATTTGGGTTAAATAAATAATATAAATTTTCTACTGTTAGTGTCACGCTTTTATTTTTTATAAAATATTCAGAAGTGTACTATATGTCATGGTCTATTAAAAGAACCACTAACCAACCTCAACAAATTTCCTAAAAAAAAGTTGCGCAATTTAACATTGTTACAAAATTCTTGTTTCTAATTCTATGGCCACAACTGTATATGATAACTTAAATCTTAATGTGATTGAAGTTTTATCTACTAATTTGTATATTTAACCTCGAAATATTTCAACGCACCTTCAAAATAATGCATATTTAAATTGTTTATTTTATATTATTAAGCAGAAAAGGGGTTGCCACTTTTGTTTTACTATCCCGATATTTTTAATACAATTTGTATTAAATTTTAATACTTTTTGTATATAAAATACACGCGTCCCGATTCTTTTAATACAATTTGTATTAAATTTCAATACTTTTTATATTAAAAATGTACGCATACCTATACTTGAGTTATTAAATTTTAATACCATAAGGTTATATATTATTCCATTCGATTACTTTTTAATCTTTTTGGTATTAATAATAAAAATTTTAATACTAGTCTATTAGAATGTAATACAAAGTTATTAGAATATTTGTTTAATATTTACGGAATATTAAAAAGTAATATTTTCTGTATTGAATACGGCTGTAATACAAAGGCTGTATGTATATAAAAATACCCCAGAATTTTTAACCGTGTAGGTACTACCTACCTAGGAACCATAGCAGCAAATCAATATAATTTCTTAATATGTATGTTTGTGTCGAACATACCTATGTATATAAGCAGTTGTATTGTTTAAAGTATGCAGTTAAGTATTCTGTATTCAGAATAATAATAATAATGTTTATTGATATCAAATATTGTGATAACAAAGTATATTACATAGGTAACTTATATTTTATAATTAAATTTAAAGTATATAGGTAATACAAAGTATAATTATTAGAGAAGAGAATAAGGTTTAGCTAATTCATATTTAAGTACCAACCACAACATCTTCCCTCTATTTTATAAACAAAGTTATGAAATAACAAACTGAACGGTATACAAATTAAATTAACACATTTTTTTTTTTTTTTTTTTTTTTTTATGATAAGTAGTTCAAATAGTTTAAATAAAATTATTAGACTTCTCTATATAACAAAGAAAAATTGTAAAATAAGAATTTGTAATACATATTTAAAATAAATGGTTGCTGTTCAGTGTTTATTCTCACGCTTCTTCGGGTGAAAAATGAATAACCGGTTTTATAATGCGTCCAGTAGTACAGTAAAATTAGAATTGTAAATGGAAAAAAATAGCGGCAAGCTGAAATTTTGCAGGTCGTTTCGGGGGTAGGTATACAACTTAAATCTAAGTTGGCGACCTCCTTCCCCTTGCAGGGGCGGTGCCACGCCCACTTTTCTTAAATCCTGGTTTCTGAAGAAACGGCTGCACCGATATGAATGAAATTTTCATAATTTGTTAATATAGTCGTAGAAAAAAATAAAAAAATTGTTAAAGTAAAATCCGCCCACTGCCACGCCCACTTTTCTTCTTTCTTTGTTTCTCGAAAATAGCTCCTACGATTTGCATGAAATTTTCAGAGTTTATTCTTATGAACGAGAACAAAATTTAAAACAAAATTTCATTTCAGTCCGCCCACTACCACGCCCACTTTTTATATCTTGATTTCTCAGAAACTGATTTGGAGTTCTCATACTAGTGATATAAAGATTTGCGAAGCACTTTTGGTTTAGTGAAACCCACAGGTATAGTCACGCTCGTCTTTCATATATATTTATTAATTTCTACGAACTGTATTAGGGAGTAACGACTTAGTTTTTGAATAAAAATAAAAACCCAAATCAAACCCAAATGTAGTACCTCGTGGCTTGATGGTTAGTGCGTAGGACTGTCATGCCGAAGGTGTGGGTTCGATTCCCAGCCGTGCCACCTAAAAACAGAAATGTTTTATTCGAGGTACTGCCTCTTGCGAGGAACTGACAAATCCTCCAAGAGTATACTTGTCATGAAAAAGTGCTTCTCATTTAGCCGTTCGGACTCGGCAAAAAACTGTAGGTCCCCTCCATTCCTGCCAACAAACACGCACACAGGAATGGTTGTGAGTTGTAAGTCACTAGGCCCTGGTTCTCCACGAGCTGTTGCGCCACCCAATTTATTTATTTATTTATTTATAAAAACCCAAATCAGGCCTCGAAGTCTTCAGATTGATGAAAATCATTTAATTGAGTTCTTTCATAGCGTAAGGATTTGTTCTTAATTTCGCAGCTAAATGGACAATCATTGTACTATTATATGTATATCGATTAAAAAAGTAAGATCCGCCCACTAAGCGCTCCGACTTTTCTTCAATATTGTCTCTGTAAGACGGCTATTTGGAGTGTGTAGAACTTTCAAGTCTTGTTTTTTCGAGCGAGACTTACAATTAGTATTATTCATCAGTGTTCATAAGGTTGTGGGAAATCCAATTGTTTTGATTATGCACATCACTTTAACTTTTTTTAATTTTTTTCTCGTACATAAGAATTAACTCTCAGAATTTCATACAAATCGTTAGAGGGGTTTCCGAGGAATAAGGACATGAGAAAAGTGGGCGTGACAGTGGGCGGATTTTACTACAACCAATTTGAGATTTTTTTTTCATCCATAAGAACCAACTCTTAAAATTTCATGGAAATCCTTGGAGCAGTTTATTAGAAACAAAGAAATAAGAAAAGTGGGCGTGGCAGTGGGCGGATTTTACTTAAACAATTTTCCTAATTTTTTCTACGACTATATTAACAAATTATGAAAATTTCATTCATATCGGTGCAGCCGTTTCTTCAGAAACCAGGATTTAAGGAAAGTGGGCGTGGCACCGCCCCTGCAAGGGGTAGGAGGTCGCCAACTTAGATTTAAGTTGTATACCTACCCCCGAAACGACCTGCAAAATTTCAGCCTGCCGCTATTTTTTTCCATTTGGTCGGTAGTAAAATTTCTCTATTTACTGGACTACAGACTTTGTGGCAAAATGTGTTCCACAGGATCTTTCAGTATCGATGTTTCTTTTATTTTTGTAAGTATTGGTTTTGAACTCAGACCTTTATTTTCATTTGAATTCAGGTTGGATTTGGAAATTTTGTCGCCTAAGACCGTTTCAGGTATAAAATTACTGTTAAGTGGGTGGAATTTGTTAATCATACTTTTGTTTTTTCGATATATTTCTCCTTTCGTTCCCTCAATAATGTATGATCTAGGATTAATACAACTTTTAACAATTTTGCCTATGGGTACCATAAGCTGTTGGGTTTTTGATACATAATCTTTTCATTTAATTGGAAATTCGGGCGTTCTTTTGATGACCTATTCTATTGTACAATTATTTTTACTATTTCCTTATTGTTTTGATTTTTTTCTGAAATATTTTCAACTACATGTGGCTTTAGTTTACTTTCATGAATAGGGAGCAAAGTCTACTGAATAATATTTGTGATGGCGAAGCACCCAATCTCGATATGGGTGTGTTACGATACTCTAAAAGAGCAATAGCCCAGTCGGGATAAACATTTGAGATAGAAAAAATTTATCGTACATTTTTCTTTCACAATTCGTTAGAGGGGGTCATAAGGAGCCTATGTGTAGTTTTTCGGGAAAATTGCCCTGGAGCTTAAGCCGGAATCTTGGATTTCACGAAAAATAACGCTTTACTCAATAACTCCTACATTTTTCAGTTTTGACAAAAAAGGTTAAGGTAAAACTGAAAGATAATTTAATTTTACTGTACAGAATCTGAAGTGTTAAAAAAAAGTAATGCATAGGCGTCCTCAAGTTGGCGCAAAAGGGTCACTTATCACCCACTGGCTGGCTGTAGACTATTCTACTCTAGTAGTACATTTGTATTGTTTTATTGAGGAATTTTGAAAAATACAAGAATTCTCTTGTGTTTTTTTATCGGATTTTGCCAGGGGGATAGGTCCCGATGTACGTTCTTTCCATATTCAAAATGTCAACCTGGTATTAAATTCGTTTGTGTTGAAACATTGAAGTGGATATCAACCTCTTTTTTACAAAATTACAAAAATAGAATATGGAAGGTTGATTCCATCAGGACCAAAGTCAGACGAAGGCAAACAATAGGCTCCGATCAGTGGCGAGGCGTCCTATTGTCCAATTCGTTCATGCACGACTAGCTTTCAGATCAAATTATTATGATAAAAGTTTATTAAATTAACCTAACCACCCACAAAATTCTTTTGCTTTTCTACTAGTTTGAGCCAATTTCGCACTCAAAATTCCAATTTTCCAACTCGTGCAACCCTTTTGTGCAAGCAGTTTAAATAAAAACAAACAAAAAAAAAACCTGCTACTGCGACACCAAAATTCCTACTCATTTTTAACCCTCAACTCGTTCACATGAATTGTGAACGAAATGTAACCACTAAAAGCATACAGACAACAAAAAAAGTATAACCAAAATACTACCGACCTATTCGTTCAAATTACCTGTGAACGAATTCAAGCAAGTGTGGTGAGATTTGCTCAAGTCAATATACTCAAATTTTGTTTGTTTGGTGTTTGGTCGGTATGGTTTCTGATGGTAGTGGTGGGTTCGAACTTCAAACGAAATTAAGCAAAGGTTTTTTGTGCTTTGTGTTCGATATAGGATGGATGGGTGGGCAAAGTATGAGTGGTTGTATGTATGATGCCTTTTGCTATTCGTGCAAGAAGAATATGAACGAAATGGGAAATTTGTTCGAGGGATTGAGTTTTTTTATGTGAAACTTCTCTGGGTTCTTAAAGAAGAGTTAAATTTCAAAGCAAAATTGAGTGCATGAAAAAATTAAGGTAGGTAACATGAAGTCGAAAATTACCATAGCTAAGTGGGTGGGTGGTAGAACAAAAGTAAAAATTATATTATAGGCTCATATATTATAATATTTATGAATATGACCCTGCAGTAAAGTAGGGTTTTTTAGCTAATTATTCCAAAATAGAAATTTAAGAAAAAAAAGTGTCTAAAATCAGGAGACTGTTTTAGAAATTTGAATATGTAGGTATTAGGTTTTTGAAAAAAAGAAGATAGGTGCATAAAAAGAGAAAGTAGGTCCTTATTGAATTTTTTTTAATTTTGCAGCTATAGGCGTTGTTTGAAGTAAAACAATTTCTTATGATTTTGTTTGTCAATTTCCTTATGATGTTGAATCTTTTCATATATTTTTGTAGGAAATTTTTTAAAATCGTTTTTAACTACATTTTTGTTTTATCAAACCATTGTTTTTATTCTTACATCGCATCTATAAAAATTAAATGCAATTTTTTTCAGAAACTTATGAATTATCTATTTGAAAATCTTTTGCTTAACTTAAAAGATTTAAAATCTACCTTTTCTAGGACAATTATTGAAACAAAATTGAGGAAAACAGTTCGTCTCACAAAAGTGTAGTGCAAATATTTTTAAACAAATCGAGAAAATTTGAATAAAAATACTAGTAGGTACATAACACCAAAATTTGTGCAAACTTAAATCATAAGAAAATAAAAATAAATGAAGTGAACGACTATATTTTTCATTCACGCGTCGCCACTGGCTCCGATAGAAAGGGATACAAAATACCTATTTGTATTTCTCAAAGCTCCCAAGTTAAAATATGAAAATGGGCAAGAGTACGATAACTTAGGCGCCAAGAAATAATAACGGTTTTTTTTAGAACAGTTTAATACAAGCATTTTTTTTACTACTTCTTTTGCATTTAAAGCTCTCGACAGTAACACCTCAAAGCAAGATCACCGCAAATACCATTTCATACTTATTTCTAGTAGAGAACTAATTTTTTCATAATCCTCAAACAGTGCCGTAGCCACGATTTTGTTTTGGAGGGGGCTTGCTTCCAAATTTTACGAGAAATTCTTTAAACAAAGAACTAAAATTATACCAATTTATTGATTTTTATTAGTTTTTAAATAGAACATACTTAAATATTTTTTCTGTACACATTTTCTTAAAGCAGAAGACGTCTTGATTTTTTTCACATGACTTCAATCTCGTTATCTGGATCGATCCACATTAATATGCGAATGAACAGATATCAGCAAGAGAGCTTAATTTTTCATTCCTCATAACGCTTCAGGATACTATTTTAATCCTTTTCATAGTTGAAAAGGTTCTTTCAACCCCAGCTGTGGTCACTGGAAGCGTGGCCAAAACCGTAAGCAAGAAGTTTATACCTCTATAGTAAGGCTATACCTATATCAAGCAATTTCAAAACTTCGGTAGAAAGATCCTTCGCCAATATTTTTCCGCACCAAAGAATGTACTCAGCTTTCACAGCTGACAAAGAAATTGTATTATCAAAATCATATGTTAGTTTTTCCATTTCGTTCACTCGCTCAACTGCGGCAAAACCTGGGAGAAGAGCTTGAAACGATGCGATAGTAGAACGTCTTCGTTGTCCATGAATCTGTCCGTACGATTTTGTATTAACGAATTTTTGCAATGAGTCAGTTTAGACACTCTAAAATAGGCTTCAGTAGAAGAGGTTTCTGGATTGGATCGCAGTGTTTGTTTCAATGAAGTTCTTGGAGCTCTTAATTGAACTTCAAATAAGTCTTGGGCAACTTGGGATATGTGGATTGAAAAGCCTCTCTGAAAAAATTTTCGGCATTTTCTCTTATGTTCTTAAGAGAACTCCAAACTTCTTTTGTGCGGTCGATTGCAGAAATAGCTCTGTAGGAAAACTGATAAGGGCAGCGTTAAACAGAATAGTTTTTCGCACACAATGAGGCTTACTAGGAAATCACTTCTTTGGATCGCTGCCAAGTGTTTATGCTTTCGAAGACATATCGCCCACGTTCTGCTCGTTATTTCTTCAAAACTTATTGAGATGCATCTCTGGTGCGTGTTTTTTAATGACAGTTTAGAAAGTTATATTTGCATTTGAATGGTTGTGGAAGAAATTAGCTATTTCACTTACTACACCAAGGCAATTTGAATTGCAGGACTTGACATGGCATTAGACAGAGCCAGGTTCAAGCGATGGCTTGCACAGTGTACATACCAAGCGTTTGGATACTGTTGTATGCCTTATCCTGCACTGTACTCCACTTAAGTGACCTGCCATATTTGCGGCTCCATCATAGCCTTGGCCCACACAATTCTTCATATCAAGATACAGCTCTTCACATCGCTGCAGTATGGTTTTTGTCAAGTTTAGTCATCAACAGGAACAAAACCTACAAAATCTTCCCGAAGCATACAACTTTTGGGATCTGTTAAACAGTCGATATATCAAAGGCATATCGAAAGTTGTTCACAGTCGATATATCAAAGGCATATCGAAAGTTGTTCACACCCAGTAACATCCATTGTTTCGTCAGCGAGGATACTGATACAACTTGAACTTATAGCCCGTTTAGTTATTTCAGTTGTAACAATATCAGAACATATCTCCAGGATTTCATTCTGGATATCTGGACTCAAATAATTTTAATTTTAAAAACCTAAGCTTAACAAAACCAAAAGGGTTTTAATAATGATAAAAATTTAATAGCCTTATCGTACGCTCCGTCATAATGGATTTATACTACGAATCCAAAAAAAGTATAAAAACTCCCATGCCGTAACAAAAATATCAGGTAAAATTCAAAGTTCGTGAAAATTCACCCGAACTATCCCCGGGTTCATAAAATACATTTTACTATGAGAGCTTATACTTTTTTGTGGGATTCTTCGGTATGTATTGCGTAGGGATCTGTGGTTGACCATCTATTCAAAAATAACAACTTACCACATTCACGGGTTTTTATTGTAAACAACTTTAAATGGATCATTTAAGATTGGAAAGTATTGGAGTGCTTTTATATTAAAGGGTGCAATTGTAGAGGGTGGAATGGTGGGGAAATTGACCATATCCAATCATTTGCAGCAAAACTCTTCACATCCAAATTTTATTGTTAAATACCTCTTAAACGGAACTTCCAATATTTTCTTGCTCTTAAACATAACATATAAATATAAAATTTCCGCAAGCTGAAGGTTATTTTAAATCATATGTTTTGGTAACGCACATATACTATTTTTATTTATTTTGGTTTGTTTTACTCTGAAATCTTATAGAATTTATGGTTATTTTAATTTGCAATTTTTTGGCAATAACTGAAGTCGTTTACTGATTCCACTTCCAAATCAAATAAAATGTAGGTATACATATGTAGAATATTCTCCTCATTTTAATAGCTTTTAGAGTTAAATAAAATACCTAAAGAGTCTTCAAAATTCAATACAAAATTGTAAACATATTTAAATAGTCTCTTGCTTTTTAACGAAGTATTTTCAAGTAGTTGAGAGCTTTAGCTAAATTCAAATAAACTATTCCTACCTGGATAGTCTCCTTTTTTTTATAGATTTGAATTTAATATATTAGAAAGGTTTAAAGTTTTGTTTAGATTTTCGGGTGGGGCTTCAGCCGCTCAAGCCCCCCTCTGGCTACGTGCCTGTCCTCAAAGAAAACTAATCAAAAATAAAAATAAAATAAAAAGTAGGTTTGGTAATTTTAATTTTCTTAAAAACTAGAAGACATAAAACTTTCGGTCTTCAGTTTTTGATTAGGACTTAATTATAGAAACGAATTTAAAAAAAAAAAGTTATATATAATTTGTTGGTGCCTTAGTTATCGTACTCTCCCCTAAAAATGCACTGGAAAGGCAGTCCAGAGCTAGACAGGGGGTGGAAAGTGCCCCTCTTACCCCCAACTTGCGTACGCATATGTTAAATTTGAAAACAATCAAATTTACTTTCAGTTATGCTTTATTTCATCTATCAAAAGTGAAAAATGTAGGGGTTATTCAGGAAAAAGTTATATTCTGCTAAATCCAAGATGGCGGCTGAAGCTCCAGGACAATTTTCCCGAAAAACTACACCTAGGCTCCTAATAACCCCCTTTAACTAATTGTGAAAGAAAAATGCACGATAAAATTTTTTCCTTTTCAAGCTAATTTTTTGTACACAGCGACTGGACTACAAGGCATAAATCAGTTTTACTCTCAGAACATTTTTTTAAAAGAGTTTTAGCTATACCCACACCATTAGATTTAGGATAGTAAGGGCTCGAAAATGTTATTTAAAAATCATACTTGTTTGAAAATTCAGTAAATTTAAATGAATTGAATGGGTTGTTGTCACAAACAATTTCGTTTGGGATTCCATGAGTTGCAAATAACGTTTTAAGTTTTTCAATTACTTCGTTGATTGAGATCACTTTGCAATGCGAAAAATGTTATTTGAAAATCATACATGTTTGAAAATTCATTAAATTTAAATGAATTGAATGGGTTTTTGTGACAAACAATTTCGTTTGGGATTCCATGAGTTGCAAATAACGTTTTAATTTTTTCAATTACTTCGTTGATTGATTTATTTTTAATATATAAAATTTCAATCCATTTTGAAAAATAGTCACCCACAATCAGATATGTAGTTCTTATTTTCAAAAAACATTATATCAATTCCTAGTTTCATAAATCGAAATAATGGAATGTTATGAAATATAATTGGTTCGTTTCTATTTTTACTCCTAAATTTTTGGCATACCAAACAACATTTAATCAAATTTTCTACATCAAAATTGATATTTGGCCAAAAAACCGTTGTTTTTGCCCTTTTTTTTGTTTTTGTATACCCAAATGAGCTTGATGCAGTTGAGAAAGAATTTCGTGTCTCATATTTTGAGGAATAACGACGCGATCTTCAAAGAAAAGCATACCATTATCAACATAAATATTATTACTATTATTGAAATAATATTGTATTACTTCAGGGATCTTTTTTTATCTTTGACAATAACTTATTACTAAACCAATTTGCGGATAATTTAATGAAGCATTTTGAATTGTTTCCTTCTTTTTGTGGCTCATATTTATGGAATGAACTACTTCATTATAGTCTTCTTCTGTGTCTGTTGGTTCTGAAATATCATAAGAGCGTGAAAGAAGGTCAGCAATGTGTTAGAATTTACCTGGCACAAACTCTAATTTGATTGAATATTTCATAAGTGACAATCTCATTCTTTGTAATCTTGTCGCATAAACTTTGCTTAAATCCTTTTTAAAAATTGAAATTAATGGTTTATCGTCCGTTTAAATCCTTACAGTTTTCCCATAAATGTAGAAATGAAATTTCTTACATGCAAATATAATACCTAACATTTCCTTTTCTATTTGTGCATAGTTCTTTTCAGTTGAACTAAGACTGGCGTGAAGCGTAGCATATTGAACAGGCGCGGATACAGGGGGGGGGGGGGGGGGCAATGGGTGCAATTGCCCCCCCCCCCCCCTGGGCAAGAGTCATTCTAGCATAAATATAAATTTAATAAAATTTCATCCAAAAAAGATTATTTCGTTAAAAGTTTATAAATTTTTTCTTGGCAGCGCAGCGTTGCAGCAATGAGTAGTTGTGCGTTGGCCGATGGCTGACCAAGTTCAGTTAAGAAAAGTTACACTATGCACAAAAAGCCTTCAAATCGACTGATTGGAAAGCTTATAACTTAAACTTCAAAGTAAAGGTCTTTAATTAAAGAAAAATGTCCGGCTACATTGACATGTATAACATTTTATGAAAAAAGTCTATTTATTTCTTACTAGAAAGCAGATTGAATCCCAAATCGATTTGATTTTCACTTTTCAAAATGAATGAAAAATTTCACAATTTGACAAGTAGTGATTAAAAAAGTTATTGCTTCACCTCCAACCCTACTCTACAAATTTGTTAGTGGCTTTGTATTTTCAAATGTAACGGGAAAGGCGGTAGGGGCACTTATCTAAATTTTCAACTTTGAAGTTGATTTTAATTTAAAAATAAAATAAAATCTTTAAATTACGTCGATTTAATTAGCTTCAAAAATTTCTAACTTTGTTTCAAATGCTAGGATCTACAAGATGAAGACATCTAATAAAATTTAAAATAATAATCTGCATTTGTTTATAAAAGTTACTGAAAACTACCAAAAAACTTCATACTAAAAAGGTGAAAGAGTTCTGTTTATGATAAATATTTAAATGTGCGTTTCCACTGAGGGAGTACTTTCACTAGAAAACTCTCAAAAGTAACTCTCGGATATCTGTCTTCCCCTCTGGTGAGCTTATTTCATGACTGTGTCTGTGTCCACTTTCGAGTTTTACTCTCGAGAATTTCTTCAGAGATGCTCGCCGTCATTTAACTCTGAAATGGATACGCACCTTAATGCTACATTTCCACCTAACACTAATCTGAGATTTAATAAGATTTATCTCAAATCTTCTTTTAATCTCGAAGATTTACAATACAAATTTATTTCGTTAATCTTGACGATTAGAAATTAATCTTGTTAAATCTTCCTAGGACAAATACTTTTTCAAATTGAACTTACCTATTCTTATAATGGCGCTGAATGATTCATTCATGGCTGAATTCAGTTCTTCACAAATGAAACATTCTATCACACTTCCTCTTCATAAAAAAAAAAGAAACACCATTTCCATTTTTAAAGGTGCTGTCAAAGAAAATCTTTTTTAAATCTTTTTGTGCAGTGGAAACACTTAATAGATTTATTAAATCTGCACTGAGATACACCTTTGGTGGAAACATAGCATAAGAGAATGCTAATGTGTTTCGAGCTCGGTGCTGAACGCAGCGATGCGTGCAGACGTGCTGCACATCTTTCAGGCATAAGATACGTTTTTGATGTATGTAACTATTCGTGAGGATTTTGTCACTTTCGCAGATGCGTTTTAGGAACTTCCGTGTTCCATATAATTAAACTGGTGAAGAGTACGAATCCAACGAAGAAGATTGGAGAGAAACCAGGAAACGACTACAGCAGTCACGGCCAAAGAGAAATTTGAATGGAACTTTTACACCTAAGGATAGTTATTTTTGGCTGTTTTTGAAAACGTCAAGATCAACGGCAATTCGATTGTATCGAACTGCATGAGCTTGGCAACTCTGAGCTTATATGAAACGCTTTTTTTAAAACTTAACTTATTGTTAATGGAATGTATAACGAAAATAGTCACAATAGAAGGCTGAACGCTGAACCGAGAAGGTCGGACGGAAAAGTTTAATAAAAAGTGTTTTTTCTTTGTATTTTCCACTATAATCATTGTGTTTTATTTCAAAGTCAGAAAGTTTGGTTTTGTTTCAATGGACTAAGGCATCTGAGCAAACGATACGGTACATCTCGGTTTTGATCTGTAATTTAGTTTTGCTAAAATACAGCTTTTGTCAAATTTATGCAATGGTTTTGTTTGTACAAAATCTTTTTTATCAACGGCCTTCAATTTTCTTGCAAACGCATTTGAAGTTTATGAACACGTTCTCCAGCTTCTCAATATTTTTGTTACCAACTCGATATTTCTACTGCAGAATTGCACCACACGTGATTTTTTCGAACATGTGACTTTAGAAAGTTACATTATCGAACACAATGCTTATGCAGTAAAACTTGTATTTACCGTTTGAAAACATTCCGCAAAATGTATTTTTGACGCTGATGACGTTTTCGAAAATGGCCTTTTACTGGCAAAGTTAGTTTAGGTGTCCCAGCTAAAAAAGAGGCTGGAAATTTCACTCGAACTCGAACGTAATGTGTCTGAAAAGGAACATACCTCTTTTCAATTATGTTTTCTGAGCATAATTGTGGGGTTACGCAGACCCAGAGGGAACTCAAAAACTCAGTAAAGACACCATGCTAAAGATACAAACTGCAAATCTTAATTTCACAAAGTTGAAAGTACCCGCTGTTCGAGACACTGTGGCAGTTATGAAAGACTTAATTGCTTTCTTCAAATTTAAAACTCATCAATTCACATTGCTTTGTGTGAGCAGGCATGTAGAGCGGTATAAAGTGTACTCAAATTTTCTGTAGACCTCATCAAGATTTTGGAATCTCACGAAAATTGCTCCCCCCCCTGAACGAAATCCTGGATCCGTGCCTGATACTGGACCGGTGTCTTGTAAGAGACAGGCTCCTAAACTGATTGTGAGGCATCGCATTGCAAAGTGATCTCTTTTGCATTTTTCTGATAAGTTTCGTGCATAGATTCTTAAAAAATTCACCATTCCCAGAAACGATTGTAAGCTTTTCTTATCCCTGGGTTTGTCTAAATCTTTAATTGATTTCACTCTATTTGGGTCTGGTGTCATACCCTCTGCTGAAAATATTTGACCTATATATTTGACATTGTTAACTTTGTATTGAACCTTATCTGGATTGAATTTAATATTAAGTTTTCGAGCTCTTGTTAAAACTCTCTCTAAATTTAGGTCATGTTCCTCTTGTGATCTACCGTAGACTAAAAAATCATCTATACATACATGCTTTTGAACCTGGCAAGTCTTTAAAATAAAACAAAATACATTGTTGAAATACTTCCGGTGAGATGTTAAGCCCAAAAGGCATTCTTTTAAATTTCCAACAACCGAAGGGCGTACTGAAGGTACACAAGCTGCTAGATTTCTCATTCAGTTTTATTTGCCAAAATCCCTGTTTAAGGTCAAGTACCGTAAAATATTTCATACCTGCTAAATCAGAATTAAGTTCTTCTAGTTTTGGAATCAGACAATTTTCTTTAATTAACGCTTTGTTTAGGTCTTGTGGGTCAAGGCAAAGCCTTTGTTCGCTATTTGGTTTCTCTATAATAATTATACCTAACTCTTCTAGTTGTTTTAAATGTTCTCTAAGACGATTATGTAATGATAGTGGTATACGTCTTGCTGATTTTACAGTAGGTTCAACACCAGCTTTCGTTTTAATAGTATACGGCTTGGGAAAACAGCCTAAACCTGTAAACAGATCAAGATTTTTCGAAATAAAGTTTTCTTTTTCCTTAGCAACTATTTGATCAACTTTTCGTATCAATCCATAGTCACGACACCCTTGAAGACCCAAAATAGGAGAAGAATCAGTTTCTATAATAATAAATGTCTGTTCTGTAATAACAATATAGTACCTAAGTATCAATTCAAATATCTACTGTTACTTTATTTATTATTTTATACATAATAGCTTACGAAAATGTTGTTTACAAAAATATATTAAAATTTATTATTATCATTTCAAATAGCAATCAAATAGCAACATATATTGTTGTTCTTAAATAAAATTACAATTTATAAATACTATCTGGATTTCATTTATTTGGACTTTATAATCTCAGAAGTGGGATACGGAAACAAAAGCCAATTAAAAAAAATACAATTTTGAATGGCTTATATTCAGCGCGAAGCTTTGATTGAAGCCTTGACTGCAGCGAATGTGCTGTTTGAGAAAACGGCAACTGTAGCTCAATTAAGGCCATTATACGATCAATTGTTGACCAAAAGTGGGGCCAATACTGAATTGAATTCCAATGCCCGATGTTCAGATGTTAACCGACGCCCAGAAGAAAACTTATGTCCAGAAGAAAACTTATGTCCAGAAGAAAACTTATGTCCAGAAGAAAACTTATGTATGTCCAGAAGAAAACTTATGTCCAGATGAAAATTTATATTTAGATGAAAACTTACGTCCAGACGAAAACCGCCGTCTTTATAATGCAAATTGTGCGGATAATGATCAACACCGAGAAGATCCAATATGTATGGAAGGGAACCGATGTCCTGGTGCCCAGAGAAGAGTTGAAGTTCAAGAGCTGAAGAGATGACCCGCGTGGACAAGGAAATAGAATTGCTGCTTAAGCGAAAGGAACTACAAAAGTTAAAAGACGAGTTGGGTGTAGTTGATACCAAAAAATTTGATTTTTTGGCTTTCGAAGCTATGATCCATCCTTTTAATGGTGACGATACATATGATATTCGTAAGTGGTTTGAAGACATTGAAGATGCTTTCGAAGTGTTCGGATGCAATGACCGTGACAAATTTGTGAGTGTACGACGAATATTAAATGGTACAGCGAAACTTTTCTTACGAACAATCACTGCTCATACATATGAAGACTTAAAGAAAGCATTAATGAAAGAATTTGGTCGTGTATTCACAATAAATGAGGTATTTAAACAGTTGAAATCACGTACCTTGAAGTCAACCGAATCTGTAAAAAGGTATGTAATTGAAATGCAAGAAATTGCTTCGCATGCCAATATTCCCGAAGCAGATATAATAGAGTGTATCATTGAGGGTTTGAACGACCGCAGCAGTAATGTTGCCTTGTTGATGAGTGCAACTTCTCTTAAGCAATTAAAATTGCTTTTAGACCGGTATGAGAAGAGACGAATGCATGCAAGTAGCCTGACGAAAAGTTCTGTTCCTGTAGCCCAAGCCACTGTAACCGCTGTCATGCCAAAGAAATCTTATGTTCCTGGTGCTACTAACAAATTTTCAAATGCAAGTCTTGAACAAATACGATGCTTTAATTGTTCTCAGTTTGGACATTATAAGACCCAGTGCCCGAAACCAAAGCGTCCTCAAAACTCTTGCTTTGTATGTCATGAAATTGGACATTTTCATCAAAACTGTCCTAAAAAGAAGAGTTTAACTGCTGGTATAGAAGAAAATAATCAAGAACAAGATGACTATGATCCAGAAGTCAACAGAATCGATGAGGAAGTAGAAAAAATGAAGGCGTTCCAAATGGTAAGTGTTGCCTTCATTCATCAACAAAATAAGTGCACTGAGACTAAGTCGTGTCTTTCTCTTTTTGATACTGGAAGTCCTAGTAGTTTTATACGAAGGTCCTTGGTACCATTTGATTACCAAAGGAAGAAGCTAACCTTATTCCGAGGAATGGGTAATAGATATTTATCTTCATATGGTACAATAAATTGTAAAGTTAAACCTGTTATACCTTTGCTTATCGGACGTGATGCTTTATATAAATTTAACATTTACTTATGTCGTTTAAAAAGAGTTTATAACATTGGTTTATTAATGAAATTAAAAGAAAACGAAATGAAAAATAAATTAATAAAATTATCGGAAGAAACCCTTAGTGCACTTATATCTTTTGATTTGTTTAAAAGTTCAAACCAAGTAGATTATACTAGTGAGTCCAAACTAAATGATGTATTTAGTAAAAATATTGTAAAAGAGAAAACTGAAACTGAAAATTGTAAAGTTCCGACTGAAGAAGGTTTGCCGATGTTTGATATATCGAAATTAGAATCAGTTAAACTTAAAGGTGAAAAAGAGATGAATGGTTTTGTTGATTTGGATCTATTGTTGAATGCAATTGGGGCTTGCAATTTCCATAATTTTGAAATAAATATAAATGAGTTTTTTGATTCATCTCATGCAAATGCTATTAAGATTGCTCTCGACGAACACTTTTCAAAGTTTGATGTAGAGAAAAAAGTGACTAGTTATTGTATGAAGATTACTTTGACAAAGGATGTACCAATGTATTGCCGACCCCGGAGAATTTCTTTCTATGAAAGACTTGAAGTACAAAAGAAAATTGACATGCTTTTGGAAAAGGGTGTTATAAGAGAAAGTACCTCACCCTACGCGTCAGCTCTAGTGTTAGTCAAAAAGAAAAATGGGGAAATTAGAATGTGTATTGATTATCGTGGTTTAAATAAGGACACAGTTAGAGATAACTTCCTTTTACAATTGATAGCAGATTGTTTAGAATATTTTGCCAATAAGAAAATATTTACAACGTTAGATTTGAAAGACTGATTGCACCATATTAAAATTTCTGAAGAATCTATAAAGTACACAGCATTTGTAACACCCTTTGGGCAATATGAATATGTATACATGCCTTTCGGTCTTAAAAATGCACCAGCTGTTTTTCAAAGATATATTTATTTATCATTAAAGCCGTTGATTGATAAAGGTTAAGTCATTGTTTATCTTGATGATATTTGTATTGCAACTAATAGTATGAACACGCATATTGAGATTCTAACAAAAGTTTTGCAATTGCTAAGAGCAGCTGGTCTAGAATTAAATATGAAGAAATGTAGGTTTGCTTATAATGAGATTGAATACCTTGGTTATAGCATTAATAAAAATGGGATTCGGCCTAATCAAAATCATTTGGAAGCAATACGCACGTACCCGATGCCTCAAAATATTAAAGAAGTTCAAAGATGTAATGGTCTTTTTTCATATTTTCGACGTTTTGTTCCTGGTTCTTTATGTATTGCTAGGCCTCTAACTAACTTATTTAAAAAAGATGTAAAATTCGTTTGGACTGAGGAGTGTACTGTAGCCTTTGAACTGCTAAAAAATAAGTTAATTTCATCTCCAATACTTGCAATATATGACCCTAAGCGGGAAACAGAGTTGCATTGTGATGCAAGTTCGCATGGCTTTGGTGCTGTGCTTATGCAAAAGCAAGATGATAATAAGTTCCATCCAGTCGCTTTCTTTTCCAAGAAGACAACCAACGGAGAGTCACAACTAATAAATTTTGAACTAGAAACATTAGCAGTACTTTTCTTGATCGTTTACCATTTGTTATCGTAACTGATTGCGAAGCACTATCCCAGACACTTAAGAAAAAGGATGTTAATCCCCGCATAGCAAAATGGGCACTGATATTCGAGAATTTTGACTATCAAGTACAACACCGAAAAGGTGAACGAATGGCACATGTTGATGCGCTTAGCCGGTCTTCATCTGTTGCAGCTGTGTCAACTGAAGACTTAGACAAAAATATTCAAATCACTCAAACACGTGATGAAAATATAAGGTCAATTAGAGATAGACTAGAGAAAGATGAAGTACCTGGGTATATTTTAGAAAATGGTTTAGTGTTTCGTGTTGGACTGCAGAATAGTCACCAACTCTATGTACCAAAAGAACTTGAAGAAAATATAATGCGATCGATTCATGAAAAATGCGGACACGTAGGAATTGATAAATGTGCTAATCAACTTTTGAAACACTACTGGGATTCCCAATGCAAAAGAAAAATTTAATCGATTAATAAGAAATTGCCTGAAGTGCATATTTAATTCAGCACCCCATAGAAATAATGAACGAAATTTATATAACATACCAAAACGATCAGAGCCCTTTGATACAATACATATTGACCATTTTGGTCCATTACCATCAAGTAATTCAAAAGCCAAATATGTTTTTGTAGTGATAGATGGGTTTACAAAATTTGTTAAGCTCTATCCAGTAAATGCACCTGGAACAAGAGAGGCAATAAATGCTCTTGAACGATATTTTGATTATTTTAGCCGCCCCCGTATAATAAGCGATCGTTGTACTAGCTTTACTTCTCAAGAATTTAGTAATTTTATAAATAAGTACAATATTGACCATGTCAAAGTTGCTGTTGCATCACCACAATCGAATGGGCAGGTAGAACGACTTAATCGTGATATGAAGGCAATGTTGGCAAAGTTAACAGAATCTCCTGAACAGACTGACTGGCGACAAAAACTTTCAATGGTAGAATATGCTATTAATAACAGAAATCATACAAGTACAAAAATCTCGCCCAGCAAATTGTTGTTTGGTATTGAACAGCGAGGACGTATTGTCGATGAGTTGACTGAGTATTTGGATGAGAAGTATGCAAGTCCTCATAGGGTAGATTTGGTGAAATTGCGAAAAGACACTTCTAATTCAATTGAAAAGTCACAATTGTATAATTTGAATTATTTTAATGAGCACCATTCCTTAGCTAAGCAATTTGATGTCGGTGATTTTGTGGTTATCAAAAATGTTGACACTTCCGTCGGAATTAATAAAAAATTATTTCCTAAGTACCGGGGCCCATATATTGTAAGAAAAAGGTTAGATAATGATCGATATCTAATAGAAGATATTGAAGGTTTTCAAGTCACGCAGATACCATATCATGGTATTTTAGATTCCACCAGATTAAAAAAATGGGTTGAGCCTGGTAAAGATTTATGAATTAACTAATTGGTTTGGATTTTGAAGGCAACACTTAAGTTAATATATGTAAATGTATATAAATGATTGCTTAATTATTTTAACTTCAATCGAGGTCGATTGTAAATTCAGGATGGCCGAGCTGTAATAACAATATAGCACCTAAGTATCAATTTAAATATCTACTGTTACTTAATTTATTATTTTATACATAATAGCTTACGAAAATGTTGTTTACAAAAATATATTAAAATTTATTATTATCATTTCAAATAGCAACATAGATTGTTGTTCTTAAATAAAATTACAATTTATAAATACTATCTGGATTTCATTTATTTGGACTTTATAGTTCCAATAATGTATCTTTATGTTTGCAATTAAGTTTAACAGATCCTATTGGAGTAAATTTGCTTCTATAATCATTTTAACCGGTTTTATTACAGAAGGTTGATTGATTTTCCTAAAATATTTTAACGGTAAGGCATTAATTTCAGATCCCGTATCCAATTTGACTTTCAAGTGAAAGTTCCCAAAATCAAAACTTTCAGACCATTGCGAATTTGATTGATTTTTTGCTTTTCTCTCAACATTTCCTAAATGATCTATATAAAATGTTTTCATTTCATCAATACCTGAAAAATCCTCTGTTCCACTGTCACTTACTTATCTGGCTCCTGGGGGGTCATTCCGTATTTCGATTATCGCCAGACGATATCGTTTAGACGATAGTCTTGCTTTCCGTAACTTTGAAAATGACTTTCGTCTTGGCGATCTCGTTTTGGCGATGAATTATTTGCCCTACGTAAAACAATAATCGTCAAAACGATAGAGCTTAGACGATAGCTGAAGAGGTATCGTCTTGTAATTATTTATGAGTGTTTTAAAAGTGATAAATGCTTTTTCGTTGATTTTTAACCATTGTTTTTTCAATAATATGAAAACAAAACAGTTATTAAATATTTACGGCATATACTACATGTGTATATCAGTTCATGGTTTGAGCTTTCAGAAAAAAATCTTACCAACTAATCATACTTGCCCAATAATCGAATTAACAAAAAGTATCTGCCCAGTGATCAAAATTCGACCATTTATACCAAAATAATCGTTTATCCATACAGGCGCCTATGTCAACAGGGTTATCATCGCGTAAGACGATGATCGTCTGACGGTGTCTTTTTCACGTTTAGTTAAACGCGATAGATATGGAGTGCCTACTCTTTTTGGTTTTGAGAAAAAAAAGTTAAGAAGCAAAAAAGCATATCTTTGCTAGATATACATACATATGTATGTATTTTATTCAATAATAAATAATTTTGATGCACATCATTCATTTTTTGACAATTTTGCACTTTTTAAATAACCAAAGAATTGGAAATCGTAGAGGATGAGAGAAGAGGCTATGTCAACCGTTAGAAACCCGCACCGTGATTAAAGGCATTGTCTTTTTTGTATTTTCATATTCATTTTCAACACTGGGCTGCTTGTAGGCCAAAATCGTATTTTTAAAGGGACATTCTGATGACCAGTTGCTTTCAGGCCTTATTTCTTTAATGTTGGGCAACGTAAATAATCAATTTATCCACGAACACAAACTTTAACGGACGATATTGCAATTAAATTTTTAAAATAACCTGACATTTCAAATAAAATTACAAGGATTTTTTGTTTTGACAGCAAAATTTAATTTTCAAATTCATTTCATTCATTCAAAAAAAATAAACGATAGAAGAGACGATAGTGATTTAGTTACGTGAAGCAAATTATAGACGATATCGTTAAAGATAATCGTTTTGACGATTATCGTTTTAAATATTACGGAATGACCCCCCTGATCTTTTATAATTTCATTTATTTTTTTATATGTTTGTCGAAAGTTGAATTTAGAGCATGCCAAATAAAAATGGTTTGGTCTCTTGCAAATTTTGCATATTTTTCCGAAAGCAGGACATTTATTTCTTGCATGTAGAGATTAACACCGATCGCAGTTAACCATTTGTCCATTGAAACTGAAATTATTTTTAGAAGAATTGTTATTGTAATTTTGCTTTGGATTAATTGAATTATTTTTATTAAAACTTAAATTTAAAGGTTTGTTGAAATGACTCCTGTTTATCATTGAATTTCTATTGGATACACCATACACTTCGTGAACTTCTTTTATTCGTGCTACTTCCAGCTCTGCAACTCGACATGTGTTGATTGTTGATTCCAATGATAAATCGACTGTGTTCATTAATTTGTCAGCAAGCTCCTTATTGTTAAGTCCTAGTATAGTAAAATCACGCACCATGTGATCTTTTTCGGTATTAAATATAAATTCACAACCATCAGATAGTACTCTCAAATCCTTGAGAAAGTTGTCGAATGGTTCCCCAGTTTTTTGAACTCTTGTAAAATTTCATATGCGTTCGTATATCGTGTTCTTTTTTGGATTGCAATATTTTCTAAAAGCCTCTATAACAGTTTCCAAAGTAGCAGCTTCATCAGTTGCAATATCCCACGTATAATATTTTTGTCTAGCTTCACTTCCAATATAGTTTAAGAAATTAGCTTTTTGACATTTTGCAGACTTTTTTATTTTTTCTGTAGCCTCCATGTAAATATTGAACTCCTTGAGAAACAGATCGAAATTCACGGCAAGATTTCCCTCCATTGAAAGTGGGTCAGGTTTGCTATAATGCATATTGTAAATAAATTGTTTTTCTTCTCAATCAGAGTCAGAGCAATTTCGTAAATATTCTTCGTTTTTATTAAGGTAATTTTTTTTTCCCTTTTTAATGTTTAATGACCAATATTTTATTTAAGTTATATCGGCTGCGTCGTGTTAAGTATTCTGTATTCAGAATAATAATAAAAATGATGTTTATTGATATCAAATATTGTGATAACAAAGTATATTACATAGGTAACTTTTATTTTATAATTAAATTTAAAGTATTATAATACAAATACAAAGTATAATTATTAGAGAAGAGATGTAAGGTTTAGCTAATTCATATTAAGTACCAACCACAACACATACCCACTTAGATCATAAAAAAAACGAACAAACATTCGATTTTCTTACCGTATTAGTTTTGGTAATTTTCAATTTTCTCAAAAACTAAAAGACATAGCATCATCTAGTTTTCAGTTTTCTAAGAATTAATTAGAGCAAAGAATTTCAGAAAATAAAATTATATTTAATTTTACAGTTTTGAGAACTTACACTGTAAACCTTTTTTTATGCTTTTTTTTTGCAAATTTCCAGTTAAAAATTCGTTTTTTCAAAAATCATGTGTAGATTTGACTTGATTCAAAAACTAGCTAATAGAACAGAGTATTGGCTTTATAAAAAGATATAATATTTAATTGTAATGGCAATGACACCAATCAACATCGCGGCAAACGATTTCTAATTCGTGGAAATTTGGAGCGACAATATGTTGTGAAATAAATTATTCTAAGTAATCGTAAAATAAGTATTTAAGTTGTAGATTTTAAGAAAATGTATTCATTAAGTCTTGTGCTGTTCCTAGAATGTCTGAGACTTCTGTAATGAACCAACTTATTGCTGAGATGAGCAAACTTTTAGATGAAAAACTAAAAGATATAGCTACCAAAGAAGATATTAATGGTATTATGACACAAGTTGCATCTCTGGAGCTAGAAAACAAACAACTACGCGACGAAATAGAGCAACTAAAATTAAACGATCTTGCAATAGAAAAAAGGATTGAAGAAGCAGAAAAGTTTTCGAAAAGACTAAACATAGTTGTAAGAGGCTTAAGTGCAGAAAGCGTTGAAGATGCAAAATTACAGTTTGAAGAAGTATGTCAATCTACTCTCAAAGTCTCTGTTGAAGCCAACAGTGCCAGAAAAATAAACTCGACAAGCCCAAATGACTCATCCTTCATTTTTGAACTATCAAGCGTAAATGATGTGAGCTCCGTCTTATCATCAACGACAACAGCTAAAAAACACACAAATTTCGATCAACAAAGACTTAACTCTGAGTGAAAGAAATGAGAGATACCACCTCCGTCAAGTTAAAAGATGTCTACTTAAACCGACAAAAAACTCAAAGTAGAAATCAAGCGTTGGTCACTCATGGTTGAAGGACGTCGTCGATTCAAGTGCAACAAAAATGGTTTAATAACTGCCTACAATGAAGATGATAGAGACATTGATGTTCTGAGGAAATCTGATTCTAACTACGTGGTTAACGTTGCATCGATTAATATTAATAAAAATGTTCAGTCCCATAACTAGCAACCCGTTGCCTGTCAGGTTTTATCTTATAACATAGCTGGTCTTGTAAATAAAACCTTATTATGTCACTTTTTTAAATTTATATGTCAATTTGAAATATTTTTTCTTTTTGAAACTTTTGTAATGTCTGAAAATATTAAAAATTATCAAAAATACTTTAACGGCTTTGAATTAGTATGGATTCCAGCAACGAAAAATAGTAACTTCGGACGAGCCAGTGGTGGCTGTCTGTATGGATTCAGAAAAACCATTGAATCAACCTATCACCTTAAATTTATAAAACACAGTGATGCAACTATACTGCAAGCTAATTTCGGAGGAACAAAATTAAGCTTTATACCTTCATATCTGAACTGCAACCATTGGAGAACAGACTTTGATAAACTCAAGACCTTGTTTGCCGAAACTGACTTCGATAATTTCATTCTTGTTGGAGACATGAACGTCAGAACTGGAACGAAAGGCGCAGTCGACACCATCACCTGTCCAACATACCTTGCTGCTGTTTCAGAAGAGAGATGCTTGAAGGATACCATCTGTGATAACAACTGCAACAAGTTCCTAGATCTCCTCGATGATATTGGTGCTTTCATTCTTAATGGAAGGAGCTTTAATGATAAAAACGGTGAATTTACATTTATCAGCAGCAGGGGTTCCTCTGTAATCGATTACTGTTGTCCATCATATGGAGCCGCACATTTGATCGATGACTTCACGGTAGGATGCGAAACCTTTTCTGACCACATGCCCATTACTTTTTCTTTAAATACCTCTAATCATTTGAGTTGCATTGCTAGCCCTATGGTTCAAATTCCCCGCCTTAAGTGGATAGAAAATAGATGTCATATATATATACAAAAACTAGATTCACTTGTACAAAACCGAATAATATCTTCTGACTCTATCGAAAATCGCTGCATTGCAATTAAGGACTGCATATATGAAGCAAATGGAGGAGTTTGTAACAAAGGCCTAAAGTATGAACCAAAAAAGCCATGGTTTGACCTAGCATGCAATTTAGCTCGAAAAAATGCTTTTAAGCATCTTAAAACTTTTAGAAAATATAACCTTGATGTTTTTCGTATCAAATACAATTCTGCAAAAAAACAATACAAAAGTTTATGCACATTGAAGAAACGGGAATACTATCAACATATTGCCAGCAAACTTCAACTAGTCAACTCAACAAAGGAATGGTGGAAACTTGCCAAAGAATTACGAGGAGATACTCAAATTACAAATACAATACTAATAGCCGACGACTTTAAATCTTATTTTTGCAATGCACTTACTGTAAATGATGTATCGATTACATTATCGTTTCCGGAACTGCCTGATATCAATGAACCACTGTTGGATCGTGCTATAGAGAGGGATGAAATCGTTCTAGCAATTGCAGAATCGAAGAATAATAAAGCTCCTGGTATGGACGGAATACCATCCGAGTTCTACAAGAATGCAACTCCATTACTCCTTGATGAAATTCACATATTATTTTGTGATATTTTTAAAAATGCATTAATTCCCGCTTCATTCAAAAAGTCAATTATATTTCCCTTATTGAAAAAAGGTGATGCCAACGTGGTAACAAATTATCGTGGATTGTCTTTTCTAGATACACTCTACAAAATTTTTACATCCGTTCTGCTGAATAGACTCACTAGATGGATTGAAGATAACAACATAAGTTTACAATTTGTGTAAAATGATAAGTTTACGCAAAAGTTTGCATGAACGACCTTTTTATTAATTTGGTTAAATGCTGTGTAATTGAATCAGCTATTCGTTAGACGTCAAATATTTGGGCGCGTTCGGTTTTGGTCGAGGAGTTGGTTTTACAGATGGTCTGTTTATTTGCATGTGTTTGTACAAATATATATTTGTTTTAATAGATACGTGTAGTAAGTACTCCTGTTAATTCAATTATATTTGTTTTGCATTGAAATAAATACATCAATGCTATTCATTTTGCTGGAATCTCAATACCATTTCAACTCAACTCAAGTGACAAAAAACCTGGAGCTCCCGATCCTGCTTGTAAACGTAGTAATTTTTAAATAGAGAACCTCTCCCGAACCAACGTGAAGTCGGAAACTCGGAAGGATAAAACAAAATGTTAAGCTAGAACTATTAAGGCTTTCTTAAACCAATGCGAAATATTTTGAACGACAACGAAACTTTTGCCTGTCAAAATCAATAGGTTAAAAATCCACGAAAAGTTGCTTTCCAAACAGTCAAAAGAAGAAGTGAGGAATATTCCACTTAAGCAAAATGAATCATCCCTCTCTTTTTTTCGTTCCAACTTCACCAAATGTCAGTTTCACTCCCGTGAGATGAGTATGGTTTTCATGTATTCGCTCATTTTCAACCGACCACTTCCGTAAACTATCAACAATTTTATAGTTCTACCATTGTATATAAATTCTATTGTATTCTCATGAAGAAAAAATGCTCGTGGCCATCTATGCGTCCAAATGTAATACTAATTTTTGTTAAGGGATCTCGGTAAGGCGATCACAGCGAACCTATCGACCAAATGTTTACCTGCAAAATCGTGTTTCATGAGAATACTATAGATTGGATATACAATGGTTCTACCTTAATATACATGACAATAGTCGCGTTGTAAGGTAGAAATATGTTAGTCGCAAGCTCACGGCAGTGGTCGGATGAAAATTAGCGAATACACACAAATCATATGTCACGCCCATTATGTACTTTTCTTCATTTTCGTTAACCTTTGCTTTCGGAAGTAAATAGAGCACCCCCGAGTGCACTTCATCGAAGTGAAACTGAAATTTGTTGAGGTAGGAACGAAAAAAAGAGAAAAAGTGAATTATGGCTTAGTTCTGATTTTGACAGTTCAGAGAGATACTTTGCATTGGCTTATGACATCTGTTTCTACTATTTAGAATCTTCCAAACCAGTGCGAATCATTCGTTGACCACAACAAAAACATTAATAACAACACGTTGTTGTAAATGAAAATAACACGTTCGTCGTCGTCAACGAAAGATTCGCATTGGTTTTACGAAAAGTAGCTTTCCTAAAGGCTCTCCCAAACCAACACGAAATTAAAGTGAATGATCTCAATACTAAAAAACAACAAAAAACTGTCTTTGTGAATGCTTGCTATAATTTCACGTTGGTTGGGCAGAGGCTTTAATCGTTGAGTAAATGTAGACCTTCTAATTATTTTTTTTTTTGTGTAAACTACGTTTTAATTCACAACTTTTATCACCAACTAATTGCAATGCCATAATTACAGCACACACTCAGAGCATTTTTAGTTCTCCAAGATATCATTTATATCATGTTTCTAGACATGCCTAATTCTAAAAGTCACAAACACGCCTAATTCAATCTCTAAAAGTCACAATGACGTTTGGATAAGTTTAACCAAATATTTGGTTAATTTTCCGCAGCAAAATCCTTGGATAAGATTAACCAAATTGTGTAAACCATTTCCCATACAAAATTTGACAGTTCATTAACCAAAAGATAAAATTAACCAAATCGTAAACTTATCTAGTGTTTTACGCAGTTGCATGAATACCCCTAATAAATTTCAAGCTGCGTACCGGAATCATTACTCCACTATCGACCAGATTTACAACCTAACATGCCTCATTCAGTTGCAGCTAAGTCAAAAGAAAAAACTTTATGCCTTTTTTATTGATCTTAAAGCAGCTTTTGACAACGTGAATAGAAATGCTCTCTTTCATAAGCTTACTACACTGGGTATTTCCACAAAAATAGTTAAAGTATTGAGATCGATGTACCAAGATACCACTGCAGCTGTTTGGGATGGTAAACAGAGGACCGACTTCTTCCCAACGAACAAAGGCGTCAAACAAGGGTGTGTACTAAGTGCGCTACTTTTCATTCTTTTTTTGAATGACTTACATGCTGAGCTACCAACTGGTATAGTTACAGAGGGACTAAGGATCAACGTTCTTTTGTATGCCGATGACATAGTGCTTCTGTCTGACAATTCTGCCAAACTGGAGCGTCTTATAGACAGTTTCCACTCCTATTGCCTCAATTGGGACCTGACAGTCAATCTGGA
This sequence comes from Dasysyrphus tricinctus, assembly GCA_963921185.1. Taxonomy (NCBI): domain Eukaryota; kingdom Metazoa; phylum Arthropoda; class Insecta; order Diptera; family Syrphidae; genus Dasysyrphus; species Dasysyrphus tricinctus. The sequence goes on along the minus strand of OY992530.1, from coordinate 173,422,474 downwards.
TAAATCGGAAATTGTTATTTTTCGCAACGGAGGAAGACGTGCAGCCAATGAAAAGTGGTTTTTTAATGGTTCTGAAATAATAGTATCCAACCATTTCAAATATCTTGGAGTTATTTTTAATTTCAATATGTCTTGGACGGAGCACCTCAACAACAGACTCACTTCGTCCAAAAATTCCATCAATTCAACATGGTCCAAGTTGATAAGAAACAATTCGGTTTGCCATTCAGCAAAATTCAGGATATATGATGCCGCTTCCAGAGCAATAATGCTGTACTCTGCCCAAGTGTGGGGATTTAAGGAACACGTCCAAGAAGAAAAGCTGCAACGTTTCTTCCTGAAAAGGTGTTTTCTGCTTCCGGATAATACTCCAAATTATGTACTTCACATAGAGACAGGATTACCAAAAACATTTTTGACTACCCTCAAATTGCACTTTGAATTTATAGCCAGAGTTATGAAGCTACCTAGTAACAGACTTCCCAGGATCCTTTCGGAAATTGTTATTAGAAAGAATATTTACTGGGCTAACGAATGGATGGTGCTTTTTTCGGAGGCTTCAATCGAATTTTCTTTCACGTTAACCATGCCGGAGCTGTACAGCGCACAAAATGTTCTCTTAGCGAACCTCAAGGAGAAACATTGGAGTATCTTTGACAGTAACGCACGGCAATCGCAGTTCCACGACGAGTACTGCAACTTATCTTACTGTGATATCCCAACCTACTTTCACGATGCGTTTCCTCAAGAAATGATCAGTCTAGTATTAAGAGCACGTAGCGGACTGTTGAATCTTAACGCTAGAGCTTTTCAAACCAACACTACAGGCTTGTGTACATTTTGCAATCTTGATGCAGCGGAGAATACCTTTCATTTTATCGGAGTTTGTCCTATATTCAAGGGCTACCGGATGAAATTTCTAGGAAGCTATGAGTTAAACAGGCCCCAGTTTCTTGATGTATTAAATGGAAAATACTATCGTAACCTATATCAATTTTTAAAGTCCGCACTGAAATATCGCTACCAAATACTTAATGAATTTATTTAAAATAAAAAAGCTCATATTTAATTAGTAAACTTTTTATACCTGACAGGCAACTTTTATAAGTTATTGTCATATTTAATTTGAACTACCGGCAAAGCTATGTTTTTGTAAAATTATTTCGGAAATAAAATTATTTATCTATCTATCTATCTATCTATCTATCTATCTATCTATCTATCTATCTATTCATTAAGTCTTCGGAGGCAGAATCGCTGCCAGTTTGTTGATTGAAATAATAAAGTAAAAATAAATACAAAAAAATAAGAAACTGAAAAATATTTTTTTCTAATAAAATTAAGATAAGAAACTTCAATTGGCGCGCAACGTGGGGCCACTGTGATCGTGTTAGTGCGGAAAATTAGGTACATCTTATTATACGCCCTCAAGAAGTGCAAACGAAATCGCAAAAAAAAATTCAAATAAATACGCCCTAAAGTAGTGCAAAAATTATTGTCCCCAAGCGGTACATCGGAAAAATACCGACACAGTGGCTACCTAAAAAATTGTGACAGTAAACATTGAATTCCTGAGTCCCAAAGAGGCACAAACAGTGATATCCAGTAAAAAACAATTCAATAAGTCCCTAAGAGGTACATAGTGACATTAAGTGACAATAAATGTGTAATAAGAGGTACATAGTGACATTAAGTGACAATAAATGTAATGAACATAATAAGTTCCTAAGTGGTACGGAAGTGATGGAAAACAAAAACATTGAACTGTTGGAGAAATCCATAAAGGGCCCCCCAGTAACCAACCGAGTGTAAAAATAAAAAGGACGCAGTAGATCTGCTTGCCGCTCCACAGACGACATGTTGATGATCATTTTAATTTTGTAAGACATTTTAATTTTTAAGAATATATTTTTTTTATGTAAATATCTTAAAAATTAATATTAAAAAAAAATATTTTAAATTTAAAATCAATTAAGATACACTGAACAAAAAACATATAAATCGATATCCGATAAGAAATTATTTTAAGAATTTCATTTTTTATTTATCCGTTACTTATCTGGTTATTTATCTGTTAAAAAAATGTCTAACCCAAATAATTTGGCAAGGCCTGCAATCAATCCAAATAATCCGGCTGCACCTCTGCTGCAGCCAACCAAAACAATGCTAACATCACTCGTCCCGAATTACAAAACATGGTATTATCTATTGTGAACCATGTACTAAACACAGAGGGAAGAGATATCATTCAAGGCATCATAAATCCTAACTCCGATCGATTTCGAGGAATCGATCAGACAATCGATCCAGCGCAGAGAACTAATCTCGCGGACTTTGAAAAGGTTCCGGACGTAGTTAGGTGCTTGAGAGATTTTTTCAGGGCAACCTGGAGAATTCAGCTCTTGGAAAAAGAGCGTGGATCGAGTTATACGCTTATATGAACCCGTGAAAGGTTCACCCAAGTACTTTCTAAACGTCATACGAAATAAAATTGTAGGAAACGCAGACATTGCGTTAGAATCATACAATACACCTCTCGATTGGGAATGTATTTCCCGATGCCTGACCCCCATTACGCGGACAAACGCGACTTGGGTTCTTGGGTACACTTGAGTACCAAATGACTTCCCTTGAACAAGGGAACGATACGGTGCAAGGCTTTTATCAAGCCGTCTATTCTCACCTTTCCCTCATTCTCAATAAAATTAGCTGCATGGACGGTGATGGTCCTGAAGCATTATCCCTACTTACGAAAACGTATAGAGACAAGAGGTCTAAAAGGAGACTTACCTAGACTCCTCGGGATTCGTAAGCCCGTAGACCTTCCTGTGCCTCAATTAGAGAACCAGAACTATAGATCGAACTATGCCATCAGCCATCAAGGAGCAATTAGAAAATTCCATCAACCAACTCCCCCAACACTCCCTCCAAGGAGACCAATCCAAAACACCTTACCTAATAATCAAATTCCATTTTATCTCCACTTACCTATTTTCCTCAACCAGCGATGAACTATAACCAACGATCGTATGTATTTAACAGTAACAATATCCCTAGACAGCAACCCTTCAATAATTATCGCAACCAATTTCAACCTCCAAATCAAGTACCAGGAAATAACTTCAGACCACCTCCAAGGCCACAACCTGGACCAAATTAAATGGAAACCTCCACTATTGACACCGCAAGAGTAAATTATGTTAACAGGCCACCACAGCAACAGAGAAATTAGCCACCTGCACCAAAGAGACCTAATAATTTGCCACAACAACCTAATTATCCAAACAAATTACAAAGGAATTTCCATCTTAACACTTGGTCCCAAGAAAACCCTTCAACCCAAGAATTAGAATTAGAACAATATTACGCTGCACCATATTTAGACAGTCAGCAGTACGAACAAAGTTTCAATAACTACATAGAGCCTCTAACCCGCAAGAACAAATAGAAGATAATGTTACTGAAGTAATATCTGAACTTAGTGGCATCCATTTTTTAGATTAGCCAGCTCTTCGTTGCCATATATAGAAGTTAAAACAGATGGTGGCGAAGTGCTAAAAATTTTAATTGATACAGGTTCTAATAAAAATTATATCCAGCCTTCCCTAGTAAAAACCCTATCCTTAATGATAAGAAATTCTATGCCAACTCTATTGGAGGAAACATAGAAATATCTCTCCATACATTCGTAAACTTATTTTGGTTTAAAAGATCTAAAAATTAAATTCTTCCTCATGCCACATTTAAAATCTTTTCATGGCCTTTTTGGAAATGATAGTTTGAAAGAACTAGCAGCTGTAATTTACACGCAACATGACTACATGATAATTAAAGACAATAAAAAAAATTCGAATCAAACAACTCGCTGCACAAGCAGTCAATACCGTTTCTTTACGAACGGATCACATGACAACAGAACAAAAAGATTTGATTAAGTCTATAGCCAGAAAATTTTGAAAATTATTCGATGATCCAGACGAGAAATTAACCTATACCACCGTTGTAAAAGGAGAAATCCGACGAGGTGGAAAGCCAAATACAGGAACTGGTTAAAGATGGTATAATAAGACCTTCAAGATTGCCATACAATTCACCCGTGTGGATTGTTCCCAAAAAGTTAGATGCCTCCGGCAAAAAAAAGCATCGATTGGTGATCGATAATCGCAAACTTAATACCATCACTATTCCTGGCAAGTACCCAGTTCCTGAAATCAATCAAGTGTTAGCGCAACTAGGCCAAAATAAATATTTCACTGTCATTGACCTCAAAAATGGATTCCATCAAATCCCTCTCCTCAAAGAAAAAGACATTGAAAAAACAGCCTTCTCGGTGAATAACGGGAAATATGAATTCACCAGGCTGTAGGGTTTCCAGAACATCTCTTTTAAAGAGAACATGTTCTCTTTTTTGACTCTGATCTTTCTTATTCTTTCTTTTTTCGTCAAATTCTTTTTTTTTACTCTTTTTTATTTATGTACTCTTCTTTATCTCTTTTTCTTTTTCCTAAATGACCAAAATATTAATTTAACACACTTTTCATTAATGTAATGTTGTATAGTCCCCTAAAATATAAAATTAAGCATTAATACACTGAAGTAAAACCTTCCTATTCAGGATCGATGGATGAATTTAGAAAAGAAATTAAAAAAAAGTGAAGAAAATAAGAATAAATAAGAAAATAATTCAAGGTCACGAATCGTTCATGACCATGAAAAAAAAAACTTAAAAATAATCGTATAAAAGAATCTATAGCTGAACAATTACTGAAACTAGCTGACCTTTCATAAAGATCTTATGGCCTTTCAAGTGGTATTAATTTCTTGTAAATTTCCCATAAATGAGGTGCCAAAACTCGCGCGTGACCTTGAACAATAATTTAAAATTCAGAAAAAAAAACTATGGCTGACCAATTACTAAAATTAGCTGACCTTTTATATAGATCTAGAGATCTTTCAGATGGTACACATTTTTTGAAAATTTCCCTAAAATGAGGTGCCAATAATCGTTTTGACCTTGAATTTTTTTTTTTAATTCATTAAATATTCATAAAAAAAATTTATGGCTGACCAATTACTGAAAATAGCTGACCTCTTACAATCGTAGTGAAGAGGCCTTTCAAATTGTATACTTTCTTTTTTTAAATGAACCAAATGAGGTGCCAAAAGTTTTTTTTGTGACCTTGAAACGAACTTCAGAAATGCATGGAAAAAAAAAATCTATGGCTGACCAATAACAGAAAATAGTTGACCTTTTATCACGATCTAGAAATCTTTCGGGTGGTATACATTTTTGGCAAATTTCCCTTAAATGAGGTGCAAAAAATCGCACGTGACCTTGAGAAAGTTTAAGCCTTGATTAAAAGTTATCTAGAGCTGACCAATTTCTGGGACCACTTGACCTTTTGTGACCAATTAGATGACATGTTTTTTTATCAAAGGTCCAGACTCCAGAGCCAAACTTTTAGTCATATTTATCTATTATTTTAATAATGTTGAGGTGAGCAAGGGGGGTTAGCAGTAGAAGTTTGGAGTTTCGAAAATGTTCTCTTTTTTTTCAAATACGTTATGGACACCCTACAAGGCTGCCTTTTGGTCTGAAAAATGCTTTTTCCATTTTTCAGAGAACGCTTGATGATGTATTGAGAGAACATATTGGGAAAATATGTTTCGTTTATATAGATGATATCATCATTTTTAACAAAAACAAAAAAGAACACTTGCAGAGTATTGAGACTATTTTCAAAACTCTTGAAGTGAAGCTGCCAATATGAAAGTGCAACTAGATAAATGCGAATTTTTCAAAGAGGAAGTCAAATTCCTTGGATTCCTAATTTCCTCTGATGGTATAAAAACTAATCCAGAAAAAGTAAGGGCAGGACTCCAGTTTCCATTACCTAAAACACTCAAAGATTTACGTTCATTTTTATTAAGAAGGGAAGATGGACGATTGTCCAAGAACCTATCTAGCAAAAAATTAATTCATTTAAATGAAGAAGCAATAGAAGCCTTCAATAAAATAAAAAAATCTTTAGCATCAAGAGACACTATAATTACCTACCCCGATTTCAGAAAAGAATTTGAACTTACCACCGACGCACGCCTCGAATTACGCCCTCGGGGCAGTACTATCTCAAGAAGACAAGCCTATAATGTTTATTTCCAGAACGCTAAGTAAGACCGAAGAAAATTATGCCGCAAACGAAAAGGAGTTGCTGGCTATAATTTGGGCTCCTAACGCTTTCAGAAATTACCTATATGGATCAGCAAGAGTCAAAATATTAACTGATCACCAACCCATCACTTATGTTTTAAGTATCAAAAATAACAAGTTGAAACGTTGGAAAGCAGCATTAGAAGAATATAACTACGAACTGAAATATAGGCCCGGTCCCAAGTAGAAATTTGTAACTTCTCTGAAAATTCATACAAAATTATGGTCACAATTTCGGATAATACGTAAATATTTTGAGTAAATAGAGTTGTGGTAATTTAAGAAAACACTCTGTGCACTCTGCAACTACTTTGTGACTTTAAACATCAAATTTTCTTATTGGTAATAATATGGTTACCTTTGTAACCCAAAAAGTTACTATAAGGCATCATCCAAAGTCGGAAAAACCAAATCGTAACTAAAAATGTATCTACTTCTATATTACTCAAATGTCATACGCTATGAAGCATATTGTGCCTTCTAAACGTTACCATTAAGTTTTAGTGTACCTTTCGGTTTATTTACACCATATTCATTTTAATTTGTGACCTTTTACAACAACTGCTCAATTTAACAAAATGAGAAAACTTTTTTTGGTGATCGAGATGTCATTCAAGTGTCTTTTAACTTAAAATGCCGTCAAGAAGAAAAAAACACTTTAAATTCACCTCAACTATCCTTCGCTATGAGTATTATAGTAGGTATGAGTGCTTTGTAAATTTTATTCAAAGACGCAGTATGCGCATACAGTGAAATAAAACCACTTTCATAAGAAATCTGATGTACGTGATGGTCCAATAGAAAAATAGAAAAAAGTGAAAAATATAGAAAAAAGTGGCAGTAACATTTTTTATGCAGAATTCGTTCAGTCCAAAATACGGAAACTTAACACATATTCGTACTTTCCTGAAAAAAATTTCAACATGGGGCATCAGGTACCCACCCCTTAAAGCACCGTCTATCTATTTTTTTTTTTTTTTTTTTGTCATGGCGTTCGTGTCATGAGTATCTGTTAGGTTGCACGTCGGAAATGCAAAATCATAATGTGTAGTTTTCGGCACATGAGCTCATCGCCATATTGGATCTTAGAAATATAGCTTTCCATTTCGATATTATTTGAGTATTTTACATCTTAAAAATTTTGAATATTGTGTTAATATTCATTATTTCTTGTGCGCGTAAATTTGTTGTTCCAGAAGTATCTAATATTTATGATAAAAATGATCTCCGTTTTGATTTTATGGGCACTGTAGTTCCCGTAATTTCGAAGTCAAACTTGTTAAATATTTTACATACTTCTTATCAATTCTAAATTTTTTTTTCAATTTATTGCGGTTGTAATGCAATTATGTATGTGTGTATATGTCCGATACATATTAAATATTTTGCTGCATACTTACTTCACTGCGTCAAATGGACCTAAACATACACATTTCCCTAAAACTGAGGTACTCAATTTCAATAAGTTTCGGTTATATTATACCATACTATGATAGTCACAAATAGGTAACAACGACCAAACGAGTTTATTCTCTTGCGTAGGTCATAATAGTGTTATCGTTGGCACAATTGCGTATTCCCGAATTGGTATCAACAAAGTGATAAAAAGGTAACAAATCGAGTTTTGTGTTCATAAGTACACTTTGACTGTGTCGTTCAAATGCTGATGTGTCGTCACAGCGTGGTAACATTTTACAACGAATTCTACTTGGGGTAAGGCTAACGTAGTTGCTGATGCACTTTCAAGACCTCCTCTTGACTCTCAAATTAATTCCATTACAGAATCCCAACCTCTTGACTCCCAAATCAATTCCCTTACAGCATCCCAACATAGTGACGAAAGTTCATCCCACGGACTTATTCCAGCAGTAGAATTGACGTCTGTGAAGTTAGCATAGCAGGGCAACTTTCACCCACGCAATTGGGACCTTGACAGGAATTTGCAGTTTTTTTGCATTTTTTTTGCATTTCTATTCCCGATTTTACAGTTCGCCAAATAACGGTGTAATTTAGTGACCTGCTAACTTCACAGTGAAGTTAGCAGGTCACTAGGCGTTTCTCAGGCACCAACGAGCTAGGAACTTGTAGTAAGGCTCCAAATTTGCAGTTTTTTTGCATTTCAAGAATAGGCTAGGTCAGAATTTTGAAGTCCTTTTTTGAAAAAAATTTCATACTGACCTGCTAACTTCACAGTGAAGTTAGCAGGTCACATGGTGTATCTCAGGAACCAAGCGTGCTGGAAACTTGTAGTAAGGCTCCAAATTTGCAATTTTTTTGCATTTCAAGAATAGGCTAGGTCAGAATTTTGAAGTCCTTTTTAAAAAAAAAAATTCATACTGACCTGCTAACTTCACAGTGAAGTTAGCAGGTCACATGGTGTATCTCAGGAACCAAACATGCTAGGAACTTGCAATAAGGCTCCAAATTTGCAGTTTTTTTGCATTTCAACGATAGGCTATGTTCAAAATTTGAAGTCCTCAATTAAAAAATTTCCCAAGTTTGACTTCAATATGAAGCAAGTAGGTCACATCGTGTATCTCACGAACCAAGCATGCTAGGAACTTGCAGTAAGGCTCCAAATTTGCAGTTTTTTTGAAATTTTATTCAAAAAAAGGGCTTAAAAATTCTGACCTAGCCTATTCTTGAAATGCAAAAAAACTGCAAATTTGGAGCCTTACTTCGTGAGATACATGATGTGACCTACTTGCTTCATATTGAAGTCAAACTTGGGAAATTTTTAAATTGAGGACTTCAAATTTTGAACATAGCCCATCGTTGAAATGCAAAAAAACTGCAAATTTGGAGCCTTATTGCAAGTTTCTAGCATGCTTGGTTCCTGAGATACAGCATGTGACCTGCTAACTTCACTGTGAAGTTAGCAGGTCAGTATGAAATTTTTTTCAAAAAAAGGACTTCAAAATTCTGACCTAGCCTATTCTTGAAATGCAAAAAAACTGCAAATTTGGAGCCTTACTACAAGTTCCTAGCACGCTTGGTTCCTGAGATACGCCATGTGACCTGCTAACTTCACTGTGAAGTTAGCAGGTCACTAAATTACACCGTTATTTGGCGAACTGCAAAATCGGGAATAGAAATGCAAAAAAAATGCAAAAAAAACTGCAAATTCCTGTCAAGGTCCCAATTGCGTGGGTGAAAGTTGCCCTGCTAACTTCACAGACGTGTAGAATTGCCAATTAATATTTTCAAGAATCAACTCATTCTGCTTATAGGCGAAGAAGACAATTTCCAATTTCAATACCCCTTCCCAAATTTCCGTAGACTTACTTTTACACAACCTCGATACACTAAAGAAAATCTTATTTCAATATTTAAACGATACCTGATCCCTATACCATAGTAAAAGGACTAATGACTTATGAAGAAATTATGGGAATTATCCAGAATATACATCCACTTCATTTCAAAAATTACAGAATCCGCAACACACAAACAAAAGTTATTGATATAACCAATCAAACTGGACAAGAAGAACACATCTTAAAAATCCATAATAGAGCACATAGAAATGCAAGCGAAAATAAAGCTCAACTTCTCCAAAATTACCATTTCCCTCAAATGAACTCAAAAATTAATACAATAGTTAAACAATGCCATATATGTCGAGAACACAAATACGATAGACATCCACAAAAACCCGAACTCAAACCAACACCTATTCCCCAATATCCAGGCCATATTTTACATTTAGATATTTATTCAACTGAAGAAAATCTTGTTCTTTTCCAAATACGCTCAAACTAAAATTCTAAAGTAAAGAGCAGTGCAAGATATAGTAGAACCTTTAAGGCAAATTTTATTCGCTTTCGGAGTACCAAAATTAGTTGTCTTTGACAATGAAAAATCCTTTAATGCAGCCTCTATCTGTTTCTTATTGCAAGATCAATTAGGAATAGAAATCTTTGAAACACCTCCATATTCCAGTACAGTCAATGGGCAAGTGGAGCGATTTCACTCCACGCTTTCAGAAATAATGCGTTGCCTTAAAACAAAAAAATCATTAATATTTTCTAGAATTACTAGACAGAGCAGTATACGAGTACAACTGTTCAATTCACAGTATACGAGTACAACTGTTCAATTCACTCAACAATAGGAAAAAAACCGATAGAAGTATTTTTCGGAAGAAATGTCAGTACCGATCCAGAACTGTTTGAAAAAGCAAGAAAAGAAAACATTATTAAACTATAAGAAAAAACAAAATATTGATTCGAAATATCACAACAAAAAAAGACACACATTAAAAAGCTATACACCTGGTGACATTATTTATATTAAAATAAACAAAATATTAGGTTCCAAGTTATCACCCCGCTTTAAACAAGAAATAGTTAAAGAAAACAAAACAAAAACTGTAATTACACAATCTGGAAAAGTAGTTCACAAGGCAAATATTAAAAGCTAAAATCAATCTTCTTATCTCCACAGGTATCTTACTTCCTTTATTTATGCAGACGTCAAAATCCTTGATTATTCTAATTCAGAGATAATCGTGTTAAAAACAGGAATAGCAAAAATCCATACAGGAAATCTAAAATTTATTCATGTTATCGAAATACCCCTTATGAAGAATTTATATCAAAAACCTCATCCCTAATGAACCAGCACATTCCAAGGAATAATCCATTTTTCCCAATCCTATATCACGAGCTCAAACAAACCACGAACTTTATTAACAATATTAAAATCAGCAGATCTAAAAGATCACTTAATTTCATTGGCACAGCATGGAAATGGGTAGCAGGAAATCCCGACCATGACGATTATACGATAATGATAGATAAAATTAATATTGTCTTAGAAAATAATAATAACAAAATTTTAATAAACAAAGCTTATATTGATAGGATAAATAAATTAACGAACGTAACTAATCAGTATCTCTGATTTGTTCATACTTGTGTGTTTGAAGAAGTGAGAAATACTGATTTGAGGACTAATACCGGTACTAACGTTAGGACGCTGTGAAGAAATTGGCCGTTAATGTAATAAAAAAAGATAAAACCTTTGAAAATGAAATAGTTTTAAGTTTACTTTACAAAACAAAGTTAATAAAAGAAGAAATAATGAACTCCATATATGCAATTGAATTGGGTAAAGGAAATATTAGCCGCATTTTATTATCCCTCAAATCTGATCTGGATTAGATTATCATAATAAAACAAACAGGATCTCAGTGCGACGAGAGTCTTATATACCTATATATATCTGTTTATCCTTTGGCTTCTGTATTTTTTCTCTCCTCTATTCTCTAATTTCTCCCTATTTTCAACACAAACGAAAAGGAGATGCAAAAAAGCCATCTACACGTCAGAGAAAAAACTAATTTTTGCAAGAAAAGGCTAAGGGTGTGTGGTCAGAATGGATTTGTAAATCAAAATCCAAAATCAAAGTTGGATTTTGTGTTGTTTTTCTAATACATGTATTTTCGTATGCAAATCCAATCCAGATCAGATCTGGGGGAAAATAAAATACAGCTATTGTAAGCTCTAACATATTGTCAAAATCGGAGATCGAATAATTTAAATTAAACGAAGTGAATCTAATATTCAAAAATATTGAAGAGGCATTAAAATTTGCCGAAGTCAAAGTTGCCATAAATGTATCAACTCTACTTTATATTATAAGTATCCCAAATACGGAAGACGTAATCTATGAAAAATTAGTTGTAAAACCATTAATAAAGAACAAAAAATACGTTAATAAAATCATGCAAGAAAATATTTTAAAAAGAAATAATATTATGTTTGGAATTATAGATAAATGTAAGACAATAAATGATATATCATTATGTAAGCAATCAAATATCATACATTTAAGCAACGATAAAAATGTATATTTAATCTAATAGAAGGTAAGAACACAACATGTAAAAGAACGAATAGCCAACATATCCCACAAATTGAAGAAATAGCACCAGGAATAATCCTCTTAAATAATTTTGACGGTAACATAGATTTCAACAACAATAGCCAATCACTTAACGGAACATATCTCATAAAATTCTCCAATGTCACATTAAAGATAATGAATCAGCAGTATATTGCAGAAGAAATATCCGAAATTCACGCATTACCTCCTTTGCTACATCCACTTTCAGATGATACAGAAATAGAAGAAATTCTATCACTCCAGCTCGTGAAAGAACTTCACATGAACAATACAAAACACATCAACAAGATTCAAGCTGAAAAAGAAGTCCAATAATGGGTCAACTATTCCATCTTTGTGTTTATATTCTTCATCATGCTGATCGATAGCACCAATATTTTTTCCTCCAAAAACGGATCCAGCAAGTTTGATCTATCCCAGAATCACTGAACACCCCAGCATCTATAAACTTCCATACTTTTGAAAAAACGAGGACGTCTTTATTTAAGAGGGGAAGAGTTAACGACGACATAGCTCAAGTTAACATCAACACCTAAATGCTTTATGCTCCCACGAAAAGTGCTGACATGGTGTCTGGGCAATGACACCAAATCGACATCGCGGCAAATAATTTCCAATTCGTGAAAATTTGGAGCGACAATATGTTGTGAAATAAATTATGCTAAGCAATCGTTGTAAGTTAAGTTAAGTTGTAGATTTTAAGTTAATGTATTCATTAAGTTTTCGGAGGCAGAATCGCTGCTGATTAAAATAATGCTGAAAAAAATAATAAAGTAAAAATAAATACAAAAAAATAAGAAACTAAAAAATATTTTTTTAAATAAAATTTAGATAAGAAACTTTAATTTACATCTGATAAATAATCAAGGCACCAAAAAAATTATTTACTTGTAAATACGACAGAAAAACACTCAACAACAAAACAAAAAAGATAGAGATAAAAACAGAAAAACGTGTTTATCTCGAAATGTCAAAAATACACTTACGTTTTTTCTTCTTAGCACGGCAGAAACAGGAGTCATAATTTTTTAAAGCCATCCACATCAAATTATAATAAAAACATTCGATGTAGATAACGGGATCTTTCACGTTGCACTGGTGGATTGTCGTGGACAATGGTCCGTCCCAGCAGGTAATTTCAATGCAATATTATTAATTTTTGTATTGATTTGAATGATTAATTTTGACGGTATATATGAGGTATCAAAATAATAGAAATTCAATTGAATATTGTATTTATGAAAAATTAAACTAATCCATGAATACACTGAGGAGTTATGAGCACATATGTATAGGAACCTCAATATGAACGTTATTTCCACTTAACGGCACCTGGGGAAGTTAAATACTTAATTTTGATTAAAATAAAAAATACTTATAAGATATGACATTTATCAACACCTGACACTCACCCATTTAAAATATAATCTCGAAAAACCACCAAACAAGTATTTCAAAAAAATTTAAGATTCCATTATTTCCGGTTAATTGTATTTTAAAAATCCAAAACTCACACTCAACATCAAAATCAATAAGCTCTTGCAGATCTTAAAATTTCAAATTTTTCTGTTCACTCATTAATAAGATAAAACTTAAAAACAACTTTATAATTTAATATACCTGGCGTACGATACGTTTTTACCCTTTTTGGGTATATACCCTTTAAATCTCCGGTATTTACCCATTAGTAAATACCTATCGGGTAGGTTAGAAAAACTTGCCCATCACTGATTTTGAGGCTTCTATAAATCGTTGGATAATAAAGGAGATGTCAAAATTAAGGTACATAGTTAAATTTACTATTAGATCTTAGAAAACCAAAGTCATGCTTACATGCATTGTCATATCTTTCTAGCAATCTCTAAATAACCGTTATCTCCGTTCAACGGTACTTTGGGATACATTTTCTTTATCAATTAACATTTATCGCAATTATACCTATCAAATGAAACTTCAATGACCCCCCTAACCCTACCCCTTAAAAATGTATGTGCAAAAAACACTCAAAAACGCTTTCAAAAAAAATTTGTTCAAAGGAGAATGGGCATTTTTGGGCGTTAGCGGCCATTAATGAAATTGGTGTCAGATGAAAGGTATGCTACTCAGGAACAACTTTCACTATGGGCGTAACATTGCATTTCATTTAGAAAAGAATATATTTCATTGTTAATAAATTGCAATTGCATTGAGCAATATTGCATAGTGATGATATGTTTAGTGTGTGTAATGCTTTATTCTAACTTCATAACGTCTACTGACAGTGTAGTACTTTGTTTTACAGGGTTTCAGAATATCCCAAGGACGCATTACGGTTTTAAACAGACCCAGTACATATTTCAACAACTTTTTTATTTTATTAAATATGTTATTTTAATTAGGATTTAAGTCCCATATTTGAAGACTTTAAAGTAGGTACCAGATTGACTAATTTGCGCTTTCCAATACATGAAATCGTAAATACATCTGCATTTGTGGGCATAAATAAAGACAACTAAAAACTACTTCAGCAGTTGGTGGGCTATGATTTTCGTAATAATATATGTAAATAGACAAAAAGTAACCTTCAAAATCACCACTGGTAATTGGCTTATTTTTAACGAAAACCAAACGGAGAACATTCGATTACCCGCACACGGAATCAAGAGCGGTTTAGCGCTTGACTGAATGGAACTATTCATTAAAATGATAAACATTAAAAACCATCAAGAAATTACTAAAAAAAAATTACCTATTTTAAAAATTCCCAGCACTCAAATTACGATGGTATTTATTTAACATGCGTAAGGATATATGTATTTTTCTGATGGTCTTTGATGCGCTGAGTTTAAATCTGGCCTTGCAATTGCTCTAGGTACTTAAAAGATTCAAAAAGAATTTTTATGTAAAATGTTCATTCTTCAGAATAACAATAACTATTTTTTCGAAAAAAAATTATCTCGAGAAAAAAAATATAACCCCAATTTTGCATAAAAATGCATTTTTTATAATCTTAGATTTGAATATCTCAAAAACGTGACGTGCTAGAGCAATTCCAAGGCCAGATTCAAACTCAGCCCATCAAAGATCATCCGAAAAGTATATTATCTTGGTTAATGTTACAGACGAAAACTCAAATTTTGTCAAACAATCTAATTTCTTAGTGCTTTCGAGTGGATTTTTGAAAACAGTAAAAAAGTCAATTTTCGACTTGTGCTTGAGTCCAAATGGACTATCGCAGAAAAAAACCTTAGACAGAGATTTATTGGAAATTGTGTTATGTATATAGGGGAGACTGGGTACGGTTGAAACAATTTATCTTATAGCGTCCATAGCATTGCCATTAATAGGATTAGCCATGATGGAGTTATGTCAAATGAAAGATCGTCATTCCTTTTTTGAATGGGTAGTGTTTTTTGAGTACCCCATGTGTTAGTTCAAGTGGTTTATCAAATTCTTTTGAATGGGTAGTGTTTTTTGAGTACCCCATGTGTTAGTTCAAGTGGTTTATCAATTTAAAAGAAAAAAGTTAGTTTGTTTCAATCGTCCCCATACCAGGGGCGGTCAATTGAAACAGGTGGAAATAATACAAATATATATATTATATTATGTATACTATATTACATATTTAATTCTTTGTTATGCTTGAACTTTGCTTCATGCTCTTTTGGTATTTCGGTGTAGATCGTATAGATTTTCTTGTCACTATTAGTAGTACATTTGAAAGTTATATTGACCTTGCATTTTGGGTCAAATCCCGATTTTCGGGATTGAAAGCCACCTTTTGGCCGCCATTTTGAAAAAAATGAAGTGGAATAAGGTTTATACCATATATGATAGTTCCTATTTAAAATTTGCGTCTTTACGTCCACTTTACATCAAGCTACAGCCAAAACGGGTGAACCGATTTTCTTTAAATTTAAAACAAAGTTTTTCAAATTTTATGTACATAAGTATTTCAAATTTGAAGAAAATCGGTGAATTTGTTTAGGTTCTTGTTCCATTTAAAGAGGGGATAAAGAAGCAAATTTTAAAATGGAGTAATCATGTTGCTACCAAACACTACAGATATTAATATCAACCTCAAAAATCAGGTTCTTTAGTGACTCCCCTACACATAAAAAAAACCTTTCGGAAAAAGTTATACTGGCTGTTTTACAATGCCGCGTTGGGCGTTGCGTTGAAAGATTTGCCTGTCAACGCAAAAGTTCAGGCATAGGAATATCTGCTTACAGCCTTATTCATAAACGCATCATAGCAAGTGTATAGCGCTATCCACTCGTTATAATGCCTCTGAACACGAAAACCTTATTCATAAAACTTATACAACGTTACATAGGCTCATAATAAGCTAAACGCGTTTGGAGGTTGAATAGTGACAATATAAGGATATATAAGTATCGAAATGTCACTAATATACTCACAATAGTGAAATATTCAGATATGTATACCTACACACATGCATAACCTATTCTTCCCAATAAAGACTGCGAGCGAAAAGAATAATGAAATGAAACAACAAAACAGTTTTTTATCTCAAACATTTTTATTTAATTTATATGCACATATGCATATCTACTATAAACAATAACAACGAAAACTGTATTATATAAAAATAAACTAAAAAGAATCTAACCGGAATGGAGCTGTGGCAGCCGCCGACGTCGCAGCAGGAAAAATGGGGGTTGATTTGTTTTTCCTCTTAATAAAAATTCACTGAGTAAACGAAATATTAAATAGCTTAGTTTTATTGAAATATTAATCAATTATTACTAAAAAGGACACAAGGAAACTTCAAAATTATAATTATTAACACTGAAATTGAAAAGACACGCACCGGCAGTATTATTCTTCTATTGATTTTTCACAAACAGCTGATATTTGTTTAGAGATATGCAAGTAAAATGTAATAGATTTTCCCTATTTGGTACTTTATTTGACACAAGCGTTGTATAACTATAATGGGTAAGAAAATGTTTTATGAATAAGAATTGGTGTAACACTGAATAGAGGCTATATAAGTCCTTATTCAGTGTATAACTATTCATCTGTTTAGTGGAATCTAATGAATAAGGCTGTTAGTGTTTACAATGATGCGTTGAGCATTATGTCACGATTTTGTATCCATTAGTAGGTACACAAACCAACGTAACGTAAGCGGCTGCAACGCGAAAGTAGAGATTATTCAACTTTTGCGTGCGTTTTGACATTTCGATTTCAATTTAGGTGTGTGGCCATCTTGTGTTGAAAAAAGTTTGAATTTTTTTGCTCGATTTATCTCGACGCGGCCGTAACGCTTGTTAAATGTAACGTACGCATCGCGAACGCGAACGCGTCATTGTAAATCATTTCTAACCGGAATTTCTCTCTTGGAGGTGGTATATTGGTAACGTTTTCTCACAGGTAGACGGATCATCTTAAAACCACGAAAGCTAATCAAACACATTGTTTCAATCGTCCTCCGAAAAATTGTTTTAACTGTCCCCACCCTCTTTTTCAACATAAAAAAAACTAAATGTAAGATAAACAAAACTGATAGACCCCTACAAGTCACGTTGTTTTATTCCACACTCTTTACTGCATACAGGAAAAAGACACTTAACAATCTCACATAAATAGTTATAATAGTATAAAGGGATGCAACAGCAAATTCTTCTGACAAATCCATATGCAGTCTATGTACCTTGTGCATCACACTCCTTAAATCTTGTTGGTCGCTGTGCTGTGGATTGCTGTCTTATCGCAATTGATTTTTTTCTGTCGTACAATCGTTATACAATTTTTTTTTCTGCATCAACTAGTAGTTGGCAAACGTTTAAATCTGCTCTTCAAAATGATAATGTGATAAAATCACTCTCAGATACACGGGGAAGCTCATGCTGCAGCTACTTTTGCCATCATTAAATCATATAATAAATTATTAGATACTTTAAACAACATTTCTGAAGATAATACACTAAAAGGAGATGCTAGGAGGGAAGCTGGTGATCTACTAAACAAAATGAATAAACTAGAATTTGCCTTAATGCTTGTGATTTGGAACGATATTTTACAAAGTTTGCAAAAAGTCAGTAAAGTTTTGCAAAGCGAAGACTTAACACTACTGACGTGCGCGAATTTGTATAGATCATTGTCCGATCAACTGGAGAAAATGCGTGATAATTTCGACACTATTGAAATGCACTCTAAAGAACTTCTACCTGATGGCAGCTACATGATTAGACGAAAACGAATTCGCAAAAAAATGGCTAACGATGGTAATGCTCCCGAAGGATAAGTTTTGAATAAACGCTTTTTATATTATTATCGATAAGTTAAGAATACAAATGGATTCCAGAGGTAAAATATATAAGGACATTTTTGAACGATTTGATTTTCTTTGCACAAGCAATGAAAAAGTCAACGTTATAGCACAGATAATAGAGTTACATAGATATTGCATTCAGTGCAAATAAAAATGACAACTTTTTCAATCGACTATTTTAAGCGATTTGTCGGGGTCAAACCATGCAACCTTATCAAACAGAGCAAAATGTAACCCACCGAACACGATTATCCCCAAAAGACGTCGAGCAGTGAGTTGGATTCCAAGATGCGCATATTTCGATTTAACTTCGGACACCAAAGCAACCCTTTTGAGTATAATTCGTGTTCGATCATTCTTGTCAGTTCCACACACACACACAATTGACTGTTTATCCAAGGTAAAGGAAAAGGCACATATTTTTGTTTCATAATCCTACTACAACCCCCTTCGTCTTCTACCATAAGTAACTGCGATCTGTGGGGTGTGATGTCGTCGTTGTGTATTTGTGTGAATGTATGTAGCTATCTATTTTTTGTTCAGCGCGGTGGCTTCTGTATTGTTTTTTTTTTTTAGTTTTTGCTCCGTTTTTAAGAAATCTCTTTTTTTTATTACTGTTGGCCTTGGCGGTAGAACAAAAGCTTAGAATTAAATGTTCAGGAGAGAAGGCTTCCATGATCGGTAAAGGGGTATGCGTGGTGGAATGAAGGTTAGCTTTGGCATATACCTACATACATAGGTATACGTACATTTTTTTAGATCGAAAACTTACATTAATTTACATTGAACTTCGACGAGTAATCTTAAGGATTACGAAATGCACAATTGTTTTTCTTTGAGAAATAGGAATCGAAAATAATTTTGACACATACACATACACATAGTTCAAGTTGCTTGGTAATTTAAAGAATTTATGTAATGAAAATAGGTGTGCAAGTTATTAGAGAAAAATGTAACGAATATTTAAACTCGTTCATTTAATTGCTTAAGCAACTCATTAAATTGCTTAAGCTCAAAAATAAGAACTCTGGTAATCTTAAGTAATGAGTAATGAATATTGTATTGTAAATATATGTACTGTACATACATTATATACAAACATACATACATACATATATTTTCAAAAAAATACATTTTAATTTTTTGTTGAAAACTCAATTTCTATTTAGAAAACAACTAGGAAGGTTTTTGAAACAAAGTACCTACTAAATGGTTTTTTAACACTTAAGAATACCTACATATATACAAAAATTTTACTTTTATGCAAAAAAAAAACAAATGTTAAAAAAATGGCTAATACGATTAAGATATAAATGTTTCCATGTCAAAAAACTTAAATGGTCTACGAGTATTTATACAAAAACATTTTTTATCAGGCATTTTGAATAAAGCCACCCATAGACGATTTTTTTTATTTTTATTTTCTCATTATCAGCTGAAGGGATTTCAATTAAATTTTGTTTTCGAAAACCTCCAAAAATTAAAAATAGATAATATTGCATATCAACACTTTCGAAAAGTATTTAATGAATTTAAACACCAAAATCAAAATACATATTTTTTGAAATTTCGAAAGTTGTTTCAAAATCGGGTAGGTTTTTTTTTTTAATTTAATTTTTATCTATATATTAAAAAATACCTAAAACTTGCATTCAAAAATATTTTCTTGAGTTTTTAAAAACTGTATCTATAGGTACATACCTACATACAAGTATGAGTAAGCAGTAAGTATACATAAGTTCCTACAGTATGTACAAAATGTACATACATATCATATACATATGTGTGTAGGGTCGATGACAGGAACACCCTATCAGCTGTCAGCACTTTAAATCACCAACGATTGGCAAAGCCTCACTTAGTTTATCTAGCTTTAATTCTTTACTGTAATCCTCTAAGAATAAAATCTTTTTCTTTTATAATTCAGTCATCACGTAGTAACGCTGTTATTTCATCGAAGCCTTAATTAAATAAAAGTTAAACTACTTGAATTTCAACATTTTAAAATCAACTATTTTATACTAATTAATTGGACTTTAAATTCATTGTAGTGGATTTATAAGTATAATCTTCTATTTCCCTACTGATGCATAAAATTATATTTTTAAAGAATCTGCTCCAACGATTTTTATTTTGTTTTTTTTTTGCATAAACTCATATTCATTCAAGAACTCAGATTTTTGTTCACCTTAAATAGTTTGAAGAAGCTGTTTAAGCAATTTGAATAATTAATTACATGCCTTAAACAATTTTCTTTCATAAGACATAAGAGCAAGTACGTTCAACCCAGTTGTGAATTTTATTTTTTTGAAGCCGGTGGAGTTGTTAGTGAGAAAGTCAAATATAAAAAAAGTTAAGAACGGTTGAAATTTGTTATCACCAAAAGCTTGACCATACATTGATTGAGCATACATGCGGATTTTTTCAAAATTTTAACTGTGAGACAGCCATTTTTGACAAAAAGTTGCTTAACAGCTATAGGGCACTGTTACTTCTGGAGCTTGAAAAAAATTTCAATTTTCCCTCTTGGATCTAGGATCTGGGTCATCACCAAAAACTCTTATTTTGAAAATTTGAAGGAAACCTTTACAGTGGTTAAGGATAAAGGCCGAGGTACAGACAAGCATACGGAATAGCGTTCCTGACTTTTACATGCTCTCTATATGCTAATGTCAGGTTTGATAAAGATCTCGGGGTCGATTTTTCTTATGATTCCAAAACTTGGTCTAGCGTACCTATACATATATATATTTGTAAGTACCAACCATCTTAATCGCACTCTCATTATTAAATTCCTACAATTTTCAGCCAACACAATCCTTCAAGAGAGTAAAAGTAGCTTTCAACCAAAAAATAAATAAATACCTTAGATACCCTCAGTGAAGTGGACTTAGCTTTCAAGTTACATCTCAATTTTTTTTTCCAAAATGGCTTTAATAATTTGGTAGGCAGATATGTATGTCATCTTACAGTACAAACCAATAAAAATGTATTGTTAAATAATTAAACCAAAGAAAAAGTTGTCACTGTAAGAAAAAATAAATATTTTAACAAATTTTGAATATCAATAAATATATATACTACCACCTCTCCTATATACTATAGATTTAAAGATATTAAAAAAAAATTGTTTTCATTTTTTTTTGTTTTTTAAATACAAAAAAAAGAAAAAGTTCAACTTCTGAAATATTGATTTTTTTAAGATTCTGTTATTATTCATCAAAACAAATGTAGGATAAATATAGATTAGGGGTTGACAAGTAGTCTTTTCCAACGTATGTACCTACGTCCTTCAACAGTTAAAATTAAACAAAAACCTGTACACTACATTTATTTATCATATCCATTTAAGCCATACAATCAGAGTTTGGAAGTGAAAGCGCTCGATTTTTCTTAGTTCTTTTGTAAGAAAACCACTGGTCACAGAAAAATTTAAGCATTTCAAAAAATATATTTTTTTTAATTTGTTACTTTCACAAAAAATATATTTCAACTTAATTGCATGCCCTTGTATACGCACTTGTATTAAAATTCTATAAACTCTATTAATTGTTCCTACCACCTCTCCTGTTAAATTAACCCTAACATTATTAAGAAGGGGTTCCGGTAATAACCTTGCTGAACCTTCATATTATTTCCAAATAATAAAATTTTTCGTCATTTTTTGAGAATAAGAAAGGTAACTATCATTGTATATAAATTCTATAGTATTCTCATGAAGAAAAAAAGCTCGTGGCCATCTATGCGTCCAAATGTAATACTAATTTTTGTTAAGGGATCTCGGTAAGGCGATCACAGCGAACCTATCGACCAAATGTCTACCTACAAAATCGTGTTTCATGAGAATACTATAGATTGGATATACAATGTAACTATTTAAAATTATTTTTTGTACCCCTCTCGTCTACGTAAGTGTTTTTCTACCAGCAAAAATATTTACCTACACTAAAATGTATTCTCTTCATTTTTCTTCTCAAATGCCTTTCTCTTATCCAGACAACATGTAGCCAACCTTGATTAAGAAGTATTTCATACATACAGCGATACAGTGTTCACATTTCACAATGCTTTATAAAATATACATACATACACATAAAAACTTAGGTACCTAAATTTAAATAATCAACCAAAATAAACTAAAAACAGGAACAAACACACACAAGAAAAAAAAAAAGAAAACACAGCAAGCAACTTGATACTCAAACACAATTTGGGTAACAACAAGTTTAAGTATTATTCACTCGAGTTCGATCAAACTGGGACGTAGAGGTACGTCCCAGTCGGTTGAAAAATTGTCATTTTTTTTTCCTCTGCGTGCGATATCTATGGAACTATAGTATCTGTGGTTATAGCCTGTGTCCAGCGTTTGGTGTCAAATTATCCGGAAGATTTAAATTCAGAACTTGCTGACGAGTTAATACAATTCCATCGTTATGTGATGCATAAAAATGGCAATAATTTTAAATTTTTCAATCAAGCTAATTTATATAAGATATGTGGGAAGATAAAATTACATCAGCGTTTCCGAACGTAGACACGGCATTACGTTTATTTTTAAGTCTAATGGTGACAAATTGTTCTGCGGAAAGATCATTTAGTCAATTAAAACGCTTAAGAAGTCCTTGTCGAAGAATGACAACGCAGGAAAGACTTGATGCACTATCTCTGCTCTGTATTGAGAGTGATTTGGTTCATGAAATAGATTTCGATGAACTTATATAGACTTCGCTGCTAAAAAAAACAAGAAAACAAGAGAATAGATAGATAGATTTTTTATTTCATTCTTTAATTAATACAAATTACATAGTTGCTACCGCTCAGTTTACACAGAGATTTGATATTTAGGTATATTATATCTTTCTACTGAATAATTATTTTTAACATTTTTATAAGTTTATCCTGACAAGAGAAAAGTTACATTCTGAAGGAAAATTTTGATAAAAACCTTCAATTTAGAGAAAAAATAAAAAATAGTAATGGTAAGGAGTATGTATTAAAACTTAAGAACTATTTAACAATATTTAGAAATAAAAAAGAAAAATAAATAAATTATAATCACAGATGAATACAATCAGATATATGTATATTCTGATACAAAAAAGTGGTTTATATGTAGGTTAACAAATTTAATTAATTTAATTTAACGAATGTCAATCGAATGTAATTGAGAAAAAATACAAATTTGAAAACTTAAATGGATAAATAAGTATAAACGAAAAATAGGTAAATAAATAAATAAATAAATCAATAAATAAATAAATAAATAAATAAATAAATAAATAAATAAATTAATAAATAAATAAATAAATAACATAAATAAATAAATAATTACAAAAAATGAAAACAAAAATAAATTAATAAATAAATATATAAATAAATAATTTAAAGAACAAACAAAACAAAACAAATAAATTAATAAATAACATTACATAAATAAATATAACATAGCATAAATGATTAAATAAATACAAAAAAGGAAAACATTAATAAATTTATATGTAAATAAATAAACAAAGATAATTTAATAAATAAACAAAAAAATACATTAAAAAACAAGTTTAAATAAATAAATAATTTAATTGCATACTAAATAAATGTATAAATAAATAAATACAAGGACATTTTTATTAATTAATGAATAACAGTGAAAAGATTAAATAATGCACTTATTATAATGAAATTTTCCAATTGACATTAAACTCGACAATCAAAGGATTGTCAGAGATATCACAGTTTGTTAAAAAATTGAGGTTTAGCTTTTGGATTCTTTCACAAATCAATTCAACACCCGTTTGATTATGTAGATCATTAGTCGAGTGATGCCACGGTAAGTTAAGCATCATTTTCAGTACTTTATTTTGGCATACCTGAAGTTTTTTATGTGACACATTGCACAATTTCCCCATACCTGACATCCGAATAACATAATTGATTGGAATACAACCTTGTGAATGATAATTTTGTTTTCTTTGCTTAGAAGAGATTTGCGATGTATAAGCGGATAGAGCATTTTTATTGCGATATTAATCTTTTTTATAGATTTATTAATATGTTCTTTGAAAACAAGACGTTTGTCAAGATTGATTCCAAGATATTGAACATTAGACTCCCATTTTACAAAGGTCCTATTGACCTCTAGCTCGTTGCTGGGAAGATATAATCGCTTTCTTTTTCTAGTGAAAAAGATTGATTTTGTCTTTCCAGCATTTAATTTTATCTTCCACCTGTGAAAATACCTAATAAGGATTTCAATTGCATTTTGCAGATTGGTCGAAACATTAAGACCAAACTCATGCGATGAAAGTACGCAGGTGTCATCTACGTAGATCCCAGAATCACATTGTGGTAGCCTTGGAAAATCAGAGGTGTGAATATTATATAAGACAGGACCAAGGACTGAACCTTGAGGGACACCATACTGGACGTTTACTAAATTGGAATTACTTTTGTTAACATACACTCTAAAACATCTTCCAGACAAGAAATTTTGAATTATCTTTATGAGAAATATCGGAATTCCAAATGTTTCCATCTTGTAGACAAGAGCATTATGCCAGACAGTATCGAATGCTTTTTCAATATCTAATAGCACCATACCAGTAGACCTGCCTTCAGAACGATGAGATTTGATTATTTTAGATATTCTAAGCACTTGATGTGAGGTACTATGATTACTCCTAAATCCAAATTGCTCGTCTGGAAAAATATGATTTTCCTCAATTATTTTGTTTAGTTTTCCTTTTAAAACTTTTTCATAAACCTTACTCAGACTACTAAGAAGACTTATCGGCCTATAGCTACTAGGATTTTCCCTATCCTTACCAGCTTTAAAAATCGGTACAACCTTAGCAATTTTCCAGACTTCTGGAAAGTACTGATTTTTCAGACAGGCATTGATTAAGAATGTCAGATACTTAATTCCTGATTTTGGCAAATGTTTAAGATATAAATTTTTAATTATATCAAGCCCATCAGTTTTCTTTACCCGAAGCTGTTTAATTATACTAATAATATCATTTACAGAAATGTATTCATCATGCGATGTTTCAGTTATCGTAGATAGAATCCTATGAGATGCAGCGTCAACCATATTAATAGTAGCTGAGTCACTTAGGTGTTGAGATACTTCATGGTTTTTCCCAAACTCTATAGCAAATGCATTTGCTTTTTCACTGTCCGTATATAGTACATCATCCGATTTTTTCAGCGTTGGGATCTGTCTGGTTCTATTTTTAAGAATTTTAGAAATGTTCCAAAAGGGTTTGTCGTTTTTCCCAAGACAATTTAGTTTTTTGTTCCATTGAATATTTCTAAATTTTTGGATTTCCGTAGAAATTAGCTTGTTAAAATATTTTAACTGGTGGCTATGTACTGGCAAACGATATCTTTGCCATTGTCTTTTAATACCGTTTCTAACACGAATATATTCGAGAATATAATCTGGAATTTTCATAACAAAATTCCTTTTTGGCAGCTTGGGTACAGAAGTATCTACCAAACTAAGGATTTTTTCACTAAAGCTTGAAACGAGTAGGTCCACGCTTTCATTTGTTGAAATATTTTCTAATATCGTCGGTATATTTCTAAGTTTTGATCTTAAATCAGTTCTGAAAAGTGACCAGTTAGCATGTTTGAAATCAAGATAATAGTCTTCTTTTATTTCACTTGGATGAAGAAACCTACATAGAACAGGATTATGATCAGAGGGAAGATCATCAAAAACAGTAGGCTGAGATAAAATATTGGCTGTGTTAGTAAGAAAGAGGTCCAATACCGATGGACTTCCTCTTGAACCAGCGGGTATGTAAGTAGGACCCAATGGAAACAGAATGTAAAAGGGAAAAATGTTCGTCAAATCCGACAATATGTTACCCCACGAATTTGCTCTACTACAACTCCAGTCCCTGTGTTTGCAGTTTAAATCACCACCTATAATATAATTTTTGTTCTTTATTAAGAGTTTTCTTAAATCAGCTTTAAGGTTTTGTCGCTTTAAAAGAGATGAAGAACCACCCCGAAAATACGCACATATTATATCTATCGTAGTATCGTTATTTAATTTTAGTTCTATACCCACATTTTCTATGTAAAATGTACGAATAGGTAACAAAACAGAGTGTTGAACTGAATTGCGTACTAAAATCGCAACCCCACCTCCTCTTTCATCTAGTCTATCAACACGATAGCAATAGAAACCGGGGGTTGATATTTTGACTTCTAAATCTAACCATGTCTCTGTAATTAATGCAATATCTATCTTTTTTGAATTTAAAAAGTTTAAAAATTCGATAAATTTGTTTCGGATGCCTCTGGCATTCCATGTAACTATATTTAAGGACTTATATTTATATGACATTTTTGTACAAAAATTTAGTAGCTAACTGAGCGATAGCATAAAATTGTTCATTTTTAGTTTTACATGAGCTTATTTTCGTAATCATTTCCATTACGAGAGAATTCAGCTCTTCCATAGAGAACAACTCACCGCTGCTGTTGGTATTTACATTGTGTGTTGGTGCATTGATGTGTTGATGCAAGTTCGATGGGGCAGTTGGTGCTGCTGCTGGTGACGATGATGTTGGTGAATGACGAGTATGTACCCATGCACTTGATGTTCGAGTACTAAAATTATTGTTCTCTGTGCGTTTTGGTCCAGATCGGGTAGGTAAGGCGGGGAAATCAGTCATAGAGTGATGTGATAATGGATTGATATTGGTATTGGTAGGCTTTGGTTGGAGAGAGCGCCTTGTTTTGTTTGAAACTTTAGCTCTTATTTCTAAATATTTATTTCTGCTTTGACAAACAGAGTCGGTTGATTTGTGGCTGTCATTGCAGTTTGCGCACTTGAACTTTTCTTTATTAGAACACTCTTCAGTCTTGTGTGAGCCGGCACAGAAGGAACAATAAGTCTTTACATGGCAATTCTTTTCACCGTGGCCAAACATCTGACAGTTTCGGCATTGGGTTATTTTATTTTTGTGGTTTCGTTGATAATTCCAGTTTATTTGCGTATGGAACACAGATCGAAAATTCTTTCTTAAGTCACTCATTTTAATTGAACCAGTTTCAAGGAAGCAAACATAAAATGTTTCAGAATAATGTTCATAATTTTTTGTAACACTTTTAATGTCAATACATTTAAGACCAATTCTTATTAATTCTGCTTTTAATACAGGAGTATCAAATGAGCTCAGGCCATGAAGTATGACCTTGAAAGCTTTATCACTTTTTAGGTCATGTGAGAAGTACTGACAATTTTCTTCTTTGAGTTTATCTAAAACTTTATTGTAAGAATCAATAGACTCACACATGATTTTGATCCCGATCGAGATAATTTTAATACAATAGTCCGTGACATTTAAAGTTTTCATCAAATGATGCACGTAGTCACATGACTTTTGCAATAATTTTATTGGGGGCACTTTTATTTTCGAATCGGATTGTTTTTTAGATTGAACATCGTCCATATCTTCACTTTCATTTTCAGCATCTGCCAAACACTGCAATGGGCTCCAATATCCAGGGGATTTGGAATTGCTTGGATAATTGTTTGCCATTGGGAACATTGAAGTTTTGTGCTTCTTTCCCGAGGACGAGAGGTTGTCCTCGGTAAAAGGGGATCGCGCACGTTTATCTATTTTGGAGATTGAGTATAGAGAGATTGATATATGTAGGTATACGTTAAGGCTGTAACACGTCGTTCGCTATTGAGAGCTCGGACACTACTGACAAGAAAACAATATTTCAAAAATTAAGTAAGAAAATCTGTAAAAAAAAAATCGTATGTATATATACATATTCTTGTAACTTCCATTATAAATAAAATTAATTCTTGTTTTATGGAATTCTTTGTAATTTGTTTTCTTAAGTATTTAATTTTGTATGTAGTAAACCATCATACAATATAAGAGAGTATATGCAAAGGGGGCACCATTTACTCTTCAGGCCTAGGGCCCAAAAAATCTAAATCCGGCGCTGACTGCCAGAAGGACAAGAGAAGGGTTGCCACAATCCCCAAATGTTGCTTATATACATGACACATGTTTCAATGGTATTTTTAATGCCCAATCTTACTAAATCAAAATGAACTCGATACAACCACCTTCAAAAAAGTTATAGCCTTTTTTATAAATGATGACTGAATTTTTAGTGAAACAAATAAAATATTACCAAATACAGCAGTGATGTGAAACTTGGTCCACATATTTGATTTGTCATAAGCAACAAGAATCAAAGGACTCAACAAAAATATTAGTAGTGAAAGGGTGTTTCTTTCAATGAATAAGAAAAATTTTAAACCAATACCATGAAACCCCTCCCAAAACTGGTACGTTGATGAACGTTGGGGAAAATGTTTGATTATTCATCGGAACCAAAAATCAAAAAATCCCAATCAAATATCCATGGTCTGAGAGTTATTTTTAGAGGTTGTGCCGTACCTATTCTAGTCAACTTTTTTATGGGAGCTTGTATCTACTTTATTTTAATATTATTGGATTCAGCATTAAGAAATACCTTAACATCATCCATCATATTACATTTATCTATCTATCTCGGCTTCAAAAACATAAAAATGTGAGGTCAAAAACTCTGATTGTCATTCCCCTTTTGTTTCTTTGTCTTGATGAAAAGTCCAACGTTTTCACCAATTTCCATCAACGTTCCAGTTTCGGGAGGGGATTCATGATAGTAGTTCAAAATTTTTCCCTTTCAATGAAAAAAACACCCTTTCACTGTAAATATTTTTGTAGACTCTTTTGATTCTTGTTGCTTATGACAAATGAAATATGTGGCCCAAGTTTGGTGTCAATGCTGTTGGAACTCGATAATATTTTACTTGTTTCACTAAAAATTCAATCTTCATTTATGAAAGCGGCTATAACTTTTTTAAGGTGGTTGTATCGATTTCATTCTGATTAAGTAAGATTTGACATTAAAAAATATACCTTCAAAACATGTGTCATTATGCTTATATTATACCAAGATAAATATTTTAGTTTGTTAATATTTCATATCCCCCTCCCCAGCACTTTA
Organism: Dasysyrphus tricinctus; assembly: GCA_963921185.1. Classification (NCBI taxonomy): domain Eukaryota; kingdom Metazoa; phylum Arthropoda; class Insecta; order Diptera; family Syrphidae; genus Dasysyrphus; species Dasysyrphus tricinctus. The sequence continues at coordinate 173,393,039 of OY992530.1, read as the reverse complement.
AAAGTGGCTTAAAAAAAAAGTAGGTTTTTAATCAATTTTGGATGTAAATAGTACACTGTGAAATTCTGCGTCAACACCATCTTTAAATTTTATTAATAAAAATATTTTTCTAACTTTTCTTGGCTTTTCAAATTTTCTATCCGAAAACGACTTTTTTCACCCCCCCCCCCCCCCCCCTGATGTGGTCCTATGGTTTCAAGGACGGAAGTTCTCGGGTCATCGTCCGACCCTTGGTTTTCGATTTATTAGTAAAATTTCGGGATTGTGGCAGCCCTTCTCTTGTCCTTCTGACACTTCTTAAAAATAAAGTTAGGACATGAACTATTTGTAGACGAAAGCTCAACCCGTCAAGTCAAAATGAAATGTATGCCCTCATATCGTGCATTTACGCCCCTACTATACTCGTTAGATCTTCACTTAAATAGTTTAATCCAATTTTCTCGATTAGTTTATATAAACTACATTCCGGAGATCAAAACTCAATTTCATAATATAATTCACTTCTTTTTGAAGTTTTTATGATTTGTTTCTGCTCCCAGATATATAGAGATTAAATAAAATTATTAAATAATATTTAAGTAAATAAAGAAAGAAAGCTATTAGATTTATTGCATGTTTTGGCACGAGAACGATAATATGGGCGCCGAAAATAAATAACGGATTTTGTTCAAAGGGGTCAAATGCAAACATTTTTTTACCATAGGAGGGGGTCTATCTCGCCCCGTTTAGGAGGTAAGGGTAATTTTCGAAAAAAGTACTTAGATGGAAAAACAAATACTAAAACAACCGTAATATTTAAAATGCAAAACAATAACGGTTTCAAAAGCCGGAGGTCTCTTCTTTAATCTTATATTTAAATTATATTATTTGTGTCATTAGTTTTCAAAAAATTAGCATTCAAACAAAAAATTTTGATTAAAAAAAACGCAATCAAAATGTTTTGATCAATTTTTCTCTAAATTGTGAAATTTGCTTGCGTTTTAAAACTGAGATATGTATGTGAGGGGGCATGGAGCCGTCCAGCTCGGGCTCACTATAGGATTTGGGATATGTGCGAGGTTTGGTGTATGCTAAATTTGATGTTGAAATAAAGTGCTAGTATGCAGCATTACGGCGGCGTTTTAAAAGTGAGGTATCTGTGGGGGGCATGCTGCAACCGCCCCTGCTTGGGCTCACTGTAGGATTTGGGGTACGTGCGAGGTTCGGTGTATGCCAAATTTCGTTTCCATTTAAGGAACTTTGAATGTATTCTCTGTTTTATGATATATACATCAGTAAATTTTAATTTTCTCAAAAACTAGAAGACATAAAAGCTTTCGGTTTCTTGTGTTTGATTCAAAATTGATATGAACATTGACCACAAAAAGAAGATTTAGTTTTTCATTTCACAATTTTGATTAAAATTGATCCAAAATTTTGTTTTGCGTTTTCTTTTTATCAACATTTTGAGCTTGAATGAAAATGTTTCGAAAACTATTGACACAGATAATATAATTTATTTATAGGAATAAAGAACAGGCTTCTAGCTTTCAAAACAGGTATTGTGTTGCATTTTAAGTATTGCCGTTGCTTTTTAATATTTGTGTTTCCATTTAAGTAGTTTTTTTGTATTTATTCCCAACTGTCAAATTCACTTATGCTTGGAGTGACTGGGATGGAAATCGCTCTTGCTTTGTTTACTGAAATAGGCGAAACTTAACAAATTGGAGCTAGACTCCATTATGGTTACTAAACAGTGATTGCATACATTTGCTCGTTTGCTTATGCACGCATAATGCTAGCTCATGCCTATTAAAGTTGGGTCCATAATTGCGAACAAAATGGAATTCGATCTGTGGTAAGTAGGTAGGTGGCGACAAACATTTTTCCAGACGGTTAGGGGGTTAACCATGGACTCCGAAAGAAAAAAGATGGACAATTTTCAAAAGCAAAAAAATATGTTGGAAGCAGGGTATTTTCGTTCGTCTCCGAACGAAAATACCCTTATCTTATCGTTGAGACTAATTTGTATTCAGAAATTGCGCGACATATAGCCGCAAGCATTGACGCAGGCACTGCCCACCTTAGCCTCCCCCCCTTTCTACGCCTATGGCCGCAAGTGATTGAATGGCAATAATTTGTTGCAATACCGATTTCTAATCACACTTTCTGGAAAGCGCAGGTGCGGTTCCAGCCTATGTGTACCTATACGTCCCAAAATTAGAATCAAAAGTCAAAACTATTCTTTAAATGATGAGTTTCAATAATAGCTATAATATATACCTATGTGTGTATGTAAGTAGGTCACTAGGCCACAAGCTGTCGAGCCATCAAATTTATTTATATGCATGGTTCGACCGACTTGTTATGCTTGTGCCTTGTGCACTATTGACCTTCAAGAGTGAGTTACAATTTCACAAATGATTTATGGATAAAAGGGATACAAAATACAATTGTTTACATTGTGCCAACATTGGCACAGAAGAGCAAATAGCAATAGGTTCGACCCAACCGTACATTTAAAAAATATCAATGATATAATGGTAACTGAAACTCTATTGTTCTCTATTCTTTGAACATACATAGGTACATACCTCGACCTACTCTGATACACCACAAACCAGAGCGATTGTTGTGGTTGTTTTGTTCCTTTATCTTTTATTTTTATTTGTTTAGGCACGAGTATATCTTTGCTGGTAAATGCAAACCTACCTTTGTTACTTATTGTCTCCCTTTAATTTTATAATACTCATACAAAATTAGAATTATTTCATAAATGTTTCCTTAGGCTCTTTTGGTCTATATTTGTTATGAATGTAAATAAAAAAAAAACTCATTCCATTCTTTTCTCACCGCCGCCGTTTCGTAAGAATTCCTTACATCTTCAGGGGATTTTTTTTATAGATCTATCAATTATAAATTTAACAACTACTTACTTTCTTTCATTAAATAAAATACAAACTTTTCTCTTACTTTTTCGTATTAAATCATGTTCTATCTGTCAATATTCCTCCCATTACCCACTGTTGCATCATCCCTTCGACGGCACTGACATAAAGTTAAATATAAATTAACAAATAAAAATGAAATAAACACAAACAAGAAAAACTTTCAAATTAAAAAAATGGCGCAAAATTATAGTGAAGTTAACACGATACTAAAACAACTTTAGTGTAACACTGGGTGAAAATGGCGTTTTCTTAAATAAAGACGATGTGAAACCAAAATTATGTTTAAACACTTGCATTAAAGTTAAAATCACCAAAGTCTGATTTTAAGTTTTTAAATTAAAAATTTTGCGACCTTTAGTCCAAATGCGTTTCGCCCAGGTACAACAGTTGGGCTCATCAGTTAGATGCTGTTGTACCCTTCTAAGACGCATTATTTTTAATCGATGGATACCGACAACTAATAAAATATACAGCGCGTAAGCACAGTAAATTATATTATTCTAGGGGAATTTGCTTAAATTCAGACACCTAGAATATATATATATGTATATTATGATGTTAAAGCCCGTGGTCTGGCTAGTATAAGTTTAAGAAGAAAAACGCAAATAATAGAAAATTATTTTTGTTTTTTTTTTGTGGGCTATTGAATATAATTCAAATTAAAAGTTTTGCTACCTTTAGTCCAAATGCGTTTCGCCCAGGTACAACAGTTGGGCACATCAGTTAGATGCTGTTGTACCCTTCTAAGACGCATTATTTTCAATCGATGGATACCGACAACTAATAAAATATACAGCGAGTAAGCACTATAAATTATATTTTTCTAGGGGAATTTGTTTAAATTCAGACACCTAGCATATATATATATGTATATATGATGTTAGAGCCCGTGGTCTGGCTAATATAAGTTAAAGAAGAAAAACGCAAATAATAGAAAATTATTTTTGTTTTTGTTTTGGGGACTATTAAATATAATTCAAATCAAAAGTTTTGCTACCTTTAGTCCAAATGCGATTCGCCCAGGTACAACAGTTGGGCTCAACAGTTAGATGCTGTTGTACCCTTCTAAGACGAACTGATGAGCCCAACTGTTGTTCCTGGGCGAATCGCATTTGGACTAAAGGTAGCAAAACTTTTGATTTGAATTATATTCAATAGTCCCCAAAACAAAAACAAAAATAATTTTCTATTATTTGCGTTTTTCTTCTTTAACTTATATTAGCCAGACCACGGGCTTTAACATCATATATACATATATATATATGCTAGGTGTCTGAATTTAAACAAATTCCCCTAGAAAAATATAATTTACAGTGCTCGCGCTGTATATTTTATTAGTTGTCGGTATCCATCGATTGAAAATAGTGCGTCTTAGAAGGGTACAACAGCATCTAACTGATGAGCCCAACTGTTGTACCTGGGCGAAACGCATTTGGACTAAATGTGTGTTAAAACTTTTAATTTGAATTATATTCAATAGTCCACAAAACAAAAACAAAAATAATTTTCTATTATTTGCGTTTTTCTTCTTAAAATTTTAAGTTTTTAGTATCACACTAGCTCAAGACGTCTGTCGCACAAACTGTCATTGATTTAGGCGAGTTCAACTTTAATTTGCTTAGAAAATGGTCTTAACGCGACACTAACTAGCATGTGTCTATAATTCAGGAAAAGTTAGAGAACTGTATTAAAGTTAAACAAATGTTAACTAGTGTCACGCTGAGGCCCTTAAAATAGACTGTCTATAATTTTGCGCCAATGACATTTAGATCATCACAGTTGCAGCAGGCACTTTTGACTTTAACGCTTGCTACAGCATAGTTTTGTTTTATACTATCGGTGTCTTTTTTTGTATTCATTGTCCGTTTTATTTTTTACTGGATACGTAAGCTCTCCAATGTAAAGGCCACTTCACACAATAACACTGGTCAACATAAATTTTGTACCTGGGTTCTGTATTTGATTTTCTAATTCCTAACATATTACTTATTAAATAAAAATAGTCTTGTTTGAAAAAAATTGCTTTTGTAGTCAGGAGCACATTATTTGAAAATTCATGAAAATGTGCTATGTAAGAATTAATTATAAAAATAGGTATTTTAAGAAATAAGACTAAGATACACCAAAACGCTAGAGCGTGTAGGCTGGTTCAAAAAAAAAAAAATATATATGAGAGGGGGTGTATATACTCCCCTGTTTAGGCAGGAGGGGTAGTTTTCTTTAAAAAGTTACTTAAACTAAAGAAAAGAATATTAAAAAAGAACGGAAACACCAAAAAAATCATGGCATATTTTTTGTTAAAGTTAGGACTTCATCTTTTAATTTAGTTCCTAAATTAAGTCATTTCCATTAACGTTTTTTTTAGTTAATTTTCAAACTCTGAATTTTGAAGAAAAAAATCATTGTTATTATTTTTTCTTAAATTAAAATCTTCTACCTTTTACGTGGAAAAGTTAGTTTTTTATTTTCAATATTCAATGCTTTTACCAATTTTAAGTGAAAGTTTAAGAACTATATGGTTGCATGTATTTTAATTTTTGAAAAAATTGAAAATAACAAAAACGCCTTTTTTCTTCATTTTGTTGTTTAATGTTTGGGACCAACATTAAATTTTTATCAACAAACCATCATTGTTTCATTTTATTGACCTTGATAATGACGTTTCCTTTTTCTTCTGCTCCCAATGAAGTTTTCAATTTTTTTTAATAAATGACGGTGCAGAATAGTCAATCTTAGATACATCCTGCATGTCAAGAGTCTTAACATATTTTCAAAAATGATAATAATGTGAATTTTGATAAAATAACCACATATATAGCAAAATGCATTAGTATCACTTAAACACATTCTTAATAACATTTTAACGTCCTTAAATCAAATAAAAATGTGTGTAGTTTGTGACACAAATATACTCTACAGATACCAAATGGGCGTTACAATTCCCCTTGCCTCTTCTCTTTGAAAGAAAATTAATTATAGTAAACAATTATTATTTCAATGAAAACTATGGTAACTGTATTTTGACTACCAACTCTACAAAAGCGAACTTTAGAGGGATGTGGGTATTTTTTCATCATTTTGGGGCATGATGAATTAAAAAATCATGAAATAAACCCAGGCGGTAAAATAATTTTTTATTTTGTTGAGTTGTGTAATAGAAGTCATATGACCTGTCATTAAATTTTCTGTATGATTTCTCAAATGACCTTTCATTTCAAGTGAAGTCTAACGGTTATCATTTTTTTTTATGTTTACACGTCTTTACTTCGCATTTGATTTTCTTTATGGTTATCTGTCAAAACCAAAATAAAAGAAAAAAAAGTCATAAATAAATAAATTTTATAAGAGACAAATAATTTATTACTCTTTGCAATTAGGTACATATCCATTATTGTTATGCCTCATTCAAAAATCTATTTTTTCGTAATAAAATATTTTTATTTTCAATACAAATCCCGTTTGACTTCTCAAATGGAATTTGCTGCAGTTCTAATGTGAAAAAAGTCATCGTCGCCCGATAATTGTTTTGTTGTTAACCCCAAAATGCACTTTTTTAAAGTGGGTATGCAGTAGTATGTTTTCGAAGGTCCTCTTTCTATTTCTGCAATCAGAATTGACCTATAATTTACCGTTGCTGAGATAATTAGTATGCATTTTGTCGTAAATCCACAAAATAAGCATATCCTTAGTTTTGGGTTGTCGTAAGCCCCAGTTTTTGGCATATACGACAAAAATTCCATGTGTTTTGCAGCAATTTTTTCTTTAGTATTTTTTTTGTCGCATATCGATAGGCTTAACACATACGACCGAAAATTTATAATAAAATCTTAAAATTGTTTTGTCGTACCTGCATGAAACTCACAGAGAATGTAAGACTGATCATATACACATACAACACAAATGGAAAAAAAATATTCCGGTTTGGTTTGTCGTACGTGCACAGATTTCAACTGGCGGTGCAGAAAGGATAAATAGAAGACCGATCAAAAAAAAATTTAGTCGTCTGTAAAGTCTCGTTGAGTAAGCATTTTCTGCCAGAGCAGACCAATTAAATTTCTCTGCTATTCCATTCAGTAAAATGTATACTTCTGATATATAATAATACCAATCTCTTTACATTGTTTTACACAACGAGTGGTAGAGAAATGGAATTTCGAAATGCCTCAATATTTAAGAAATCAACCAAATCTAATCTGAAAACTCCAAAAAATTTGTTCAGCCTATATGCCTTCAAGTCACAAGCAACTCGAAGCCTATATCAAAGAGAAAACAAGGAAAAACTATGTTGATGAAATGACAAAAAAAACTCTATTTAGAGGTCCTACTCATAAGTAAGGTTCTGAGATATAATAACTGATTCTTTTCCTTATTAATTTGAAGATTCATTTTGTAAACAACTGATATGAAGCTCGAAAGGACAGTTTTGAATACATTAATCAAAAGAAGATATTCCACACAATATTATTAAATAAAAAAAAAACACAAACTTTATCGTTTAGATTTTTTTATATGAACGCAAACCTTAAAATGCGATTTCCCAAAATCGTAAAATTGGCGTATACAACTAAACAATTCTCGGGCGACTAGGTTTGTTTGGTTACTTTTGTAGCACGAAGTTCAACAACTGTCAAATTATTGAAGGAAGGGGAAAATTCTTTCATAGAGGGGAAAAATTGCTACAAAGTTAACAAACGCGAAAAACCAATTTTGTATCACTTTTGTGTACGAAACTTCAAACGTGACACACACTATCAAACACTACAGACAAATCTTAAGACAAACACAAACAAAAATACACACAGACGTTGATTTGACAGTTGTTTACTTTCTGCACAAAAAAATTTGTGTAGCAGAAATTTGCAAGATTTTTCATGGAGGGGAAATTTCTTGCTCTCTCATTTTGCTCTCTCGTTGCTACACTTTGGAGTTAACAAACAGGAATTTGTGAAATGTAGTGCGACGTCGTACGAATTCGTACGAAATTTCAGTAACCAAACAGACCTAATGTGCTTTTTGCTTTTGAGAAGTCATATGATATCTATGAGTGCGCTCAGACGATTTAGTATGATTTTTTTGACTGGTCATATGACAAGTCATGTGACTTCTATAATCGTGTAAAGTGGCCTTAAGTCTTATTACCTGATGAGTCGAAGAATGTTCTTTACTAAAGCCGAACTGTTTTGGTGGAAGAATATTTTTGGTTTCAACGATTTCTGTCATTTTAAGACTGATTATTTTTTCGAACAGCTTGCCTAGGCAGCTGAGTAAACTTATGGGGCGGTAAGAAGATATTTCTGTAAGGGGTTTGTTAGGATTTTTGCTATTTTCCATCTTTTGGGAAAATAACCTAGCAGAAAGCAGTTATAGAAAAGAATACTAAGAAATATATGGAAGTTTTTTGGAAGATTTTTAATTATTTTGTTAAAGATCTTGTCATCACCAGGAGCTTTTTTAGGTAAAAGTTCTTTTTTGATATTATTTTTAACGAATTTGGGTGATATTTTTGGAACACTGTGGGGATCAACGGAAAGCTGTTCAATTTCAACTAAACTTTTTTCAACTTTTTCATTGGTAATTCTGTCATTAAAGCTCTGAGTAATAGTGTGGCTGTTTTCGAAAAATTTTGCTAGCTCCGTAGCCTTTTCCAGATTAGTATTTAATTTGTTGCCATCCACATTTAAATGTGGAATTTTTGAATTTCGTCTTTTAAAAATCATGTTTTTTTATCTGGGATAAAGTCTTGTTCCAATGCTTGTTTCTAATGACTTGAAGTTTTTTCATCACTAATTCGTTAAGAAGTTTCAGTTGAAATTTCTGATAATTTGTTCTCTGTCTTTTGTATCTACGTCGAACCGTGTTTCTTAAACTAATTGTTTTTTGAGATCCTCAGATTTTGAGATAAAAGGAACTGAATTTTTACCTGATTCTTTTTTAGCAAGCTCTAATTTTTTAATATGTATTATCATCATAACAACTATGGTATGCATAGAAGTTTGAGAAAAGGATTCATACTTACTGATCAAAATTGATTTAAAATTCTTCCAATCTGCCTTGTGAAAATTGTATTTTCTTTCTGCGAAAAAATAGTTTGCTTGACGGTTCAATTCAAAAATTACCGGAAGGTGATCGGATGTAAGATCATTTTCAACTATAGGACAAGATAATAAGTCTTGACAGTTAGTCAAGATAATGTCTAAGGTAGAAGCGAGTCCTTTACCATTCGGGGGGATATACGTTGGATCGTTTTTATATGAAATATTCTATAACGACTTCATTATTTTTATTTGAACAAATTAAAATACTTTGTTGGTGAAGAATCTGGGGTGGAATCAGCTAAGGTGATTTGTGATAATTGACAGTCACAACACAATAGCAAAACTATGTATGGTAAACAGTCAACTATCACAAATCACCCTAGCCTATTCCACCCCTGGTTCCTCTTCGGCTCTTTTGGTCACTTTTGGTGCAATGAAACTAAATTATTTTATTTACATACTTTCCCAACGTTTCGACAGGGATTTCTGTTTTCCTAAGGGGATTTAAAACATGTAGTTAAAACATGATTTTATTTTAAGCTATTTTTGTATATAAACACATTAAAAGTCTTTATAAATTAATAAAATAAATTAATTTTGAAATAAAATGAAAGAAATTAGCACTTCCTACAAAAAAAGACTGATCTGCATAAAGACAAGTGCTAATTTCATTCATTTTATTTCAAAATTAATTTATTCAATTAATTTATAAGGACTTTAAATGTTTTATATAAAAAAATTAATATAAAATTAATTTTTAATTTCATAAATCCCCTGACGAAGAAGCTTTGGAAATGGAAATAATGGGAAATTCGCCCTTTGGAAAGCTCAAGAAGTAGATACCGGAACATTCAAGTAATATACAGAGATTTTCAAATAAGTATAAAAGACATATGGTTGACCGGCTGTGAATACAGTTTGTTTTTAATCGTGAATGAATAAAGTTGGTTGTAATAAATTGAAGAGCTGGTGAATTAATTTCAGTGGTGAACAATAAATTGTTTTGCAGCAAAGAAAAGTAAAGCGTTTTATTTTGTGAAATAAATAAGTGCAGAATTTAAATAAAGGGAATAAGTTTTGTTAACGAACCTGGAAAATATTACAATATTTATCATATTTTCTGTACCTACTGCTAATAAACTTATGTATCTACTATTCTACTAAAATAAGTTTTGTCTTTGTTGCTTTACAAAAATTTATATATTATGGTCAACAACTAGGTTCTGTAATTTTGTTTGTTTTTTTACTTCATCTCAAATATACTGCCGAAATAAAGGAGCTGATATTGAAAAAAAGAAGAGTTCAAAGAAAATGGCAAGCTACGGGATTTCCAGATGATAAGGCAGTTTTTAACCATCTTAAAAACTAACTGAAAAAAGAATCTGTGAGTTCAAAAATAGTCATTTTATTTCACATCATTTATTTATTTAATAAAAGCTTGACGGCGGATGCTTCTACCGAATACTCCTTATGGAAAGCAGCTAAGCACCTAAAAAGAACCCAGACACAAAACACGCAACAAATCTCAAGATGGTTAAAGGTTCGGAAACCCGAAACTAAAGGCTGATCTCTTCCAGCAAATACAGCTACAGATCCCTTACAGTTTGATGATGACGACGAATGTAAAATTCCTTTTGTCACGCTCAAAGAAGTGAGAAGCATGTGTCAACATAAGTTGGCTAAGAAAAAAAGCCCAGGGTACGATCGAATAACAGCTCAGGTGTTGTAAGAAATGCCTTCATGAACCTTCAAAGAACTCCAATTTATAATAAACCCATGCATTAAGCTAAGGTATGTGCCACATCATTGGCAAATTGCAGAAGTCGTTGTTATACCTAAACAAGGTAAGCTACGTACAGAAGTAACAGAACTATATCGCTTATACCAATAATGGCAAAAGTTTTCGAAAAACTGCTCCTGAAAAGGCTTTGAAAAATAATAGAAGAAAGATGACTAATTCCCAGCCATCAGTATTCACAGGTCTTAGATAAAAAGTTCCAAGATTGACCAAGTGCATCGAATAACAGATGTTGTGGAAAAGGTACTTACGGAAAAACAAGTATGCTTGGCTATATTCTTAGATGTTGCTCAAGCCTTTGACAAGGTTTGGCACTTGGAGTACAAACTGCATAAGGACCTTCCAGGCAGTACTACGAAGTACTTAAATCCAACGTTATAAAATGACTCTTTAGACGACGACCAAAATTACTCGGAACTAAAGAAAATTGAGCCCCGTTTGGACATTATGGCATCCAAAAATGTGGGTGAACAAAGAAAACAAATGCTGAACCCATCCAAAAATTCCAAAGCAAGGTCCTTCGTGGTTAATGGAATAATGAATGCCCCTTAGTTTAAAAGAAATAGCGATCTACATCGTGACCTTCAAATTGAAATGGTAACATAAGTGGCTAAAAAAACTGCAAAGTCATATGTACTCCGAAATGGAGACCGTCTTAAATGTACGAGATAATGTTCGGAGATTATGGTTTAACTTTAAAGGTGTGATAAAGTATTATAATTTTGAACTTTCCCCAATGTGGTATATAATGGAATTTCGTCAAAGTATAAGATATGTTTTAATAAATATGACGCGCGTGGCGTGTTGACGGTGACATTGAAGCGAAAGAGTGCACAATTTGAAAAAAAAAGTCACTTTAACTCAAGCACTCTTTTGTATTTGATCGCTTATGAACTTGTCTCTTGTCTTACTTTGAATTTATCAGCACTGACCACTGACTGTAACAGAAAGATGTTATTATCAATCATTTATTGTTGCAATTATCTATACGAACATCAATGTCATGCGATCGAGCAGCGGTATTTTTACTATATTCTGTCCACTGTTTGCTTATGGTGTTTCAAACTATTAGATAAATGAAAACTGTTGCCATACATAGCATGTGAAAACAGAAAATGTCGGCACTTTGAAAATAGGAAGATATCTAACAGTTTGAAAAAGGCCATAACAATCAATCATCGATGTTTACTTGGGTTTTCTGATTACGTCAATCAAAACTGAATGTCGGCACGTAAAATCGAACCTAAGTTAATTTTTGTATTGTGAATATTGCCTGACAAAAATGCAGACTTGCTTTCAAAAATGAAAACAAAATTATATACATATGTACTGTTGTATTTACAGCAGGGAGCAAAAATGAGTACATGTTTGTAATTCGCGCACTTATTGATGTAGGTATAAGAAATGATAAAGCAAATTAAATATTTGTGTTTACCCTTTATTTTATGTTCAATTCTCAACAAAACGGTAAGAAAAAAACAACTAAAAAAAACAAAAACATATCGCATGTACTCAATTTTGAACCAAGCGTGGATCAGCAAAAATATCGAAATTTGCTGTTAGATCTGCAAGTTATTGGTTTGTTTATGACTTGCTTTATCTTTTGTAGTTTGAGATGTTTTAAGTTGCGTATGGAAAGAACTAAGAACTTTCACCAGCATATTTTAATAAATGAAATAAATAATTATAATAATTTCATTGTTCTTTAAAATAATGAGGAAACTATCACGGCAGATTGGGGACAGTATTGTAGTCATGACAAAGAGTGGCTTCTCTGGCGAACTTTAACACGTCTGTGAAGTTAGCAGGACAACTTTCACACACGCAAATGGGACCTTGACAGGAACTTGCAGTTTTTTGCATTTTTTTTGCATTTCTATTCCCGATTTTGCAGTTCGCCAAATAAGGGTGTAATTAAGTGACCTGCTCACTTCACAGTTATTACACCCTTATTTGGCTAACTGCAGCCCCGGATCTTCAGTTTTTCCGAGCAGGGGCAAAAGCTTTATTTCTGCGCCCCTCCAGTTTTTGAGTTTAACGAAAAAACGGCATACTTAATTCGGCTTTTTGTAACCGGGGGTCTATTCTAGAAAGCGCGGTGGATCGAATTGGGTTATTCCCAAAAGCGAAAATGAACAAGAACGATCATTCCAGTTTTGTCATTTGAGTTCCAAATAATTCCAAATAATTCCAGTTTTCTCTTTAAACTCAAAATAATACCAGGCCACTCCCATTTTCACCGCCACTCTCTCATTAAATTTTAATCAGTATAGTAAATCAGTATAGTAATCAGTATACCTAATAAAATATCATCTGTATCCAAAAATTTGACAGGTCTGTGCCAGCAAATTTTTTTTTTTCTATTTCGTGCAAGAAGTATTTTAAATTTTAATTCATAATTTTGCGATTTATTTCTCTTATTTAAAAAATAAAACATTTTGTTGGACTCGATAAGTGTGTTTTTAAATGCTAAGAATGAGGAGACAAATATTTCCACATGATTTAACACGTTTAGATGTTTGCATTTTCTTTCAATCCGCCAACAATCTGTCACCTAATCACCTATAGGCCAGGAAAAATAGGTTCCGAGGTTGAAAAAATTAATTCATGAAATATTAAAATTGGAATCGACGCAGAATTGCAACCTCTATAACATATCCAAAGTCCCCCAAAATCCCCGCATTGGATTTTTGTGTAGATGCATTTGAAGAGGTGCAGACGGGGAGAATTTGGAGGTCTATCAAACTTAAATATTTGTTTGGGTAAAACCTGATCATATGATACATGCTTTAAGGGTAGTTTTTAACGCCAAATCTAATGAGACCAAATTCAAAATGATACAACCACCCAAAAAGAAGTTATAGTCCTTTTTATGTAATGATGACTTTTTTTTCAGGTACAACAGGTAAAATATTACCGAAACCCCTTTGAAAATAACGGTATGTTAATGAAACTTGGAATGAATGTTTCATTTGTCTTAGGAACTAAGAATCAAGAGAGTCCTTAAAAATATTCATGGTGAAAGGGTGTTTTTTTTAAGGGGGGCAACAAAGAATGTTAACCATAACACCCACGTAAAAACTCTTACACTCATGAAATTCGCCAAAAATATATAATTTGTCATGGCAACCAAGAATCAAAATAGTCCTCATAAATATATTTGTTCTAAGAGAGGGAAAATCAGGGAAGAAGTTGGAAGATTTGAGCCAAAATTCCGATTTGGTGTAATTGAGGTATATACACAAAGTATGGTATATGATTTAAGGGTATTTTTTAACGCTGAATCTAATAAAAGCAAAACTAAAATAATACAAGCACCCTTAACAAAGTAATGGGCCTTTTCAAGCAAAAATTAATTTTTGAAATCGTATTTTCCGTAGAACAAGTCAAAAGTTAACAGTCACCAAAAACACTCTTAGAACAAAGATATTTGTATGGACTATTTTGATTCTTGGTTGCCATGAAGAGTTTAATATTTTTGGCGAGTTTCATGAGTGTAAGAATTTTTACGTGGGTGTTATGGTTAACATTCTTTGTTGCCCCTCCCCCTTAAAAAAAAAACACCCTTTCACCGTGAATATTTTTAAGGACTCTCTTGATTCTTAGTTCCTAAGACAAATGAAACATTCATTCCAAGTTTCATTAACATACCGTTATTTTCAAAGGGGTTTCGGTAATATTTTACCTGTTGTACCTGAAAAAAAGTCATCATTACATAAAAAGGACTATAACTTCTTTTTGGGTGGTTGTATCATTTTGAATTTGGTCTCATTAGATTCGGCGTTAAAAACTACCCTTAAAGCATGTATCATATGACTAGGTTTTACCCAAACAAATGTTTAAGTTTGATAGACCTCCAAATTCTCCCCGTCTGCACCTCTTCAAATGCATCTACACAAAAAGCCAATGCGGGGATTTTGGGGGACTTTGGATATGTTATAGAGGTTGCAATTCTGCGTCGATTCCAATTTTAATATTTCATGAATTAATTTTTTCAAGGTTCCCCATACGATTTGTGCTATTTTTCCTGGTCTACTATCGTTTTCAAACACAAAATGACAAAAGCAATCAAAAACACTTTTATGTATGTATTATAATTATTTACATTTTGCTTCGATACGCCACTAATTCGTCAGCTTCAAAACTATCCCTTTCAAAACGTACTGGCAGAATGAAATTAAGTTTGAAAGCGCATTCGCTTTCCATATACAGTCAAATGCAAAGCGAATCGCTTTTGAGAATGGGAAATTGTAAATCCGCCATTGAAAGCAATCCGCCGCGCTTTTCGGAATATGCCCCCGGGAGAATAAGACTTTTTAATGAATTTGCACTCGATTCGATATTACCTATTCAGCAGATTAATCAATAGACAGTGCTTGACGAAAGACAGTAAACACTCAATTTGAAATTGTTCTGTGCGTAGGTAGTTTAAAATAATTTTAAGTTTGAATGGTGAAATGGTAGAAAAAGCTTTTAAAGGCTGACGAAGAAAAACAGTTTGAAAATTCATTCCCATAATCATTTCATTAAGTGAAGGCAATTCCGCTTATTGATTCAAAATTGCTTTTTATGGCTTTTAGTCCTACAAATTGGCGTTTCGTCTGCCAACCTCACTTGGAATCATCAGTGACATAGAGAGGGCCTTTATCATACGCTATTTGTATAGTTCAGTTTAACTTACATTGATTTTTTGACAAAAAGCCACTATTAACTATGTATATCCAACAAGACTAGAATTCCTTATCGTTAAGTTGGAAGTTTTTTTTATAAAGATGTAGGTACGTCGACTCCGCTTAGCTAGAACACGATAATTGCAGAATATTTGTATCAGTTAAACGGAGTTTTCAATTAACCGAACTTCGGATAACTGAAACTGGTTTCAAATAAGCGGAATTCTGTCAAAACATACAACAAAAAATATGTTTTACATTTATTTTGGTTTATTTTCCACAGCATTGCACAATATTTTTTAAGGTTACGTACCCTCCAGGGACGGATTGACAAGAAATGAGTTTTTGACATTCCAAATCCGAGGAGTATACTCGATTCAAAATTTAATGGCAGCGTTCAATGGTAGTTTCACTAATGCGAAGTTGAATAAGTGCAAAATTTGCATTTGAGACAAAAATATTTGTTTCAATTATGCGAAGTTTTCATATAATCGGAGTTCAGTTATCCGAAGTAGTTTGTGTGAAAAATGCGCAAAAAGGCTCCGTTATAAAATTCTTGCTTCAGATAAGCGAGTTTTTCAGTTAAACGGAGTGCAGTTAAGCGGAATTGACTGTAAATTTATTGACCAATTCGATTTGTATTTTGTTGGGTGGAAAATATGTTTTCCGTCGGCTTTTTTGGTCACAATAATTTTAGCAATGAAACAAGATTTGTTGCATGTACTTTTTCCGACACGTTTCGACAGGGGTTGCTGTCTTCTTCAGGGTGAACTTTATTACATATAAAATACAAATATAATTAAGTTAAGGAAGTTTTTTTGCCCGAGGCCAGGTATAGTTTCTATAATAAGGCTTATTTTTGTAACACAAATTCAAAAAAGCTTTTTTGAATCAATAATTCAACAAGTGCAATCCTTAATGCTATTGGCGTTTTCGTTTGGTCGTCCGGAAGCGTCCGGAAGCATTCCGAATGCTTTTGAAAATGTTCGTTTGGCACTAGATGACAGTTCTTCTTCTGAAAAGAAGTGAAAAACGATTCTTGATTTGGAAGAAGGAATCAAAAATAATTTGGAGTTGAAAGGAAATAATTATGAAAAAATGGATAGGCCAAACATTTATTCCTCTCCATTATCATTATCTTCATACCATGCTGTGGAATTTTAGCTTTTCAGTTTACTCAAAGTAAAACCCAAGGTGGAGACATTCATTGCTGTTAATCAATATTCAGAAAAACTGCTATGTTAATGTTTCAACACAAACTTCAGAATAAAGAAAAGGTTTACCAAACGACAACGCTATAAGTCTTATGCTTATGTAGCTGATTCATTTCAGTAGTATATATAATTTGTATTATAAGAAAAACTTCTTCATTCTCCTTATAGTTTTTTTTTTTCTTAATTTGGCGCCCCCAGAAGCTGCCGCCCGGGGCACAGGCTCCAGTTTGCCCCCCCATAAAATGGCCAACTGCATTTTGCATTTTGCAGTTCGCCAAATAAGGGTGTAATTAAGTGACCTGCTCACTTCACAGTTATTACACCCTTATTTGGCTAACTGCAAAATCGGGAATAGCAATGCAAAAAAACTGCAAATTCATGTCAAGGTCCCATTTATGTGGGTGAAAGTTGCCCTGCTAACTTCGCAGACGTAACTTTAACCACACCTTAGCATTTGTACCTACAATGCAGGCTTTTGTTTTTTACCCGCTGAGATATAACCAATGTCGTTGAGGGTTCTTCTTGCAGTTCAACGGCTAAAAGGCTTATTTATTGCTAAACAAGCATCATTTGGTGCTAAAAACTTGCTCCTTTCCATTTCTAATACCCAGCGAGGTGCGTGCGCATCCGTATGTTTGCGGCCTCTGACCTGTACTTTAGGCACAAAAGCTTGCCTTTTCTGGACTTTAATGACCACCGATTGGCTTATTTTAAGCTTCTTAACCCATTTAAGACGGCTACCAGTTCCAGTTGAGTTAGAAACGTGAAATTTCATACACTGTCTACTTTTGGTCTAACTAAGGGAAATCCCAAAAAAATTTTTGGAAAAGCTTATAGTTTCCCAGGAAAATTCACGTTGCGTTTTCGCAACGTTCGGCGAAAGGGGTAGCAAAATTATATATTTTTTTTTTTTTTAAGATGGAACATGAATGAAATTTATTTGAGAATAATTGAATATGAAGAAAATTTAAAAAGAAATTCGTCTGTTTTTTTTATTTGAGAATTTTATGAAAAATGTAATAAATAGGTATAAATTAAAAGTTACAATGAAGAAGCTTATAACAAAGTATACACTATATCAAGATATGCTTATAAAGACTGGGTTTTTGTGTGGTATGCGTCGAAGCATTTTGGATGGGATATTACATTTCTTGCAGGAAAAAACGGTTTGGCTGGAGCACTTGCGACATCGAAAACGTTTTCTGTTTTTGTGACTGTATGCTTGATGTCATCGAAACGAACCCCACCTTCCCTTCGTTGCACATGTTGAACATTTGACTCCGATCGCAACAAGGACTCTACAACAAACGTCCTAAATTCTAGTTGTGTCATTGCTGTTTCCTTAGCATTTTTTTTGCAAATACAGTGTAACTTCCATGCATTTACCAATGCTGCATCGAGTGCATTTGATAAAAGTGGCCAGTACCACTTCTTTCTTCGAATTCGTATACGATAGTTGCTTGTAGCGTTGTCCAACAAATCAACTCCTCCCATCGTTATGTTGTATTCGCGAATTGCATTTGGCATTTGAATGCTTACGTGTTTCCTCTTTTTGCGATAAAACCGTTTTGCTTGTTTGATTGGTTGGTCCATCAAATGATTTGATAAAACTGTTACAATGGAATTGTCGTTCCAACGCACAGCTGCAATTTCATTTTCCTTGTCGAATGCAAAATCAATAGAACCACCACTTTTTTTCTTCATTTGTTTTGGATCCGTCAACATTGCTTTACCACTTCTATTTTCACGAACTGTGCCTGAAAATATTAGAACGGTTGATATTTCACTATAAAAATTAAGAATAAATAAAAATTACCAGTTGCGAAGTAATTCAGTTTTGAAAGACGATAGATAAGTTTGTGCGACGTAAAAAAGTTGTCGAAAGTAACCGTGTGTTGGCTTGGTATATCGATTTTCGAAAGTAATCTCAGTACAACATTTTCTCCCAAACCGAACTCAGAGGAGTTCTCATTGCTTGCTCCACCTTTCGGAATAAATTGAAACAATTATCCATCATGTGAGCACAAGTTCCAATACTTATATCCAAAGCGAATGGGTTTTCCTCTAATGAACATTTTAGCGGAATGACGTCCGTAGTAGGGTATCATTTTTTCATCTATTGAAAGATGGTGGGAGAATACTCCAAACTGCATAAATCTTTCATTGAGCATATCGCTGAGCATTTTAACTTTCGCAAACTTCTCGCTGGGATCGATTGTACTGTTATTACAAACATGTAAATACGATTTGATAATTTTGAAACTATCTCGACTCATTACATCTTTTACTATATCGCATCGGAATATTGGACTATTAGACCAATACAAATGCAACTGAGGCACTGTATGCATACCAGAAAAATACAATATTCCAATGAATCTACGAATTTCGTTCCAATCAGTTTTGAACGTGGGATTATTTTTGTCTACATTAGCATACACATTTGTACTTTCAACAATAAAATTAATTATGTCATTATCAAGAAATAATTCCAACATTTGCAGAGGATTCAAATAACCTGAGAGAAGAAAAGAAAGGGTCATCTCGTATACTCTTCCAAGAAAGGATATATTCTGAATAATAGTATATTATAAACTTACCGATTTGTTCATAAATTGTTCCTATTTTTTCACTTGATACGTCTACTGGAGTCTTTGAAAAACCAACTCGATGGCTTTTTGACCACTTTGGCAACTCGTAATGGAGAGATGTTGATGATTTATTGGATGTTGAAGCGAAGTTTTGGGATGTTGATGGATTGCTCAAATTATTTGATACAACATCGACTTCCGGTTCGTGGTATTTTTTTGGAGAATGCAAATCGTCGAATGTACATTCAATCTCAATTTCACCCGCTAATTCATTTGGGAACACGTTTCTATCTTCCAAAAGCTGCACATTATCATCAATCTCCTCATTATCGCTTACAGCATCTATTTCTAGAGGCAAAATTATAACATTTGTTTCAACTGCTGCATCTAAATTCAAATTAAATTCGTCTTCTTCGTCAGAACTCGGGTTCATCAATAACTCTTCGAGTTCTCTAGCTGATAAAAACTTTCTGCGATACATAATTTTGCACTTTTTTTTAACACAGATATATTTTTTAACTACACAACTTGACCGCACAACTCACAGCTTATAAATAAAAAATAAATCGAATGCAGAAAACTTATATACGTGATGGGGTTTTCCAAAACAGCACGCGTTTATCAATTGGTTTAATTTTTTTTCTGGGAATTGGAATATGCACTTGCACTCCCATCAGTACCGTACCTGAGTACAATAGAGATCTCTTATAGGGACCACGCTCATTAAAAAAATGACCTGTGCTTTGAGGTTTCCTATACGGAGGAGTTACTGTCTTATTACTTCTAAGAATAAGGTTGCGTGGATGGTAAAAAGGGTTTTTCCAATATAGCACTGAATGAATTGTTTTTTTTTTTCTCAGAATTAGAATTCGCATCCTTTTGTTTGACAAGATGCTACAAAAATTGACACTATTTCAAAAATTCGTGCAATATAATCATAAAAACACAATATTCCGAGAAAAAACCGTTTATTCTGATTTGAAAACGCAACGAAGTGTAAGTATTGTTTTCAGGTTCAAATGCTACTACATTAGACGAACGTCGCGAAAACGCAACGCAGTGCTTTCACCTCACCTGTCAAGCAGGCAACTCATATAAATTGCGTCAACTTTATTTTAGAATATAATTTGAACCCTTCTTTACATGCCGTTGACTTTATTTTGAAAAATTATAATTTTGAAGATATTTTTGTGTGGTTCAAAAATTTTACCTTAAAATTTCGAAAATTTCCGATTTTGGGGGTGCAAAAAAACCATGAAAACAAATTTTTAGAAAAAAATCCAAAAACAGGTCAATTAGATAATTAAATTAACTTTCAAAATCACTAATCAGCTCATTCAAATTTATCATCAGTAAAGTTCTGTACGTCCACACGTACGACGTTGCGTTTTCGCAACGTTAGGCGGAAATGGGTTAACTATGATTTGCTTCGAGAAGCACTGTCCTCAATCTGTCGTGGTAATTTCCTCATTCTTTTAAAGAACAATGAAAATATTATAATTATTTATTCCTTTTATTAAATGCTGATGAAAGTGCTTACCATACGAATTTAAACACATATATACATACTAGGTGGTTCGCGTAAAATTTTTCAAACAATTCAGAGCGTGTAGTGGGTATAATTTCCTCCCATTTGGACAAGAGGGGCAATTTATAAAAAAATGCATAAATAGAAAAAAATAATGAAAAGACAACGGCAACCACACAATATTATTTTGAAGCTTTTTGAAAAGCCAGAAGTCCGCTCTTAATGGCTTATTTTCAAATTAAGTTTTTTCGTTTTCACAAAAACTTGTTTCAAACTCAACATTTTGAAGAAAATGTCAATTTTTGTTTTCAAAATTTTAAGTTTGAAAACAACTTTTGCAAAAAATATTTAATAAAGAATTTTACTTGAAAATAAACCATGAGAATGGACTTTTGGCTTTCCAAAAAAACTACAATGCATATGATTTTTTTTCGTGTCTACTTCCAATCTACACGCTAAGAATTTTTGGAAAATTTAAAGCGAATCACCCATTAGGTCTTAAAGAATTGGCTGTAGGGAGGGAAAATAAAAATCTGAAAAATTAAGAAATTTGTTTTCTTCATTCAGAGCCGATTTAGGCCCATGCAAGTAGAAAAACTAAAAAAAAACCCTTATAACGCGCAATTTCATACGTTGCGTATATAACTACCTTTCTAATCTTTTAATATTCATTATATAATTTATGGTGAAGCGTCTATTTTAAAATCAAGCGTAAGAAAACGAGAACTATAAAAAAGGAAACAACATCTACCTTTAGGTCAGTGATATGTCAGACCATTTCAGTAACTTGTTTCTGTCGCAAGGGGCGACCACGGAACACACGACTAGCATTCCAAGAGCCAGCGACCGATTTCAATGACCACAGACCACAACCAGCAATCCCCATTTATATTTGAATAATTGGTTCCTTTGATATCACTGATTAATAAATAGGCGGTCTGCCCATGCACAAGCGGTGGGGCGTGGGGGTTTCTGTGACAGCCACCCAAACATAAAAGAAAAATTGATTTCAGAATAGGTGAGCTTTTGTGGACTGGACACGTTTATAACGTCCAGTAGGTCAACGAAAAAACGCAGTCAGCTGATCTCTGTGTAGGGGGTAATAAACACTACTACCACATTATTTCAATTGAAGTAGATCTACTTCTTTTTTTTTCAAATAAAAGTTTAAATCCACAGTACACAAATCTAAGGTATTATACTGCGCAGGTTGTCAGTCTGAAATAAAAAATGGCTGTGAACGTCAGGAAAAAAACACGTAAAAACAACAACAAACTCAAATTGAAATTGTCAGAAATAAAAATGGCTGAGAACGTGATGACTTAAATAAACGTAAATACAACAATAAGTATTGACATTTGACACAAATTTTGACATATGCGCAGAACTACACAAACTTTTATATTTCAAGATATAAACAAAGACCTAAACCAACTCAGTGATAAAAATTTGTTCCTAAATCTTAAAAGCCATATTAAAACCCAACGGCATTACGAACAATATTATGCAATCAGAATTCATTCTTTAATGTTTTTTTTTAGATTAAGTTTTTTACGTGAATAGTTTTTGAAAAATTAACCTTAAAACGCAAAATTTTGAAAACATAATAAAAAATAAATCGTTCAAACTGATCTTGTTCGAAAATTTATGTTATTACGTACTATTTTTAACTTTAATATTCAATGCTTTTGTCAATTTTAGGTCAAACACAAAAAACCAAATGGTCCTAGGACTTTTAGTACCTACTCATAAGAACAAGGAAAAACTAAGTTGATAAAATGACAAAAAAAACTTTATTTAGAGATCTTACTGATAAGTACGGATCTGAGATATAATTACTGATTCTTTTCCTTATTTATTTGAAGATTAATTTTAGTAAAATTTTAGTAAATTGATATCAATTTCGAATCAGCCTGAAAAATTATTATGAATAGATGTATCACAAGTCTGCTTTATAACTGAATACATTTTGTCATATGAAGTTGAACCGCGTGATGTCCGTTAATATATGATTTTAATCAACTAACTTTTTGATTTCACAGAATTGAATCAAAAAATTAATAAACATGCATGTACTTATATAACACTTTGAATGAAGAAGCTTTCAAATGCGTCAAGTTCTGCTTCATTAGTTGGTCAACTTTGGATTTTCCCAACTCCCCGAAAAAGTAGAATTTTGCGACCAAACTTGGGATTTTTCTTCATTTCTATTTATTCAATCAATTTTCGCTCTTGACTTCCAAAGTAAACAAATTTAAAATAAAAATATACTGCATTCATACCTAGAGATAAAGTGTTTTAATAAAAATTAAGTAAATAAATTGAAGTAAGAAAATCATAATATGTTTTCTGTAAATTATTTGTGGGAAAATTGGCCAACATCTTCTTCGAGCAGCGAGGATTCATATATGTATAATTATTCATTCATATCAAATAGAAACTTTTTGCTGCAACACAAAAAGTGAAATAAAAACAATAAATACAAAGTTTTCTTTCAGAATTTGTTTATTAAATTATATTAAGAACTTTGCTTTCGAGTGCCAGTTATTTCGAATGTAGTCAGAAAAATAAGTTGCACTTTAGTTTGATTTGACGTATGAGTTTCAATATAATGTATTAGTGCTTTCAGATATGTTCTTATATGAAATTGGGAAGCGAAATTCCCTTCTCAGAATCGTCAGAAGAGGATTTTTGTGCCAGTGAAATTGTGTCTGGATGCTTACGAATGGCTAATAGAAAACACGATTACTGTTGTGAGAATCTCTGCCTCATCCTTTCGTCTATAGAAGAGATATTCCTCGCACAAGACCAAGACGTGATCCCTCACAATTGCAATTGAACTCGGCATAGGTTATTGTTGATTGGTTGCAGCTCTAAGGTATTAATTGTGAGGTGGTACTAAGCTTTAGATTAACGAATGAAAACAAAACTGTTTTATTAAATATAATACGAAATTTGGGTAATCCACATCCCGCTTTTCGTGGCATTCTGTTTCCTACTTTGTTTTTCATGTGTATACCTACTCTAATGCAAATTCAAAAGCTGAAACTGACATACGCAAGTGTCATCTGCCAAAAATATCCCAAGGATATTTTAGAAACTGCAAGTTTGTCAACTTTAGAATTTTAACTGGGGAGTTTGATCTAAAGTAGTGAATAAAAGCAATTTTCAACTTTTCGTTCAACATTGTATTTGAAATCAACTTCAAAGTTGGCCAAAGTTGTTTCTGAGATTTATTTTGTATGGAGATGTGAAGCTTCTTTGGCTTTCCTTATTATACATATACAATTTGACTTTTGAAAAAATAACCATCGGTTATTTAATAAGCCCCATTTGTTTCCACACACATTATCGCATCCGATTTTATCTCAATATGGACAACAATTCAATTTGTTGCTCCGATGTGGTTTTAATGATTTATGATTTGAAGAAAAATTTTATCAAAACAAGAGGTATTTTAACATTCCGTTAGAGAATAAAAACTTTCAAAACAGAAGTGTCTTCACTTATTATTTTAAGGTTGAATTAGAGCTTTTTTGCTGTCCCGCACGTAACGCTAAACGTACATTTTCTTAACTTACTCTCGTTTAAAAAAAGTTTCAGAAATATGAGATTTATTGCCAAACATAGTTTATCTACAGTAATTTGTATCCGAAACAAATTTTAATTTACATTGAATAGAAAGACATTTTAAGGACAGTTACATTGAAGCAAATACGAAATATAAACTGGTATGCAAAGAAAAAAAAAGCGTTTAGTACGAATCGCAAGCTTTAAACCTAACTGCTTGTAAAAATTCTTCAGATTTCTGGAAAACTGTGAAAAGACTGAACGGACAAAAATTTACCATCAACAAAGATCTTAGCCCAGTGGTATTGGGTCACCATTTCAATAAACTGCTTAATCCTGACATAATAAGAAGTACCTGGCAATTTGCGACGCCTTTCATCGAGAATGAAATCATGGACGGTGAAATAACGGAACAGGAGGTAATTGCAGCTTTAAATGGACTCAAGGATGGAAAAGCTCCTGGGCCCGACAGAATCCCTGTCGAGTTCTACAAATATGGATCCACAAAACTCAGAAGACAACTTTAAACATTGTTCAACAAAGTTATGAATTATGGGGAGATACCCCAGCAATTATCTTTCCTATCTATAAGAAAGGTAACAAAACAGATCCAGCGAATTATAGGGGCATCTCTTTCCTAAATGCTACTTGTAAAATTTTTACCACAATATGGCAAAAACGGCTAACAAGGTGGATAGGTAGTAGGTAGCACAAATCAACTTAAAGAGTATCAAGCTGGATTTAGAGCGGGGTATTCAACAGTGGACCACATCTTCGTTTTAAGGAGTATAGTTGAATCTTCATTTGCAAGAGGTCATAAACTTTATACGTTCTTCGTGGACTTTAAAGCAGCCTTCGATACCGTGAACCGTAAAGCATTACTGTTTAAACTATATAATAAAGGGTTATCAACAAAGTTCTGTAACTTAATAGAGAAGATGTACGAGGATACTTGGTCAGCGGTTTGAAACGGTGATAAGGCTTCTGAATCATTTCAAACAAAATTTGAACGGATCAGGGACGTGCCGTGGTAATTTCAGTTAGGTGTGCGCTAACTTATTTTCCAATGCAAACATATTTTTCTATGCTTTGCACACAGTACCAGCGTTCCAAAGCGAGTCTGTTTTCGGACACTTAGTCGCTGCAAAAAACCAGCAGATACTTCAAACAACAATTTTAAGCGGTTACAAAACTTTCTCACTATTAGTTTACTGAAAAAAGTAATCAAGGTCAGCAAAAGTAAAACAGAGCAAAAGCGAGGTTACCACAAAGCCAATGCATCAAATTATAGTGTGTTTTGTAAAAAAATGAAGGGCTTTGGAATAGAACTGTAATTCAATTATTAAAGGAGGAGGACTTTTTTTCATTTAGTAAAAAAAAAGAAAAATAATAATGATTGAAATTATTCTAAAAATCTTTAATGATTGTTTTGTAAATTGTATTTTGTTTTAAATAATTCCAAACATTTTGGGCCAGTAAATAATTCTACGTGTTAAATTTAATCACTGAAAATATCATGCCTATTAATTTTCAAAAATGTTGGCTTTAATTAATTGAAAAAGAAAACTTATTACATTCATCTGTGAAGGTGTTAACCAAGCTATATTATTCCTTGAAATAGGCATCAAATTTATTGAAAAAAAAATCAAAAGTGTTAAAAGTCTAAATAACTTTCAATATATTTTTTAAATCAATTATGATATTTTTACTTCATTTATTCATTAATTTGCTATTTTGCTTTTTTTATAACTCTAAAAACAAAATGTGTATTCACCTCTTTTATAGATAAAAAATTATAGTTCAAAAAATCAAAAGACCTTTTTTCTAATTTTTGTAAAAATTCCCAAGCAAAATTTTTTTCATGATCCCCCAGCACTGTAATGAGGATATCACCATCCATCACCACTGGCGCAAAGCAACGAAAATTTAACAGATACAGAATTCTCTGCGTAGCGAAGTTCAGAATGAAGGACCGTGGTGCGCTCGATGAAGTTGAACACCTTGCTATCTAAATTTCTATAAGGAAGAATGAACTTTGTGTTGTTTTTTTTTAATGTTTGTGTGTGGATTTGCTTCACCTCCCCAGCGGGAAATATCGTCCTCAATGAAATTTATTGCTGAAATAATAAATGAATTCACTTGCCAAATCATAAGAGAAACGACATGCAATGATTAAGTAGGTGAAGAGTAATGCAAAGTTTCCTCAGTTCGTAACTTTGACTCCACTTTCTGCTTTGTGTTTATGAAACGACCCTTTATTTTGGTGAATTTAAAAGGGAAATGTTTGTGATGAAAAATGTGTGGAAAAGTAATGTACAAGATCATCAGTTCATTGTTTGAATCCACTCATCTGCTTTGTAGTGTTCATGGCGAGAAAAAAAAAACAAGTGTGAGTGAAACTCATGGTGAATTGTAATCGATGATTCCAACGATGAATAGTAATGCACAAAGTTGTTTATAATTTTTTGGCAACTATAAATTCTCATTTTGTTGGATATAGTTCACAGTGACTTTCTGTAAAAAAGTCCATGTAAGAAGAACTGAAGTCAATAGAAATTGCGTTTGCCGAAACGCCAAAAACTTTTGATTTGCAATGGGAACAGCTTTTTGGTTTGTTTTCATCTTAAAATAAAGGGTGCATTACCGATGGGATCTAGTAAACAATACAAATGGGAGGATTTAATTGATGAAAAAGAAACTACCACTAACCTGGTGATTTCATAACTGAATTTTCATTAGATTTTTCATCGAAATTATTGAACTGATGAATAAGCTAAATACCCGTATGTAGTGAATTCACAGATTATGCAATCATCATGTTTTTCGTCACCTGGGTCGGTGAATAAACAACTCCCATTGAAGTAGTATTTCGTTAGTGAATTTTCAATGACACGCCCATGTTAAATTCATCAAAGGAATAAGCTGAAAAGTGGCAGGTACAGCTTCCATTCCTCAAGGAAAAAGCAGGTTTTTCCTCAATGAATTTTTTAATTTTTCCCGCTGTTATTTACATCTATGCATACGCATACACACGCAACACCGAGACCCAGCGGGAAAAATTAAAAAATTCATTGAGGAAAAACCTGCTTTTTCATTGAGGAATGGAAGCCGCACCTGCCACTTTTCAGCTTATTCCTTTGATAAATTTAACATGGGCGTGTCATTGGCGGGAAGCACATGCCACTTTCTCGATGAAAATTCACTAACGAAATCACTACTTCAATGGAAGTTGTTTATTCATCAACCCAGGTGATGAAAAACATGGTTACTGCATAATCTGTGAATTCACTACATACGGGTATTTGGCTTATTCATCAGTTCAACAATTTCAGTGAAAAATGTAATGAAAATTCAATTGTGAAATCACAAGGCTAGTGGTAGTTTCTTATTCATTAATTAAATTCTCTCATTTGTATTGTTTAGTAAATCCCATTTTCAAAAATTCACCGAAGAATCCCCAGCATTTTCCTCAAGGAATAGAAGCTACACACAAGGAATAATTGTTTAATAATTTAGTGAGATTATTAACATCGATAACGCACCCTTTACTTTAAGATGAAAACAAACCAAAAAGCAGTTCCCCTTTCAAATAAAAAGTTATTGGCGTTTTGGCAAACGCAATTTCTATTGAGTTCAGTTTGTCTTACATGGACTTTTTTACAGAAAGCTACTGTGAACTGTATCCAACAAAATGAGAATTCATAGTTGCCAAAAAAATTAACTCAGGACTTTGTGCATTACTATTCATTGTTGGCATCATCGATATACATTTGTTTTTTTTTGTTTGTTTGTTCTCGCCATGAACACTTTACAAAGCAGATGAGTGGATTCAAACATTGAACTGATGAACTTATACATTACTTTTCCACAGTTTTTTCATCACATAATTTTCCCTCTTAAATTCACCAAAAGAAAGGGTCGTTTCCAAAACACAAAGCAGAAAGTGGAATAAAAGGTACGAACTGAGGAAACTCTGCATTACTCTTCACCTACTGAATCATTGCATGACGTTTCTCTTATGATTTGGCAAGTGAACTCATTGATGATTTCAGCTATAAAATTCATTGAGGACGATATTTCCCGCTGGGGAGCTATTTAGCTGAACGAGCTACACGTACACTGCTGCAACAGCAACAGATACAGAAAACAGACTTCAAAGTCAAACCTCAAACGAACTAGTGATAGTGAACTATGTCGTTCAGTATAGTTCACCACTTCATGTCCGAGCTTGAGAGCTAACGAACTAGAGAGCTAACGAGCTAAACGAACTAGAGAGCTGAACGAACTAGGGAGCTAAACGAACTAGAGATCTTACGAAACTATACGAACTAGATAAAGGCAAATGTAGCCCGATCATCTAGACAAAATTTGACTATATATCAAAGTTAAGTGAAGTATGAAATGTTTTGATGCAGTTTGGTTCCAATGATAGATAAGAGTATAAAACCACAGTTTTACATCAAAATTTGTAATGGCGTCTAGGGTAAAATGGGGTAAAACTGAAAAAGGGTCCAAAATCTAAATTCTAAACGGGAGTTTTAAGAATTTTTTTTTTGTTTTTTTGTCGATAGATGTTAAAAATATAAGAAAGTCTTGCATATAATTTAAATTTCTAAACAAATTTTTGAAGGAATTATGAGTGTTTAAAAGTTGAAAACAAGAAATAAGTTTTTTATGGCCTTTAGTCCTATAAATTGGCGTTTCGTTCGGCTTACTCACTTGAACTCATCAGTGACATAGTGAGGGCTTTGTCATACGCAATTTATATTAAGTTCAGTTCAACTTACATGAATTTTTCAATGAAAATCCACTGTAAACTATATCCAACAAGATTAGAATTCCTTATCATTAAGCTGATTTATTTCAGTAGTATATAGAATTTGTATTATAAAACCTTCTTATATAGAAACTATGCCTGGCCCAGGGCAAAAAAACTTCCAGCTTAATGATTAGGAATTCTAATCTTGTTGGATATAGTTTACAGTGGATTTTCGTTGAAAAATTCATGTAAGTTGAACTGAACTTAATATAAATTGCGTATGACAAAGCCCTCACTATGTCACTGATGAGTTCAAGTGAGTAAGCCGAACGAAACGCCAATTTATAGGACTAAAGGCCATAAAAAGCTATTTTGAAGAAATAAGTTATTTATAAAATATA
Organism: Dasysyrphus tricinctus; assembly: GCA_963921185.1. NCBI lineage: Eukaryota > Metazoa > Arthropoda > Insecta > Diptera > Syrphidae > Dasysyrphus > Dasysyrphus tricinctus. The sequence goes on along the minus strand of OY992530.1, from coordinate 173,363,543 downwards.
TCACCAAAAATCAGAATTTCAGCCAATTTTGATTAAATTTCTATTTTTAGAAAGATAATAATAAAAAAATTAACCATGTTTAAGGATATTTTGATGCACCTTTTCTACAATTTTTTTTTAAATATGCTTTTTTCGCGTCAATTTTTGACACATTTTTGCTTATGTCTTTTTAAAACTTCAAATTTTCACAGCACATACATAATGTTGATTTAAATTTTTGAACAAAATTTTGATTTTTCAAAATACCATTTAACAGAGATAGTTGCATTTTACAGTTAGTTTAAAAAACACATCATATGTCTGGAGTTTATGAATATATAACTTTTGTTTTTTTTTTTTTAGTTAAGAAGTTTAATATCTTTTTGTTATTCTGATATATAATACATAACTATACATGCTATACAAGCTTCACAAATCGCGTTGAAAATCGAAAAGATATATCACCCATTTTACTGTCTTTTAAGGGTAATAACCAAAAATAATAATAATAAAAGATTACAATGGTTGATTTTTCGTGAGAATTTTGTCCTTCAAAACTTAGTTATTTGCATTTTACAGTTAGTTTAAAAACAACTCATAACTCTGGAATGCAGTAGCGTATTCAGGGGGGGGGGGGGTATATGGACTAAAGCATCCCCCCCATCGCAGTTGATTCTTTAAAAAATGTATTTGAAATATTCAAATTTAATTCAACATTATGTATGTGCTGTGAAAATTTGAAGTTTTTAGACCACCCCCTTAAGAAGATATAAGCAAAAATGTGTCAAAAATTGACGCAAAAAAAACATGTTTTTAAAAAAATCAAGAAAAATTGTAGAAAAGGAGCATCAAAATATCCTTTAACATGGTTAATTTTTTTTCTTATTATCTTTCTAAAAATAGAAATTTAATCAAAGTCGGTTGAAATTCTGATCTTTGGTGAATTATTTTATAAATATCTATTTTCTTGTTTTCAACCTTTAAACACTCATAACTCCTTCAAAATTTTTTTTAGAATTTTAAAATATATGCAAGACTTTCTTATATTTTTAACATCTATCGACAAAAAAAGAAAATTTTTGGGTGCTCCCGCTTACAATTTAGTTTTTCGACCCTTTTTTCAGTTTAACCCTAATTTACCCTAGACGCCACTACAAATTTTGGTGTAAAACTACGGTTTTATATTCTTATCTATCATTGGAACAAAACTGCATCAAAACATTTTGTACTTCATTTAACTTTGATTGGATTCCTAGATTTATCGGGCTAAATGTGAGATGATCTGATGACAATGAGATGCGTAGCGTTGTGGCAGGTTTTGGTTTTTGATATTGTGTTAATTGTCATTATTATATACAAACAGGTAATATATGAAGGGTCCAGGGGAAAAACGGCATAAGTCCACTTGAATTGATTCCGAGAAAAACCAAGTTGTAAATGTCTTACTAAAATAATGGATAATTTAAAGACAAATAAATAAAACTAATAATTTCTTTCGTTGAGCACGAAGTACTCAAGTAAGCAAACATATATTGATTTTAATATCTTGAATTTTTTGCATGAGAAGCTGACATGAGTCAAAAGGACCTTCGACGTTTTAACCAAAATTTTGAATTTTCTTATTTGATATTTTCTTCTGAAAGAACCGGACATGTAAATTGGAAACGGTTTTTTGCTTTTTATTTAGACACCTCTAGATTTTCAAAATAGAGTTTGAAAATAAAATAATTTTCACATGCGTGACATTAGACCGTTTTTGCAATTCAATTTGTTAGACAGGACCTTGACCGGATGCATTTAGAATATCTAATTTTTTTTGTTTTAATTATTTACTTGACGTGTCGCTGGGTCTATTCACAAGTTTTTCTTTTTTTAATATCCCTTTGTTTAATTTTTGGAGCAAGAAAGATATTTTTGGAAAAAGTTTTTTTTTTAAGTGTACTATTTTGCGAGTTTTCAAAATCCTTTGTGACGACGGCTATACTACATCAGATAGTACTCATATAAATCTATAAGATGTCATCATTAGTTTAATTTTTCAAAAAGTGTACTTGAGCCGTTTTTCCCCTGGACCCTTCATATACTTTTTGTATTAATAAGGAAAAAAATACAGGGCTAAGGGTATGAAAACTTTGTTTGAAATTCACTTTATTTTTCTTATATTTTTTGGTAGATTGTATTGAACTAGAAGAGCGAACTAGTTCACTAACAAATTTTGAACTAAATTTAGCGCTCTTTAAAGTGAACTAAAATGCACAACCCTATTAAGTAGGTAGATAAGTACCTATTGGAATGAAAGTGCTAAGTAGATTTTGTGCTAACGATTCTTACAAAAAAAAATACATATTTACATACCTATACATACATATCGACGGTTAACTCTTAACTATTGATACATCCAATGTCGCATTTTGTAAATTTTACAGGAGAAAAAAACTGAATATTTTCTCAAAACAAAATCGTATAGGTAGGTACCTAGTGATGAAATTTGGCAATGTATTTTCAGTTTTGAATCTCTGTCATGTGAAATCGTTTCCAATGTTAAAAATTGTGATTTTCATAAGAAAAAAAAACAAAGGGGATATTCATACACAAAAAAAACTTTTTAGGAGTAGGTAATTTATTGTACGACCGGTAGTTAATTTATTTAAGAATTCAAATAAAAAATGAAAATCTCAGTACCTACAAGTCCGTTGATAGGAGATGTAATGGCACCGGTTATTCCAAACGGGATACCTACGTCCTTCCGTACTTTGACTAGTTTTATGACTTTATTGTTAATTATTGTAATAAAACTACAATTTCAAATTTGTAATATAACAAGAATAAAGAAAAACGCAAATAATAGAAAATTATTTTTGTTTATGTTTTGTGGACCAACTGTTGCACCTGGGCGAAACGCATTTGGACTAAAGGTCGCAAAAACTTTTAATTTGAAGTATAACAAGAATATGGACTTATTTCTAAGCAAACAGACAAAAATTAAACAAATACAATATGTAGAAAAAACTTCTTTGCGGTCCTTGTGTCTGCACAAAGCTTGAATTAAATGTAATGATAGGCGATATTTAAGGCATATTTTAGCCGCCAAGACGATAGGAGGTTATAAAAAACGACTTATTATAATTTTTTGACAGCTGCTTGCGATATAATGAATGCCTTCAGCTTTGCAGATGAAATTTTTTAACAAAACTACATCAAAAAGTGAATTTCACAAAAAAATTATGTTAGAAGGTATTCATATTTAACCGTGCGTCGGTATGTACCTTCTCCTTCGTATAAAGATAAGTAGATACCTATATGGCGTTGATGTCTTATTAAAATAAAATGCACGACTGGATCGCATATCCTTGCTCTTATGTTCAAGTTGCCTGGAGCTTAAGAACTTTTAAAAAATGCAAGCAATAAAAAAAATATAAAATCATTCTTTAAACTGTAGATATAAGCAATTAGAAAAATAGTTTAGCTCTTAAGACCAAGTATGCCATATTATATTACTTCAAAAAATAGGAATATATGCTAGCAAAAAATAAATAAAATAAAATTAAATTCTTATATACAAAATTCTAGTACCTACCATTTTATAAAAATATTTTGGGATGCCAATTTTGAGTATATATTAAAACACATTGAAATCTGTTGAGCCGTTAATAATAAATTCGAAAATCAAAAAAACCGTTAAATGGCAGGTACCGTAACAGTTTTTGGGCATTTTTTTTTCTATCCAAAAGTACACCATCATACCTTTAATAATCAAGTGATTTTTCTTATCAAAATCGTTAGAGCCGTTTTTGAGATAAATAAGCTTTTCCTTAACGGTTACATGGCAAGTACCGTTATTTTCCCCTCTGGAGAATCACAAAAAAACCTTAAGTACAAAATTTTAAGAAAATAGCTTCAGTGGCTTACGCTGTATGTCAAGGTACATACATACAGACAAAATTGTGCCACCCACTTTTTTCGTGTTCTCTATCATCGTAATGTTATGTTAAACGGTAAGATATCTCAAAGCCTTTTTTCTGCACGAATCCAAAGCTTATCCTATAGTACCCATATCGCAAGTAAAAAGGGTACATAGGAACCTATGTACATACAAATGTCTATTATAATCATCTTACAATGGATGTACTAAGACATTAAGAAAAATATTTAAGTTACATTATATTCAACGCATTAAAAACTTGTTGTATGCATTCTTTTTTCCTCCGACCAATAGGCATTGAAATAAATCGATGTCAAAAATGTACGTCAAATTTTACACCTGTTCGACAAGTGTTAAAGTAGGCAGACAAACGGCCTCAAAGGCTATTACTGATATGACTTACACCTTTACGCAAATGACTTGACTGAACTCAGACTAAAATATGTTTGTATAATAACAGATTTTATACCTATCTGTTATTATAAAAACCCACTTCTATAAAAATGATTCCTTAGTTTCAATTTCAATTGAGGCCGTGAGAGGCATATTGGCCTAGCTGCAATTTGATTTAAATTGAGTTTATTATGAAAATTGAATTTGTATGTAATAAACAATATTTCTGCGTTTACATTTTTTGAATTTACTTAAAGCCAACCACGAAAAAATTAAAACCTTGAGAAGAAGAGTGGCTTATCTGATCAGTTGTAACGGTTTTTTGAAGAACTATTAATACAAATCAAAAACGTTTTCAATGATCATTGGTAAGATAGTTCAATCCTTGAAATAATAGGCATGTTCAGGAAATGAGATCTCAGAGCCCTCAGCAATCTCAGTCTCGTGAACAGGATTCCTTAGGCTTGTTTCACACATATACGGTTTCACTCGGTTCGGTCTGTATTCGGTTCGTTTTCAGTCGGACCTGATAAGGCTTGTTTCACACATATACGGTTTCATTCGGTTCGGTCTGTATTCGGTTCGCTTTCGGTTTCAGTTTTTTATTTTCACACATATACGGTTTCTATAAGGTTTGTATTCAAATATCAATTTTTAATTCCAAAAATATCAACATACTTCAGCACTAGTTGTCAATTCCAAATAAAAACGAACAAAAAAAACCTTATAGAACCGAATATGTGTGAACGCTACGATAAGTTTGTGTGCCCTTGAAACCGAATGAAACCGATTCGTGTCGAGGGGACGTTCGGTGCTATTCGGTTTCTATTAGGTTTTTATTCCTGCCGTTTTCATCGGTTCACACTTATCAGGTCCGACCGAAAACGAACCGAATACAGCCCGAACCGAATGAAACCTAATATTTTTCAGTACTATTTGTACTATTTTTAATTTTTGAAAAGGTCAACTTTCATAAATCTCTAAAATCAAACAAATATGTTTAGTCAGACTTCACCACATCTTCACAACAAGAAAATTATTTGTGAACGCGCCCCAATGGCCCATTAAATTGTTTGACCCCTATTACACGATGATTCTTTGCATCTGACTTTTTTCGAATTTTCATGGGTGCGAAGGAGAAAAAACATCTGATTTCACCTTCACACCCATTGAATTTTGAAAAAAAGTCAGACGCAAAGAATCATCGTGTAAAGGGGATTTTGTGATAATAGGCTGCGATTGACCGTATTCTTCAGCAATGGGACCCTCTGTGTTACTAGATACCTTGGACTTGGAGATTTCGAAACTAATAACGAAAAACAAAACATCAATTTTATATCTTCCAGTCTTAAAGACAATACAATTAAATCATATTTCATTTTTGTATCTTATGTCTTTGAAATAATTAACGATGTTAACGTCGAGTTGCAGTCAGAACAGTTTCGGGTTCATATTTTAGTTCCAAGAATGGAATTTATTTTTAAACAATTCTGTAGACATTTTTTGCGTAAGGAAGCTTTAAATGAAAGACCCATACTGTCAATAAACTTACTAGAAAACCACCTTCTCGTCGAGGAAATCTATTGCAGGACCGAAAGTGAAATTTTGTACACTTCTAAAAATTTAATTGAAAGCGAAATTTAGCTTTAAGAGTCATGCACGTATGTTCTATATAGCTTTCCTCGAAGATATGAAAAAAGATTTAATTTTGAAGAAATTTTTTTGAATTCGTTGCAACATTTTTCACAAACTTTAATTTTAGATGGTCAAGTAAATTCAATAGTTCAATTTGTTTTAAGATTTTTTCCTGGCGAACAAAAAAACATTGAACTCATTAAAAACAGAATATCGAGCTCTAGCTGACTGCCAATACTTAAAAAATTTAGAAATGCTTCTATTTCTGAGTTCTGGGCTAAAATGGCCTTGTGAAAAATGTTTTTTTTTGTTTTTTTTTAATAAAATATTTATTTTAATTGTTTGCGTTGTTTTATAATTAAAAAAAAAGTTCAGTACTATTTAGTCTTTTTCAGTACAATTTTTTTTCAGCTTTCAGTACAATCGACAATAGTCAATTTTCATCACTGGTGTGAAACAAGCCTAAGTGTGAACCGATGAAAACGGCCGGAATAAAAACCTAATAGAAACCGAATAGCACCGAACGTTCCCTCGACACGAATCGGTTTCATTCGGTTACAAACGCACACAAACTTATCGTAGCGTTCACACATATTCGGTTCTATAAGGTTTTTTTTGTTCGTTTTTATTTGGAATTGATAACTAGTGCTGAAGTATGTTGATATTTTTGGAATTAAAAATTGATATTTGAATACAAAACTTATAGGAACCGTATATGTGTGAAAATAAAAAACTGAAACCGAAAACGAACCGAATACAGAGACCGAACCGAATGAAACCGTATATGTGTGAAACAAGCCTTAGACGTTTTGCTGTCAAATTACTGAGGAACAAATTATTGAACTCGCTTGCTCACTTTTTGACGGATAAAATTTGATGAGCCCTCTGAGATCTCATTTTCCTGAACTCGCCTAATGACTCATTTTATGTGATAGATTGGGCCAAAATTATTTTTTTTATTAGAAATAATAATTAAGACAAGAGCTTTATTTTTCCATTAAAATAATTACTGATTTGGCTTTCTAAACGTCTCAAAATCAATCATTAAAATTTTCTGAAAACCCACATAAATCCCATAGTCAAAAAATCAGATAGAGGCCATCTATCTGCATATGCATGTTGTGTACATGCATTTTTTTTTTAAATTAATTTACTATGTCAGCCACCTCTTCATAAAAAACAGAATAACTAGTAAAGGCTTTGTCTTACTTTCGCAAGAAAAATATTTTTAAAAAACCTTACTTTTCTGCTAAAAGTGTGCAAAATTCTGTTTAAATGCGACTGATAGTTTTCTGTTTAAAAATTGAAGTTTGCAAAATGTTTGAATGTGACGGTTTTTACAAAAAAGAAGTTAGTGGAAGTGCCTTTTGTAACTAAAATACTGAAGAGAGGTTCATTATGTTACTGTTTTTGTGTTCTTTAAAGTCTATTTTACTTATTTTTTGCACGAAAATATATTTAGAAGGGGGGCTGGCCTTAAGAGACAAATTTTGTTCAGTTCTTTTAAGCTCGCTTTTAGGCCCAATTCACATAGAACTGGCTTGAGGTTTTGGTTTGGTTCTGGCGTGGTGCATACATATTCCACGTTGTGGAATTTACATGTTCTCTTATGAGATAATACACACACAGATGACGAGGCGAGGCTATGGTGTGACATGCCATCGCCACACCATATTGAAAACTCCTGTGGCCTACCTAAACGTCACGCCACAATGAAATCTCTCAGTCAAATGTGAAATTGTCAGACATTAAAAATAAAAGAGATATGATTATGAGTTCAATATTGAATTCGGCAATGAAATTGCACATACAAATGAAGATTTATGTAATTACGGGAGGGCAGACTACTGCAATACCAAACATGGCAGAAAATAGAACACAAATTCAAGGCAACTGTTTTTTGTTTTTATATTTCATTTATTTTAATTCTGTGTAGAAGCCATTTTCTAGTAAAGTGTTCCTGTGTTTGTGTGTGTGTTTATTGTTTTCTGTCAAATAACCATTCCCTTCTCACATCTGTGTGAACAAAGCTCACCACACCTGTAGCAGGCCAGAACCACACCAGTACCATAAGCCACTTCTGTGTGAATCGCGCCTTAGGTGGTCCATTTTTCATGCCACACGCCGCAAAATCCTATTATTTGAAATTATTTTAAAGATCGAGAAGAATGAAAAATGAAACTACAAAGTGTGCACACGCATATGCACACAAAAGGATGACGGAGAGCAAACAATTAAAAAAATATATAGATATTCTGCACCCCCAAACGTGAAAACTGAAATCCGTAAAGAAGAAAATAAAATCGAAAATTATTGCCAAGATCAAGATGAACGAAAACGAAACCATGCGCACAAAGAAAGGATAGAGCAAAGAGGATAGAAAAAAAAGTAAAAAAAAAACACGAAAACCCAGCAATAATTTTTTTCATTTTTGGTGCGCCGAGTCGTGATACTGCATTATTGCGACTGACACTGAACTGAAGGAAACTGACAAATGACAATAATAATAAAATAAACACGAAAACACAAAAATAGAAGTTTATATACAAATGCATCGGGTTTCAACATGAGGCAATCACGGGGGCTTCAACACCAGAATGTTGTGAAACGTCGATGCTGATGATATTACCTTTGTATATAAACATGGGTGTTAACTAGCGCCACCATCGATGGAATACCGCGTAAATAAAAATGACTTCATGATAATACTTTAAAGTTTATATACAAAGATATTACTATAAAGTTTATATACAAAGATTAAACTCATAATAAAAGTACAATAATTGTTGCTTTTGTTATGATATAAGAAATGAGTGAAAAACATTTCCAACTCTTAATAAATATATTTAGGGGTGCACCCATGGTTGTTATAGCATGTATTTGATTCATTTTATATTAGACGTTATAGCAAAGATAAAATAACATAAGGATGTCACATCCAAGGAAAGTGAAAACAAAATTTTATGTCTGGGGTAGATTTCGGGTCCCCAACATGTTGCAAACTCTCTAGATAGGTACATTAAAAATTGTGTTCTCTTAACTATATTGCAAGTGTACCTGTTTTTATTGTTAGTTTATGGGTATGAAATGAACTATGAATTCTGCCTTTGTATATAAACTTTATAGTAATATCATTGTATATCCACTCTATAGTATTCTCATGAAACACGATTTTGTAGCTGGACATTTGGTCGATAGGCCCGCTGTGATCGCCTTACCGAGATCCCTTAACAAAAATTAGTATTACATTTGGACGCATAGATGGCCACGACACGAGCTTTTTTCTTCATGAGAATACTATAGAATTTATATACAATGGTAATATCATTGTATATCCACTCTATAGTATTCTCATGCAACACGATTTTTTAGGTTTACGTGTGGTCGATAGGTGCGCTGTGATTGCTCTGACACTAACCCAAATAAAGGGGGAATGGAAAATAAGAAAACTTATAGGGAAATTGTTTTTGGTCTTTAATCCCCTTATGACTTCATGCAAACAGTCTATGCCAATTTAATGATTATGGAACCGATGCGCGGCGTATACCTAGGGACCAAGGGATGGTTTTGGTGGTTGGTTTGCGTTGAGTATTCCACATATTTTTTGTTTTGTTTTCTTATGGCTTATGCGATGTTTTTTTTTTTTTTTTTTTATAATATACGCGCACTAAAGGGGTTGTGACTACCCTTAAAATGATTTAACACAGTGCGAGCGTTAGGAAAATAGGGAAGGATTAGAAAGGAGATACCGATGCACATTAGTTTTGAAGTTCTGAATATCAAAATGGAGGGGAAAAATAGAGCCGGGTAAAGGATTCCACATTCGTGTTGTTCGGCTGAAAAAAGAATCTCTGTACCTTACAGTACGTCCGAAATTGGGCTCAAGAGTAAACTGATGCGCATTCCTGGAAGTGCGAGTATTACGGTGGAATTGTTTTAGGGGAGGAATGCAACTGGCTATTTCACAAGAACACTGTTTATAAAAATAGCGATAGAATAAGGATAGACATGAAACATTACGACGGTGTTCAAGAGATGCGAATGTTTCCGTTATATTACAGTCACCTATCATTTTAAGAGCTCTTTTTTGGATTCTATCTAAAAGGCTTAAATGAGTTATTGGAGCACCTGCCCAAATATGAGAATTATATTCAAGCTTTGGACGAATGAAAGCTTTGTAGATTACAGCCAGATCAGAAGGGGAGAAAAATTTCTTGCATCTTCGAAGAAAACCTAAACACTTAGCAGCGTTTTTGGCAACATTGAATATGTGTTCATTCCACAGAAGGTGATCTGAGATTGAGATGCACATACCCAGAACTGAAAGCTGTTCAGTTTCATCGATGCAAGTACCACCCATGGATAGTGGCATAGGGGGTGGGTTCTGCTTTAGAGACAGCAAACAGCATTGTGTTTTTGAAGCATTAAATTCTACACGGTTTCTTATCCCCCACTGAACAATGCTGTCAAGTTCAGAATTTAATGAGCTTATCATACGCTGCCGTTCAAGTTCCACATCCGAAGGACAAGGATGTGAATCAAGAAACGAATATGAAAAGCTGAGGGTGCTGTCATCAGCAAAACAGTTTAATGGATTAGAAGTTTCAGACAGGAGATCATTTATGAAAATGAGAAAGAGAGTCGGAGACAAAACGGAGCCCTGGGGCACACCAGCATTTATTTTATGAATATCAGACTTGAAACCATCCAGCACAACTTGTATTGAACGGTCCGAAAGGTAATTTCTAATCCAACGAAGAAGAGATTCATCAAAACCAAATGCACGCATTTTCGATAAGAGAGCTTGGTGCCAAACTCTATCAAACGCTTTTGAAATATCAAGTGCAATAATCTTACTTTCTCCAAAACGATGTAAAGATTTGTTCCACTGCTCGGTGAGATATACCATCAGATCACCAGTGGACCTATTGCTACGAAAGCCATACTGCCGGTCATTAAGAAGCTTCCGTTCTTCAAGATATTTCTTAAGCTGGTAATTAATCAGCGTTTCCATGACCTTAGAAAGAAGGGACGTAAGTGCAATTGGTCGATAGTTGGAGGGAGACGAAGATTCACCTTTTTTAGGGACAGGCTGGACAAATGCTGTTTTCCATCCACTTGGAAAGAGACCAGTAGAGTAGGACAGATGGAAAAGCTTACGCAGTGGCTTTGCCAGCGTTGAAGAACACCTCTTCAGAACAATAGGAGGGATACTATCCGGGCCAGCGGATTTGTGTACATCAAGATCTTTTAGAACTCTAGCTACTGTACGAGTGCGAAAGAAGATTTGTCCCATAAAATCATTACCGCTCTCAAGTACAGGTGGAGTCATGATACTCTCTGTGTGATGTAAGTATGAAAATGAGCCAGATAGATATAGTAAGCATGAATTTCCTTATAGGTATGTATGTATATTATTGTGTAGTTTTACGTTTTTTACCTTGCAATCTTTGGTACGTTTTTTTCTTTCGAATTTTTGGTTTTAAATCACTAACGTAGCACAAAGACAAGGAAATAAAAATATTGAAGGTAGGTAGGTATCTTTTCGGGAATATATGCCATGCTTTTTGGTGTTCAACCTTGACATACATAATTTTACTCTCGTTTAAAGAATTTTATGATTTATGAAGTTTTCACTGTGTGGCAGGTTGTGAATACAAAAAAAGTTTGTGTCTTGTTAGAAAAGGTACATAGGTAAGTTTCGAGGACATGGAAATCTAGTTTTTTTATATTCTTAATAGGTATAGGTACATACACTCCTCGTCAACTGAATACGCACAAACATTTTTTAATATACTTTATCCATTTTTTCCAAACAGTGATGGTTATTATGCCATCTGTTGATGCTAACTATTCCCCTTAGATGTTAAGCAGATAATTCCGAAAGAATTATCCAAAAACAACCGTGAGTTTTTCTTCAACCACTTGCAAAGTGTTTTATATGCAAAGTAGGAGTGAATAGGTACAACGCCATTTTCTTCGTTGTTTATAAGTTTTTTGGAGTGCTTGACAGTTTAAATTAACGATTTTAGTGTTTTCAGTAAAATTAAATTCTTGATTTTAAATTTTAAGAAAAATGGGTAGATCTACGTGTCTTAACAGTGTTGAAAAAGCTAAAATCGATTTACTTAGAGACCAAGGCCTAACTGGACGTGCAATAGCTGATAAAGTTGGCCGAAGTTTTAATGTAGTTTATTCTTACTTGAAAAATAAAGATGCATACGGCAAAAACATGAAGGGAGGTAAGAAAACAGCAACAACAGCAGCTGAGAGACGAAGAATTTTAAGATATGCATCAAATTCTTCTGATTCTGTGGCAAAAATAAAACAAAAAGTCGGCGTAAACGCAAGTTGCTCAACAGTATTAAGAGTAATCAACAACTCAAGCCATCTTAAACGAATGAAACTTAAGAAAAAACCACCACTTGACGAGAGACGGAAAATGTTGCGATTAGATTTTTCAAGACTTCACATGAGTTGGAAAAAAGAATGGTATCACGTGGTTTTTTCAGATGAAAAAAAAGTTTAATTTCGGTGGCCCTGATGGGTTCAACTTCTATTTTCACGACTTAAGAAAAGAAAAAAGATTTTTAAAGCGCCATCATAGTCGTGAAGGAGGTGTCATGATATGGGGAGCAGTCAGTTATTATGGAACAGTCGAGCTCGAGGTTGTAACATCAAGAATGACAGCAGCTGGGTATAAAGTAATTTTGGAAAGAAATTTTCCCAAATTTTCTAACATCTTTGGACCCATAAACTGGACCTACCAACATGATAATGCGCCTATTCACTCAGCGCGCATAATAAAAACATGGATAGAGTGCAACAAGTGCAGTTGCTTCAATGGCCGCCGTACTCACCTGATCTAAACATCATAGAAAATGTCTGGGGATGGTTAGTACGCAAAGTTTATGAGGGTGGTCGTCAGTTCGAAGACAAAGAAACCTTAATTTCTGCAATCAAATTAGCGTGGAGCGAAATTTCGTTAAATTACATTAAAAAGCTATACGATTCCATGCCGGATCGAATTTACGAAGTAATTAAAAATAAAGGTGGAAGTACCCACTACTAAACTTAAACAAAAACTTGTTTCATTCCATTCCAATACCAATTTTAATTTTTGTACCTATTCAGTTGACTCAAAAAAAACTTCTACTTTGCATAAGTTACACTTTGGAAGTGGTTGAAGGAAAAACTCACGGTTGTTTTTGGATAAAACTTTGAAGTTCTGTTACTTATATGTTACGAAAATTTTTACCATCAACAGATGGCATAATAACCATCACTGTTTGGAAAAAATGGATAAAATATATTCAAAAATGTTTGTGCGTATTCAGTTGACGAGGAGTGTATGTAAGTAGGTATATAGTTATTTAGCATCAAAAATGTAAACAAAAAGATTAAATCATCATCATTAAGTAAATAACATAATGCTAATGAAATTAAATAACTTATTTTTAACTTCTCATTGGAAGTTATTGTAATCTTTGTATAAATCTAAATTAAGACAAGTTCTGCCTGAAGGACTTTATAAAATTCTTAACGAATATCTAGAAAACAGACTTTTTCGTGTAAGACACGGAAATGAATATTCTAATTTCAAAGAAATAGTGGCTGGGGTACCACAAGGTAGTGTTTTAGGTCCAGCTCTGTACCTTCTATTTACACGTGATATACCTCAAACAGAAGACACTATCGTAGCAACGTTTGCTGATGATACTGCAATACTAGCAGTAGGCAAAACGATTAACGAAGCTACGATTAAATTACAAAATGCTCTTAATAATGTTAATGAGTGGACAAAAACATGGCGAATAGCGCTCAATGAACAAAAGTCAGTCCACGTGGACTTAACGTATAAAAAAATAAATAGATTGCCCGTCTTTCTTAATACCGGTCGTGTACCATTTGCGAATGAGGCAAAATATCTGGGAATGACTCTAGACGCGAAATTGAAATGGAAGCCGCACGTAAAAAAGAAATGCGAAGAATTAAAAAGTAAATTAAGAGATATGAACTGGCTACTCGGTAAATATTCCAGGCTTAGTATTGAAAATAAGTTGATTTTATACAGGCAGGTACTTAAACCTGTCTGGACTTATGGTATACAACTCTGGGGTTGTACCTGCGATACAAATTTAAATATCTTACAAACGTTTGAAAATAAATTGCTTAGGTCATTTGTAAATGCACCATGGTATATAAGAAACGAAGATCTTCACAGGGATCTCGGGATTCCGACGGTTCGAGACGAAATTGAGAGTTTCGCGCGAAAACATAGAAATCGGCTATTAGATCACGCTAATCCAACGATTATTGACATTCTTGATGAGTCGAATTTAGTACGCCGTCTGCAAAGAACAAAACCTTCCGACTTGGTGCGGTGAACACAAAACCGCTTTAAAATCGCGGAATAAGCAGAAACTTTCACCGGAAAGTTACCTGCAACACGTTACTTAACTTCGTTAAAAATAAATTGCTAGATAAGTTTCAACTTAGTTGCAATCGGGAAGTGGAGGTGGTTTTAGTGTAGTAAGAATCTCACACTTCTATGAGCACGCGTTTTCCGGTCCTCATAGAGCCTGATGCAGGTTTTGCACCTACCCACGGAAAAAAAAAATCTTTGTATATATAAATATCTGTGGTGTTTGGGAGAAACATGATAACTCCATTTTAAAATTTGTCTCTTTAAGCCCAACTAACATCAAGCTAGAATCTAAACGGGTGAACTGAACTGAACTCGATGTGAAGTGAACGTAAAGAGGCAAATTTTAAAATGGAGTTAGGTATCATGATTCTCCCAAACACCACAGATATATAATAGACATTTCATTGAGGCCATGTAAAGTTTAAAGCAATCTTTGAATGTTTTAAAACAATAATATGATATGATACATCTTCATTGTCATATTATTTTCTCAACACTTTGACTATATATTGTTGGCCGAAAATAAATTGCTTTTAAAACTTAGCGAAAAGAGCTATGGGTCTTATGTCGGACTTTCTAGAAAAAGAAAAAAAAACGAAGTAGAATCAGTTTGGTGTTTTGCCGCAAATCAGTATCAATGAAGGATGGATTGTTGATTTATAAACATCGACAGCAAAATTCAAAATTCTTCATTTGATTCAGCATTCAAAACTACCTTGAAAACATGTGTCATATGCTATGGTTACACCAAAGTTAATTTTTCTGTTTGATACACCACAATTCCTCCCCGATCTTCCCTTAAAAAAACACCTTTCGACTTGAAATATTTTTATATACTGTTTTGATTTTTCATTCTCATACATGAAACGTTTTCACCAAGTTTCATGATGGTACAAATTTTTTTTATTCGAAAGACTTTCGTACTATTTTACCTGTACTAATATTAAAGTTTAGACATTTAAGATTATGTGTCACAAAATGTAAGAGGATAAAAGTATTCTGACAAATTTAAAAAGGCTTACATTCCGGCTCCATTGGGCATGAGCCATGCCTTGACTATGAACGTGTCTTGAAAAAAAAACCAATGGAGCCTCAAAAATCCATGCCGGAGCAGTGACATATCCATACAAATCAGACTGCTGATTGGATTGTGGTTGGATGTTAGGCATCGCTCATGTCCAGTGGAGCCAGCATGTTACAACCACCTGTTATATCTTTTTGATACGGACAGACAAAAATGTTTCGAGGCCTATATTTTTGGGCGCCGAACTCAAAATCCCGTCACCTTATTTTCACTATCCGCTCCGGCTTTCCGTTGAAAATGACAAAAAAGGGTATATGTATCTCGAAAACCCGAACTGATTGCAGAAAAAATTATGGATTTGAGTTTAGTGTCCACAACTATGCTAGGGTTTTACTGTTTGAAACTCATTATTGACATTTTTTCTTCAATTATGAGGCATAACAGTTCGTAACATTTGGATAGTCGCACTTATAGATACTCCTTTTTCCACACTTAAATATTCTTTGGCCAAACCACATGCAATTAAATGACAACACTATGTTATACAATTTTCCAACCAACTCAGACTCTGAAATCTGAATGTTTGCATCTGAAAGTCTATGCTGAATCATTTCCTTTTCTTACTTTGTTCGTCGTTTCTTGTTCATATCGGGGCTTATGTGATTTTTTTCTTTTAAATACCTTTTTATGTTTGTTAAATAAATTTTTATTAAAAATACAGTTTTTGCAAACTCGAGCTTTCCCTTCGTTTTAAAATCTGCTCCGGAAATTTTTGATTTACTCCGCTCTTTTTTATACAAATTAGACCAGGAAAAATAACACAAATCGTATGAGGAACCTTGAAAAAATTAATTCATGAAATGTTAAAATTGAAATCGACGCAGAATTGCTTTCTCTAAAACATATCCAAAGTCCCCCAAAATCCCCGCATTGGCTTTTTGTGTAGATGCATTTGAAGAGATGCAGACGGGTAGAACTTGGAGGTCTATCAAACTAAAATATTTGTTTTGGTACAACCTAACCATATGATACATGCTTTAAGAGTAGTTTTTAACGCTGAATCTAATGAAACCAAATTCAAAATGATACAAGCACTAAAAAAAAGTTATAGTCCTTTTGATGTAATGATGACTATTTTTTAGGAACAACAGGTAAAACATTACTGAAAACCCCTTGAAAATAAAGGTATGTTAATGAAACTTGGAATTAATGTTCCATTTGTCATGCGAACTAAGAATCAAGACATTCCCTAAAAATATATATGGTGAAAGGGTGTTTTCTTTAAGGGGGAGGAGCAAGTGTAGAATGTTTACCATAACACCCACGAAAAAATTCTTACACTCATGAAACTCGCCAAAAATATTAAATTTGTCATGGCAACCAAGAATCAATGTAGTCTATATAAATATATTTACTCTGGGGGTGTTTTTATTAAAAAGAGGGAAAATCTGGGAAGATGTTGGAAGCTTTGAACCAAAATTCCGATTTGGTGTAATGATTTAAGGGTATTTTTTAGCGCTGAATCTAATAAAAGCAAAACTAAAATGATAAAAGCACCCCTTACAAAGTAATGGTCCTTTTTAAGCAAAGATCAATTTTTGAAATCGTATTTTCCGTATAGAACACGTCAAAATGTAACAGTCACAAAAACACTATTAGACCAAAGATATTTGTATGGACTATTTTGATTCTTGGTTGCCATGACAAATTTAATACTTTTGTCGAGTTTCATGAGTGTAAGAATTTTTTCGTGGGTGTTATGGTAAACATTCTACACTTGCCCATCCCCCTTAAAAAAACACCCTTTCACCATAGATATTTTTAGGGGCTGTCTCTTGATTCTTAGTTCGTATGACAAATGGAACATTAATTCAAAGTTTCATTTACATACCTTTATTTTCAAAGGGTTTTCGGTGATACTTTACCTGTTGTAGGTACCTGAAAAAAAGTCATCATTACATAAAAAGGACAATAACTTTTTTTGGGTGGTTGTATCAATTTGAATTTAGTTTTATTAGATTTAGCGTAAGAAACTACCTTTTAATCATGTATCATATGGTTAGGTTGTACCATGGGCGCCCGCAGGGAGGGGCAGAGGGGGCATTTGCCCCCCCTAGAATTTCAAGTTTTTACTTTTGTTCTATACATTAATTTAATTTTAATGTTCAGGACTACGAGGTGGTTCAATTTTTAGAATCAGAAAAAGATATAAAAATATGTAGGTATCCTACCAACCTTCCACTAATGCAATTCAATTTTTGTCACCCAATAATTGAATATCCAACAAAAAATGTTTTTCTGCCTCTCATGAAATTATTAGCAAAAGTTGACGTAGGTAATTTTTACCGTCCTAAGCACATGCAAATGTTTCAGAAAACATAAAGAAGTAATCTTCCGCATAAAGTTTGTTCTCTTTTATATTTCCTTCTACTCGATAAACAGATATCCTTAACAAAGAGTACAAACGCGTCGCGTGCCACAACGACAATATCTATTACTTTCATAATATGTTAAATTACCTACTTGTATTTTTTCTTTCATAATAGAATAATAATAGACTCAGTGGCCTTTGTATACTTTTTTCACATAGAGATCGGTTATCTACTCAAGCCGCAAGAGCATTATTTGAAAAAAAGTGTGCTAGACAGATTTTCTAGGGAAGCACCAAGAAGGCTACAACTTCTCTTGCCAGAAAAAGAATAAATCCAATATTTCGTGCAAGGTCTTATTTTTTAAGTCTATTTTATAAGTTTTTGTCTTATTAATTAGCCCATAAAAACGTTTGGAAGTCCTCATTTATTTCGCCACTATTTAAAAACGGAAACAAGTGCAATTATATCCAACTAT
This sequence comes from Dasysyrphus tricinctus, assembly GCA_963921185.1. Taxonomy (NCBI): domain Eukaryota; kingdom Metazoa; phylum Arthropoda; class Insecta; order Diptera; family Syrphidae; genus Dasysyrphus; species Dasysyrphus tricinctus. The sequence goes on along the minus strand of OY992530.1, from coordinate 173,345,315 downwards.
AGAGGCATTGCTAAGTTATCATGTATACCAAAATTGTTCGAAAAAAATTATTCTAGAAGCCATTGAAAAAAGATACAAAAACGTTATTTCGCCACATCAACATGGATTTATGAAGGGTTAATCTACCGCAACCAACTTGATGGAGTTTTGCTCGGATGTCATTGTAAAAAACCAAAATGGATTTCCAACAGATGTCGCATACTTGGATTTTTCAAAAGCTTTTGACCGCGTTTATCATGGTTTACTTTTAAAAAAGCTAATGACCATTGGGCTCCCTAAATGGTTTATAGTTTGGTTGGAGTTATACTTATGTTCCAGATCACAGTTTGTCTATTTTAAAAACAAAACATCAAAAAAGATAATTGTGTATTCCGGCGTTCCTCAAGGATGCCATTTAGGTCCCTTTCTATTTATATTGTTTATAAATGACTTACATAGTGCAATCAAATATTCTAATCTTTTTTTATTCGCCGATGACGCTAAGCTTCGCTTATCTTACAAAAATAATGATGACTATAAACTGCTGCAAATGGATTTGAATAGTGTTTTCCAATTGGTGTAGTGTCAGTGATCTTGGCGTTATAATGGACCCAAAATTAGACTTTAACAAAAATATTGTTTGTCGGTTTTCAAAAGAATTTCGAGACCCATACATTTTAAAAACTTTATACTGCTATCTTGTGCGAACAAAAATCGAATACTGTAGCAGCGTTTGGAGTCTGAGTTATCAAACTAATATAAATAGACTGGAATCTGTGCAAAAACGATTTCTCATTTATGCGCTTCGCCATCTTCCGTGGAACGTAAACACTCATCTACCACCATACACCCAGCGCCTAGCCTAAATTAATTTGCTGTCACTGACTCATCGAAGAACAGTCTCTAAAATATTATTTGTGTATGATGATTCTGAATATCTTTTAGCACAACTCAACCTAAATATTTACTCACGATCCTTAAGATCTGTAGATTTTTTAAATCAAAGATTTAATAGAACGAATTATGGAAATCATGAACCTTTGCTTGCTGCATGCTCAGCTTTTAATAAATATATTAATGTAATTGATTTTAATGTTTCAAAATATTGTTTAAAAGAAGAACTTTATAGATCTCTTCAATCTCAAAGCTAATAATTTGTAAATTTGTAGCTAAATAAAAAAATAAATAAATTAAGTGCAGTCGTGAAAATTTGAATTTTGGTTATTTTCGTCATCGTCGCTGGGCTTTTTAGCACTTAGCTATTGCTCCATCATATCGTCTCGATTCCCTGAATGGATAATTTAATTTTTCATTACACAAATTTGAATTAGAACTCGAAAACTAAATTAGTAACAGGAACAAATATATCATGAACCCACGCGTATGCTGAAACTGACCTATGGGAGCAGCGAGCGGAACGTGTCCGTCACACGGCACTCACTTCGGCTTATTATATGAAGGTACTAAGAAGTGGGAGGGAGCGGAGGTAACCGCGGCGTTTTTTACAAGCGTTTAAAGAGAAAAAAAAAACTTTTTAGATAAACAAATTATATTTTTATATATCTAACGGGTGCCTGTTTATTATATGCCATTATATTTTTTGCAAAAATGCCTAATTTAGAATCTCAATTTTTAAAGGTAGGTACATTTTACTTCTGCCCCCCCTGGCAAAAATCCTGCGGGCGCCCATGGGTTGTACCAAAACAAATATTTAAGTTTGATAGACCTCCAAGTTCTCCCCGTCTGTACCTCTTCAAATGCATCTACACAAAAATCCAATGAGGGGATTTTGGGGGTTTTTGGATATGTTATAGAGGTTGCAATTCTGCGTCGATTCCAATGTTAATATTTCATGAACTAATTTTTTCAACCTCGGAACCCATTTTTCTTAGCCTAAATGTGCTCCGAAATTTCGAAAGAAATGGACTTAGAGTTTTCATAGAACAACGACGATATGGTGTTGATGTCTTATTAACATAAAATGCACGACTGCATCGCACGTACTTGTCCTTATGTTCAAGTTGTGTGGGAGTTAAGAACTTTAAGAAATATTCAAATAATTATAGAAAAAGTATAAAAAGCATTTAAATCGTTCTTTTAATTTTATAAACAGTCTGATAAATAACTAGAGCTCAAAAAAAAGTATGCCATTTGATGTCTTGAACAAATATGAATACATGCAAAAAAACAGTTTAAAATCGTCGGAGCCGTTTTCTTAAAAATTAATTTTTTATATATAAAATTTGTGTCGTATTAAAAAAAAAATGTGGTATGCCAATTTTGAGTATATATTAATATACATTTAAAACTGGAATTTCAAAACAATTCATCAACCCGTTTTGAAATATTGAATTTTCAAAACAAAATTTTGAATCTTTTTTTTTTAAATTCCAAAATTGATTTTTTCCAAAATTTTGGTATGCAGTATTATTTTTATTCTAGCAAAACTTTTGTGCAAAATTTTTTATTGAAATCGAATGAGCGGTTAATGAGAAAACCGAAAATTAAGAAAACCGTTCTTTGGCAAATACCGTTAATAAATGTTTTTGGTGATTTTTTTTCTTACCAGGAAGTACACCATGTGTACAAAAATACACTGACTTTTTTTAATCAAAATCGTTGGAGTCGTATTTGAGATAAATAAGCTTTTCCTTAACAGTTGTTTGGCAAGTACCTTTATTTTTTGAGATAAAAAAAAATTCAATTTCCCCTCTGGAGAGTTACATAAAAACTTTAAGTTCAAAATTTGAAGAAGTACGGACAGACAGACAGAATTCAATTTTCTCAGAAACTTCAAAGCATTTAAGCATGCAGTTTTCAGCATCTGATTAAAAATTAAGGAAGGTATTGAAATCCATAAACAAAAATTGTACTTGATAACGAAAAATTTTTCAAAAAGATATTTAAAAAATTAAATCACTTTTTAATTTTTTAAACTTAAGTTTGAAATTAAGTTTTTCAAAAAATATTTACAAAAACAACTTTTTTTAAAAAGTTAATTAAATAATGGATTGTTGGCTTTAAAAAAAGTAATAGCATGACACTATAAGTATTGCCGTTGATTTTTAATATTTTTTTCTTTCTTAAACCAATTTTTTTAGAAAATTGCCCCTCCCGCCTACATGGGGGGAAATAGACCCCCGCTCTTTAAGCAGGGACAGTCAGGGTGGCACCAAAAAAAAAAAAAATTATAAACCAATAAAAACACAAAAAAAATAAATAAATTATAAATAAATTGGGTGGCGCAACAGCTCATGGAGAACCAGAGCCTAGTGACTTACAACTCACAACCATTCCTGTGTGCGTGTTTGTTGGCAGGAATGGAGGGGACCTACAGTTTTTTGCCGAGTCCGAACGGCTAAATGAGAAGCACTTTTTCATGACAAATATACTCTTGGAGGATTTGTCAGTTCCTCGCAAGAGGCAGTACCTCGAATAAAACATTTCTGTTTTTTGGTGGCACGGCTGGGAATCGAACCCACACCTTCGGCATGACAGTCCTACGCACTAACCATCAAGCCACGAGGTACTACCAAAAAAAATTATAAGCCAATAAAAAAAAAATAAAAAAAACAAATGCTTGCTGTGGCTGTTCTAGATTGTAAGTAGTTTATAAGTAGTTCGTAAGTAGTTTTAATTAGTTTTAATTAGTTTTAATTTAGTTTTATTTAGCTTGTAAGTTTAATATAAAACAAAAAAAAAATAAAGATATAGATACGGAGTTTTTTTTATAAATTCTTCTCGGTGAAAAATAAAACCGGATTGAATTCTAGATTTTAAGACAGTTCTTAGGCCAAAAGGCATTAGCATTAAGTTATTAGTTTAACTTAGAGCGCCCGAATGGGGCCAGTAAGTTAGTCGTCAGATATTGATAAGTAGGCTAGTTTTTATGAATTTTTGTCTAGCTTTAAGATAGTTTTAAGAAAATGGAAAAATAAAAATTGAATTAAAAAAAAAAAGAAAAAAAAAGACCCCCGCTCTAAAAGGATTTTTTTCTTTTCTGAGTTCAACTTACACGCACTTGCCTTTTGTTACAAGTTTTGCAAAACACCTTGTATTATAGCTGATTTTTTCAACACGGAATCCAAAATACTTTGAAATTCACCACGAATACCACTCTGACCTTGAATAACTTTGGAAGGAGTACATTAATTATATAAGAAGTAAGGACCTTTTTTAAAGAACATCAAATCTTCTTTCAGATTCTACCTTGATAATTTCTGTATATAACCGTTTCTAAAGTTATAAAATAAAGAAGGAATCAAAAAAAAAGTTCCCATACAATTTGTATGGAAAACAGAAAGTAGCGATGAGCGACCTCTAAATATTGACCTAAAGGGCTGAAATTTTGCCAGGATTAATATTTCATTAAACTCTAACTAAAAAGCTAGTGGCATTGAAAATCGAAGACATTTTCATTTTTTTTAATCAGTCTAATGTTTATATGTACCTACATACAAATATCTGTTACTATCATCTTACAATGGATGTTCTAAATCAGTGTTTTTCAAACTGTGGGTCGAGACCCCCTAGGGGGTCGCCAAGAATAATTAGGGGGGTCGCGGTCGTAAGCCATTAGGTACAAGGTACTAAAGAAGGTTTTCTTTTATTAAATGTTCAAAACATGGTTGTATCTTTAAGGTGTTAACAATTAAAGCATTTTCCTATTGAAGGAAGATAACGTGAATTCACATATAGGTATGAAGTGGTGAATGGCACTAACAATGTTAAAGCCTCTTTTGCCAGCTCTAGATATTTTCCTCTTCTCTTCTCTTTATACAGAAATGATCAATGGTTTTTACATTGAATTCAGAGCATACCATCTGCAGCTAAATCTATAAGATTTTCTATCATCTTTACCGATGGAAAATCGGCCAGATAGAATGATATATTCAAAAAAGGATTGAATATATCTATCTCTGTCCATTTCCACCTTCAGAATAGAGTTCTGGAAAGTCACTTAATAGTTTTTTCTCCTAATTATGCAAAGTCTCATAAGAGAAATGTGAGCGCTTAATGTCATGGCATGGATTCATCTGATGAAATTTCGTCGAGAATTTTCTGATCCCAGGGAAAAGAATCATACATTTTTTTTGCAAATACTCTGAACGCAAACGAAGTTTTGCGAGGAGTCCTCTGATTTTGTCTTTTGCAGTCAAAATGTTTTCTTGTCTCCCTTGGAGTTGTATCTAGATTTGGGAAATAATGATTACTTTTTGTAATTTCCCAGCAAACATTTCCCTTCAGAAATGATTTATAAATAATTCACAGAAGTGAAAGAAACCCTCATTTATGAACTCATTTATAAACCGGTTTGGATCAAATTTACTGGGTAGCATTACTTCGAATTCGAATCGTTTTTATGTTTCATTAATAATAGAGTAATTCTTCACTTTAGTGAATGTAAATAGGACGCTTATATATTCATTTCACTGAACAATTCATGAATCTTTTTTGAATCATTTAAATGAGACAGAATTGATTCATTAATATGAATATAAATTGGGGTTTCCTCATTCAGTTTAGTGAATATAAATTGAATTATATTTAATTCATTATAATGATTCTTCGATAATCCGATTGTATAACATAGAACTGAATGTAAATATTATTTCAGTGGGGTTATACAAAATGCTATTTTAAAATGGTAAAATTATCTGCATAAACAGTTTGATTTCCCTAGATTTATCGAATGAAACTTATGATAAATGTTGCTAAAGTTTAATGTAATATTCGCGGCTATTCTGATATTCGATTGAATTAATTCCGTACGGAATGAAAATGGAAAACAAAAAGATACTCCAATTGAAAAAGTTAAAACAAATGGATCATTTGTTTATTTGTTAATTTATTTAATTTATTTTTTTTCTCAATGCCATAATGTATATATCGATACCTTCCCGTAAGAATGTATTAAGCGACATTTCAAAAATTGTAGAGGTATCGAAAAAAAACTAATGTTAAGTTATTTATTTGTGTACTTAAAGGAACAATAAGTTTTGAAACGGAATTTTCAACTCAAAATCCCCTTAAAATCAGTTTATTACTATAAAATACACAAATAAATAATTGACCAAGAGGTTTTTTAAAATTTTAATTTAAAATTTTCAGAATGTCGCTTAGTACATTCTTACGGGAAGGTATCGATATGTAGTTCCGTCCGTACAGTAACAATATGATAAATTGAATGAAAGTGACGAATTTCCTCTTTGCATAACTTTTATTTCAGTTTTGGTGCGACTAGGTCCCGTTATGGCTTTTCAAAACAAAATGAAAGAGACATTCAGTTTATGTGAATAAAAATGGACGCACCCAAGATATACCTCTTTTGAGGATCGCTTGTGCGCGTTCACTTTTATTCATATTATGTGAAGGAAATAAGAATCTCGATATTTTTTTATTATGAAAAAAATCATCACAAATCCCCTTCCCCGCGTATGAGGTAAAAGTGATGGAATATTTGAGTATATTCACATTTGATTCACTGAAGTGAATGTTTCTCGAATATATATTCTTCATTTTCACTGAATGTTCAATGAACGTTCACAAAAATGTTTGCTGGGTTATTTCAGCTTCCATTTCAATTACATGTAATTGGTAATTGAACTTTTTTCAATTACAATTACACGTAATTGTAATTGAAGAAAACATTAATTTCCATAACATGTAATTGGAATTGAAAAAATTCAATTACAAATTACATGTAATTGAAAATAGTAATGGATTTTTGCAAGTAATTGAAAGAAACACCGTGTTAATTACATTTAAGGTAATTGATTTCATGGATTGTAATTCATTACATGTTTTAAATAAATAAAAATCATAATAATAATAATAAAAGTAAGTAAAAGGTATTCTTACTACCAAACTAATACAATATATTCATTTTGAAAGCTTTATAATGCAAAAAAAAAAATATCCTAAAATATCAAATTTGACTGTACAGTACCCATCATTGGCAAAATTGATGGTTAGCCTTCAACAGCACTAACATTTCGAAGTAAGTCACTCATCTTAACACAAATTTATTTTAACTATACTTAGTTTGTGAAGAATGAATCGTAAAATATTTTAGAACTGACTAAACACCAACGAGCCTGCACAAGTTTCAGGTTCTTAATGCAGTCGCAGCCGGCGATTGCCGATTGTCAATTAAAAACTTGATAAAAGTGAATAAAATATATATTTAATACATAGTTAAAAACAACACACGTACAGAGACTTAACACTCAGGGAAGCATTTGTGCAATACCAAGGAAAATGTAATTGACAAAACAATTAATTAATTACATTTTGTGTAATGATTACTGAAAAAAGTAATCACTACACATTTTTTGATGATTACTTTTGTTTTCAATTACATTAATGTAATTGAATTACAAGTAATTGACACTTTTCAATTACATGTAATTAGTATTTATTCAATTACATTTAAAAGTAATTGAAAAAGTGATCGGAGATTTCAATTACAAGGAATTGAAATTGAACTTTTTTTTATCATTACTTCCCAACTCTGGTTGTATCAAGATGTTTAAGTGGGCAGAAAGATCAGCGAGAAATGATAATTTTAAAAGCTGAGTGGGGACAGAAAAATGATTTGACTATCTCGATTTTGAATCTTGTACAAACATTCAGCTTTCAGAACTCGTGTCAACTTGACCGAGAGCCCTCCTCCCTAGATAAGCTCCACGAATCACATATGTATCACGGAATCTGAGACCATTTGAGTGTTTAGTTCGCCCTTCCAGACCGTTTAAAAAATTTAAAATTCTAAGTGAAAAACGTTTTTTTTTACAATTTGGCAGGATGAACTATATACTCAAATGATCTCGGATTCCGTGGTATGGGATCTGAGGAGCTCCCTAGGGAGGGATGAAATTCAATTTCGGCTTACACGATTACCCTCGAAGTTGCATTCATATTTTTTTTTCTTTTTTTTCGATTTACTGTTTTATCACTAAGGCCCCGGTTGTGGACAACAAGACTTCGATTTTTTGCATAGCCTTTAATGAAGCTTTCGATGCCTATACTTCTTTTTTTTTGTAATCAATCACACCCCAAATCAGCTGTGGGCTCTAAATCTAAAAATACCTTACCTTTTGACAACCATCTGAGCTCTGTTCGACAAAGATTTTGATGAGCTCGATTCATGTCGCTTTTCAAATAATTGACGAAGTATTATTATGAATGTGGGGGTCGCCAGAATGTTTTTACTAATAAAGGGGTCGCGTACTCAAAAAGTTTGAAAGACACTGTTCTAAATTATTTAAAATTTGGAATACATTAAGAGAAGTAGGTATTCAAATTATATTATATTCAACGAATTTAAAAATTTCAAAATTTTGTCTACCTAGGTACCTAATGCAAAATGTAGGAAACCTAAATAATTTTAGTTGCAATTTCTACATTGGTACCTAACTATATTTTTATATGTAGAGTACCTACAGTTTTTTAAAAATTCGCATGCAGACTCAAAATTTTGATAAAAATAAAATTAAAAAAACAGTATAGACCATTTTTTTACAAAATTGTGAAATGAAGTTCTAAGTTGGCTCTTTGTGGTCAGTGCTAATATAAATTTTGAATTGAAAACAAAAAAACGAATTGTTTTTTGTCTTCTAGTTTTTAAGAAAATTAAAAATAACTAAAACTACTTTTTAAAGATTTTTGTTTTTTGGTTGCATGTATAAATACAGTGCTAGCAAGCACCCAGCATTACGGCATATAAACAGTGCCCCCTGCTTGGGAACATTATAGGATTTGGAGCAGGTGCGAGAGGTCAGGTGTATGCAAAGTTTCATTTGGGTATAGCATTTAATTTAAAGAATCTGGATTTAAAGAAACTTTGAATTTATCCTATAAATCCAATAGTACAGGTAAAATAGATAAAACAAAAAAATTAGTACCATCATGTAACTTGGTGAAAACATTTCATGTATTATGAGAATGAAAAATCAAAAGAGTCTATACAAATATTTCACATGGAAGGGTGTTTTTTTGAGGGGGAGAGGGGGGAAATTGCGGTGTATTAAACAGAAAAATAAATTTTGGCGCAACCCAAGCATATGACACATGTTTTCAAGGTATTTTTTAATGCTGAATCAAATAACACCAAAATCAAGTCCATACGGCCTCCGTGTAAAAAGTTATTGTAATTTTTATGTAAAGATGACTATATTTTCAGCTTAAAAGTTAAATATTCCCGGAAACCCGTAGAAAATGCTGGTTTGTCGGTGAAACTTGGCATCAATGGTTCATTTGTCATGAAAAGCAATAATAAGAAGAGTCTATAAAAATATCTGTGGTTAAAGGCTGTTTTTTTGAGGGTTGGGGTAAGGGTTGCGGTTATGGTGTTATTATTACCACAAAACCTGTGAGAAAAATGGTGCCCTCATGAAACATTACAAAAATGTGCTATAAACTACCAGAATGAAGAATAAAAAGAAACTATAAAAATATCTATAGGGTTGAAGAATGTTTTTGATGGGTGAAAGAAAGTATAATACTTTTTCAAAAACAAGAATTGTTTTCAAAAACAAATAACACCCTTTACCCAAACCCAAAAAACACCCTTTTTCCCTTGATATTTTTGTAAACTCCTTTGATTCTTCATTCCCGTAGTAAATGAAACATTTTCAACAAATTTCTGTAGGGTACCATCCTTTCACATTTTTTTTTTAAATAACTACACACTTCCCCCTATCTTCAAAAAATACAACCTTCCCAGCAAAATATTTCTATAGACTCTTTTGATTCTTCATTCTGTTAGTCCATAGCACATTTAAACAAAATCTCAGGGGGGTACCATTTTTGTCACAGGTTTTATGGTAATTATCCCACCACTACCCCAACTCCCCAAAAAAACACCCTTTAACAATAGATATATTTATAGACTCTTCTTATTATTGATTTTCATGACATATGAACCATTGATGGCAAGATTCATCGACGGACCGTTATTTTAAACTGGTTTTCGGTAATATTTAACTTTTATAGGTACTGAAACATACATAAAAATGACAATAACTTTTATCACGGATGCTGCATGGACTTGGTTTTGGCGTTATTTGATTCAGCATTCAAAACTACCTTGAAAACATGTGTCATATGGTTAGGTTGCGCCAAAATTTATTTTTCTGTTTGATACACCACAATTTCCCCCCTCTCTCCCTCAAAAAAACACCCTTCCATGTGAAATATTTTTATAGACTCTTGATTTTTCATTCTCATAATACATGAAATGTTTTCACCAAATTTCATGACGGTACTAATTTTTTGTTATTAGAAAGATTTTTCGTACTATTTTACCTATACTACAATGTCAACAGCTGTTTTCGAGCAACGAATGTCAGAAAAAAAGTAATATATAGATAATTGCACAGAATAATTTTGAATGAACAACAACAACCTGTGTTTTACCACCAAGTATATAGGCTGGAGTTATAGCTATTTCACGAGAGCCACCTCGATCATCAGACTCCTTTAGTGGTGCTTAGTCTGGTTATGCTCGTATTAATTGAAAAACTTTTTGCCGTCATCTGGGAGCGAACCATGAACCTTGCAATTGCAATTCAGAGGCCGATGCACTACACATCGCACCACTCAAGCCACATGTTCTGGTGAATCCTAATGCAGGTTTCTTTGTTTATCAATTGCAACAGCGACTAGCATTTTTATAAACTCACTCAAGCTTGCTATTGTTCAGTCGGTTTCTTTCTTTTTTTCCCATGCACCGATTCGTAAGCCAACAATTCGATGGTCATAGAAGAGGGGGGGGGGATGAGTTGAAAAAGTTGACGCTGGTCAAGAATTAATTCACAAATTAAGTGCGGTTTTGTGGGTAAATGGAGGTCCATACAAGTGCAGTTCATGCTGCGAATTAAACATCAATTTATATTGAATAATAATTTTGAATGAACAACAACAATCTTTGTGTGTTACCACCAAATATATAGGCTGGAGTTATCGCTATTTCACGAGAGCCACCACGATCAGACTACTTTAGTGGTGCTTAGTGTGGTTATGCTCGTATTAATTGAAGAACTTTTTGCCGTCATACGGCTCTACACATTTTAATAACTCTACGGCAACCAAAAGGGCGTCATATTAATAATAGCAACTCTGAGAAAGTCGCTGGATGCCACGTCCTTTGAATAGACAATTTCAATTTTTATTTTTCTCTTTGTATGTTCTTCAAGTCATACAGTTGTACCAATTATTACCGTTCACAGCAATCGGAAGTACATTATATAATTGATAACAATTTTTAAAAAGTGGGTAGATGCTACGCCCCTCGAGCTGAAAATCATACATTTCTAATATTTATCTTTGTATGCATGTCAAACCCTACCGCTCTACCAATTTTCATCGTTCTACAACAATCAAAAGTGTTTCATATAGTTTATAAGAATTTTTGAAAAAATGGGTGGATGCCACGCCCCCAGAAATATAACTTCCAATTTTTCGATTTTTTTCTTTCAAAGTACTTCAAGCCCTACCGACCTTCCAATTTTCATTGTTCTACAATAATCGGAAGTGTTCCATATAATTTAGTTTTTAAGAAAGTGGGTGGATACCACGCCCCCTGAATTGAAGATTGCAGATTTTCCATTTTATCCTTTGTATGCACCACAAGGCCTACCGTTGTGCGAAATTTCAAGTTTCTACGATGTCGGGAAGTGCTCCATAATTTTGATGATCTGTCAGTGAGTCAGTCAGTTACGGTTATTGCGATTTTTGAAGTCCTATACCTCGAGAATTACTAATGCTAAAAAGTTGAAATTTGGTGAGTCACCTGTGTTTGATCAGTTCACCAAATACTGCGAATTTGAAGTTTCTGCCTCTATTGGTACTGAAGTTAGAGGGGGGTTGAAAATCGCCTGAGTTTGTACCTGTAAAAAGGGCGGACATAGAGGACGGTATTCACCGAGCATTCATAAACGGCTCTTAAGTTTATGAGGCTGTTAAATCAAATAACATTCGTGCTATTCATCGACCATTCATAGCTCTTTTTCGAAGTTCGAAAATGAGAACAACTCTCTCTTCCCCAGGTGCCCCCAAGCTGTGAAATCAAACTGTTTTCAAAAATTACCGCACTTTGTCGGTACTTCTTGGATCCTTAAAAAACTGAGTGTTGCATGCACATAAATAAATTCTTTGTGACTACAGTGATTTTAATTTCTTTCCACTTATTTTCTTGGTTTAGTCTCGGGGTAATGATCATTCATTGCACGTTTTAGTTTGTTTTATATAGGGAAATGTTCTTACTTTACTTTTTAGTTTCGTTAGTTATTTCGTTCGGAGATTAGCTGCTTTTTATTATCTCTGGGTCTGGGTCGAGGTAATCTTTTAACATGCATTACAAAAACAACATGGGATCTAGGTTTCTATCGAGGTTAATTTCAATAACCCAGATATGGTAAGAGGTTTTGACTCTGATCGGCAAAGGGCTATTTACCATTAGAATGGAAGTCAGCGATTTGTCAGCAGTATTAGGAATAGAGAGGAAAAGAGACAAGTGCTTACATGAAAAACAAATAAACATAAGAAAAATAAGACTGATATACAGCACGGCTTTTGCACTAACCCACATCGTTTAATTTTCACGAGGTGAACCATATGGGTTATGAGCGATAATAAAACGCGACTATTGTCTACCACGTTTGCGGATCCAAAATGGACTCATTCGCTTGAAGGGAAGATAGACGTCAAACGATGGTCTATATTAGCTGTATTTATTGAAGAAAAACTAGATCAGGGGCCCAATTCAGCAAGAGTGTTTTTCTGTGTACCAAAAGATTTGGGTACACATCAATTTTTGAGATTCCGCAAGAGTGAGTTTTAAGTTTTTGACAGATATCACATGCACAATAAGTCAAATTTATTCATACTTGTTTTGGGTGTGAATAAAATGAGTATACAGAAAATCATTCACCCTTGCGGTATTGGGCCCCAGAACAGTATATATGTGTGAAAACTATCAGAACTGTCAGATTTAAGCAAAAAGTAGCTACTTCTGAGATAAATTTTAGCTAATTATTATCCCAAACAAACAAATCAACTGGTACTACGACATTTTTCACTCACTTGTTCCACCACAAAAGTAGGTGCAGGAAATATTGTTCTTAACTGTTCTGTACCGATAAAATGAGTCAGTGAATTTGCTTGAAGGTTTACTTCGAAGGTTTTCGAATTAGTTTTCGGAGAGGGCGCTCATAAGTTTATGAGTGGTCGGCAGGACTGTCGAAGTACTGCAATTGAAGTATTTGTACTGCTTTTTGAGACTCCGTACTACCGTACTGCTAATTCGACCAAAGTAGGTACTGCTTTTTTGAAAATTTGTTCACAGAACATTTGCAAATCATAATCCTATCCAAAAAGCTTTAAAATAAATAAATTAAAAAAGTCGTAGATTTATTGAACAAAATCTCGCGTTACATTTTTTTACGAGTACATAGTTTGTCGTTTAGGCATTGCTTGTATATCACAAGTAAAAAATTCGAAATTCTGGAACTTTTCAGATTTTCTTTTATGATCCGAAAAAAGGAGGTGTATGGACATTTTGAAGTCATTTGAAATGAAATATTCCACACACGTAAAAATGTAGTTTTTAACCCATCTGGCAAGCAATATTAAATTATATTAATGGATCTCTAGCCCAGGAAATTTAGACTTTTATGTTCTTCCACAAAACTCCTACAAATCTGAATTGTTGTTTTGACTTCCTGAGCAACCACCCTAAATTTTGGCTGAAGAAAGAATTTTTGGAGAAGTAAAAAAGTGTAAAATTCATTTTTTTTTGCTAAATTCACGAAAACTATCAACTTCTTGGAATGAAATATTAAAGTAAAATTATTCAATTCTATACAAAAAAAAACTACCATGTTTTTTCTTCATACAACCAACAGATTAAAAGTTAATCATGCAGGATTTTTATGAAGTAGCAAATAAAGTCAAAAAATCTATTAAAATAGCATTAATCGATCAGCAATATTTTTTGTACTATATGTGTTTCGCTACGTTTTCTCATTATAAACAAAACTATTGTTGTGCAGCGGCTAAGTAAGGCCACTATCTGGAAAAAAGGAGTGGTTTCAATTTACTTAATAACCTTATGGAATTTCATTTTACGACAAAATGACGAAAATTTACTTTTAGGCAGTATAATTGTCTAAACCTATAGGTACTTATGTACTAATGAAGTTGCAGCGGGTCAAATTTGGTATATTAAGGAGGGGAAAAGAATAAAAATAATTACAATACATATTGTATGTAGCTCATAAAATTCTACCTTTTTTCCTAAAAGCAACAGATTTTGAGAAAAACCTGCACAGACATAATAAGAGTTTTTTTATGAAACGAAAACAATTTGATACCACCATTGCAGTGTGCTAGAGTTAAATAGGTAATGGGCGCGTATGTGATAATTTTTAATGAACAATATATGCATTTAAACCAAATTAAATGCATTAACAATTATGTTTGTAAATATACATATTACTGCCGTACTGCTGTGTACTGCTATTTTTTCCTCGAAGTACTGCTTTCTGAAAAAGTGAAACGACAGCCCTGGTGGTCGGGACCACTCATAACTTTAATGAGCGCTCTTAAATATTCACTATTATTGCTTGGTGAATAGGTTTATGAAGCTCTTAAGTTATGAGCGTTCGGTGAATACCGCCCAGAGTATGTGTTCTTTGAAATTAGTTTAGATTAAACGTTTAGAGTGGATATTATGCAAATTGATTTTATCAACGTTTAACGTTGGTATTGTTATAAAGGATAATAAGAAGTATATCAATCCCCAATAAGTTTCGCCTGAACTTCTCTTGGCTTAAAATAAACAAAAAACTTGCGCAGAAGGCACCAGCACCACCTGTTTATTTTTTGTTCACCTGCAAAAAATAATTGATAATTAAAGATCTTAATAACTATACATTTCGCCTGAAATGAGTACTCACAAAACAGAGGAGTTTTCATTTTTCGGGTGAAACTCACAATAGGCGAAAAGTGAAATGTAAATTTTTCCGGGGGGAATGTTGTTCACGTTAAACTCATAATAAGGCTGATTAAGTACACTAGTCAACAATATTAAAGGAACAAATTTTTTTTCAATTTTTGTTAGCGTTTTTTGAAGAGCTGTATCTTTGTGACGAGTGGTCGTATTGAGTTGAAATAAAAAGCATTTTACAGCTTTATGTTTTTTGTTTCGAGATTTGTTTGCAAACAAATTTTTTTGAAGTACCGTTATTGCGTTATTGCAAAAAATGAGACGAGACAACTAAATTATTTTTTTTTTATTTTTTTGAAGGTCCTCATTTCTATGGATAATTTTTTTTGAGTCAATTAAATGTCATGATCAGATACCTTGTTTATTCAGCTTCAATTCAGTTTTTTTGTTGTTGTCGTATAATTTTTTTTGACATGGTTTATCTGACTTTGAATGAAAACAGATACTTTTAGCTTTGATTACCAATATCTCAGCAAGTAATGACGTTATAAAAATTTCAAAGACAGTTTTGGAAATTTGAAAAAGCGTTTTACAAGATTTTTTTATGATTTTGTAGAAATTATTTTTTTTTACCGTTCACCGTTAGTTTAAAAAAAATACTAAAAACCGACGTTTTGTGGTCTTTTCGTAAATCTTTTTTTTTTTGCAAATATTGATTGCATGGCTTGCAATGGTATGCAAATTTATAGACTTTTAAATCATCAATATTCTTGTAAATTTTCAAATTGATTCATCGAACCGTTTTTCCTCACCAAAACTTCAAAGTCTTACAAGCCAGGTAAAGGAACAAATTGTGGTGTTCCTAAACAATGCGAAGTTGTCATCAAAATGACAAGAAAACCGCAATTCCAGTGGATTTTTTCACAGTTTTGCATTAGTTAGATACTTTTTTGAATGGAAATGAAAAAAAAATTAAAAAAATCAAGTTTTTTTGTTTGAAAATTTTTTTAAATTAATTTTTTTTATTTTTTTGTTTAATGTACTTTTTATTTCATTTCAATTCAAAAAAGTATCTAACTAATGCAAACCTGTGAAAAAAATCCACTGGAATTGCGGTTTTCTTGTCATTTTGATGACAACTTCGCATTGTTTAGGAACACCACAATTTGTTCCTTTACCTGGTTTGTAAGACTTTGAAGTTTTGGTGAGGAAAAACGGTTTGATGAATCAATTTGAAAATTTACAAGAATATTGATGATTTAAAAGTCTATAAATTTGCATACCAATGCAAGCCATGCAATCAATATTTGCAACAAAAAAAAAAAGATTTACGAAAAGACCACAAAACGTCGGTTTTTAGTACTTTTTTTAAACTAACGGTGAACGGTAAAAAAAAATAATTTCTACAAAATCATAAAAAAATCTTGTAAAACGCTTTTTCAAATTTCCAAAACTGTCTTTGAAATTTTTATAACGTCATTATTTGCTGAGATATTGGTAATCAAGGCTAAAAGTATCTTTTTTCATTCAAAGTCAGATAAACCATGTCAAAAAAAATCGTACGACAACAACAAAAAAATTGAATTGAAGCTGAATAAACAAGGTATCTGATCATGACATTTAATTGACTCAAAAAAAAATTATCCATAGAAATGAGGACCTTCAAAAAAAATAAAAAAAAATAATTTTTTTGTCTCGTCTCATTTTTTGCAATAACGCAATAACGGTACTTCAAAAAAATTTGTTTGCAAACAAATCTCGAAACAAAAAACATAAAGCTGTAAAATGCTTTTTATTTCAACTCAATACGACCACTCGTCACAAAGATACAGCTCTTCAAGTGCAAGTGCACAAAAAAGGATGATTTAGAGCAAACAACTAAAAAAATATAAAGGTTTTCTGTGGCCCCAAACGTGAAAACTGAAATACTTCACGAAGAAAATAAAAACGAAAATTATTGCCAAGATTGAGATGAACGAAAATATGCGCACAAGGAAAGGATAGAGCAACAAGGATAGAAAAAAGTAAAAAAAAATACGAAAAACCACCAGAACGGAAACGTCACTTAAAAAACACCCACCACACCATCTAGGTATCAACCAACAACACCAACATCTATGTTTTTGGTTGATACCAGCCTACCTACCTTAAAAATCCAACAATACTATTTGTGTCATTTTTGGAGCGTCGAGTGCTGATACTCCCTACTTGAATGCATTCTTACGACTGAACTGTACTGAAAGAATGTGACAAATGAAGATAATAATAAAATAAACACGAAAACACAAAAGTAGAAGAAGAAAACCGAATAAAAAACCTTATTCACACCTTATTTATATACAAAGAGGAAAGTGCATGGTGTTTCAAGTTTCAACATGAGGCAAGCTCGGGGTTTCAACATCAGACTGTTGTGAAACTTCGATGTTGATGATAATACTATAAAGTTTATAGGTATACAAAGAAGATATACAAACTTATCTTCTTATCTAGCGAAAATAATTGGTAAGATCATCCGGCTCTGGACCTTTGGCACATCATATGAGGGAAATTTGATAAAAAAAGATGCCATCTAATTGGTCAGTAATTGGTCAGAAAAGGTCAAGTGGTCCCAGAAATTGGTCAAGCCCTAGATAACTTGTAATAAAGGCTTAAATTTTCCCAAGGTCACGCGCGATTTTTGGCACCTCATTTATGGGAAATGTGCAAAAAATTTATACCATCCGAAAGATTTCTAGATCGTGATATAAGGTCAACTATTTTCAGTAATTGGTCAGCCATAGATTTTTTTCTATGCATAAAACGTATAAAAGAATCTATAACTGACCAATTACTGAAACTAGCTGACTTTTTATATAGATCTTAGGGCCTTTCAGATCGTATTAAATTTTTTTTTAATTTCCCACAAACAAATAAATGGAGTAAGATTGGCCAACAGGTTACTAAAAAACAGTTTTTTTTCGATGCAAAACATGCTTAAGGAAGTCATTAACAACAAAGTGATGCCAAACCATTACTGAAGAGTTATTTCATCTTGCATTTTAGTGCGTATTTTGGGTTAATCCTGAACTGTGCCAATACTTTTTTCCTTCTTAAATTGTATTTTTACAAGTGTTTTCTAATTTGTGTTTGTTTAATCAACTCCAAAGTGATTTTATTTATGTTATCTAATAGAAAACAAATAAAAATAAATTATGTAAAAAAAAAATTATTAAAATACTTTATATTTATTTGTATACACTAATTTAATCTAATTAGCTGCAACTGTGCCAATACTTTTTTCTGTGTGTGTAGATATGATTTACCTTTTAGTAAGAAAAAAAAAATCACCAAAAACATTTATTAACGGTACCGGCCATATAACGGTTTTTTTTATTTTTGGTTCTCTCATTAACCGCTCAACCGATTTCAATAAAATTTTTTGCACAAAAGCTTTGTTAGTATATAAATAATACTGCATACCAACATTTTTGAAAACGTAAATTTTGGATTTTTAAAAAAAGATTCAAAAATTGTTTTGAAAATTCAATATTTCAAAAACGGAATTGTTTTGAAATTTCAGTTTTAAATGTATATTAATATATACTCAAAATTGGGATACCAATTTTTTTTTTGAAAAATGTTACAAAAATTTTAGATATAAAAATTAATTTTTAAGAAAACGGCTCCAACGATCTTAAATTTTTTTTGCATTGTATTTATATTTTTTTAAGTAATCAAATGGCATACTTTTTTTTAGCTCTAAGTTATTTATCAGACCGTTTATACAATTAAAAGAACGATTTAAATGCTTTTTATACTTTTTCTATAATTACTTGAATATTTTTTAAAGTTTTTAAGTCCCACACAACTTGAACATAAGAGCAAGTACGTGCGATCCAGTCGTGCATTTCATTTCATTTTGTATACAGGCGGCTGACTACTGAAAATAGGGATTTTTTAAAAATAGAAATCAAGAGAGAATAAAAGGTCCATTAAATTTTCATACTCATGGCCAGTTGCACCGACCTCTTTTAAATATTTATTGCTTCGTTTAATTTTAAAATGACATTTATCGGTTGCACCAACCACTTCTAAATGTAACAGGCCAATAAACGAACCAATAAACTAAAGTTCCATTTTCATAAATTTTAAAAGCAAGTTTAAACGAACATATCTAACTACCTCCAAACAAAAAAATTCAATTTTATTTGACGGAATATTGTTAATTTCAAATTAAAATAACGAAAACAACAGGTGAAGGCATTTTGTTTCCTATTTATAATTCACTTCTTAAATAAATAAATTATTCCAGAAAAATTATAGACTGGTCATCATGTTTTCATCTGATAACGAACTAAACCAAAAAAATGGCGAGACGTCGAAGGTTCAGGTTCACAGAGAAATCCATTTTCTGAATTCGATGACGTCGCTTTAAAATATTGGTTCAAAGTTTCCAAGAGTGTGTCGAAAAAATATTAGTGTGAGTTGGTATCTATTTCAATAGTTTCATAATTTCTTAAAAAAAAAAAGAAAATAATAAATAATAATAAAAAAAAACACCAAGATGGCGCATTGACTGTATTTAATGAGAATACCTTATTTCTGTTTATTGTGTATTCACATTTTCCTTATTGCTATTTCACTTGCACTGGTTAAATTTTTTCGTTCAGTTTAATAAACATATGATAAAATCCAGGGGTGGTTCATGAACTGCATTTTAGGTAAGAAAATGTGCGATAGAGATTGGTGCAACCCAAATAAATTTATCAGACCGATAAATTTTAACTCCATTTTAGCAAAAACCGCTTTAAGTGAATTTTGGTGCAACTGGGCATCAGTTTAATAAAAAATAAAAAAGTGTAGTCTTCAGTAGTCAGCCGGGGGGGGGGGGGGGGGGGGGGGGCGAGCTTAACAGAACTGAAAAAAATTTATCTCTTAAGGCCTGCCCCCTTTCTAAATAATTTTCTGTTGAACAATTTCATATTTTCTTGCAGAAAATAAGTAAAATAGACTTTAAAGAACACAAAAACAAGAGTTGCTGGAGGCCTTGACAAAAGGCACTTCCACTAACTTCTTTTTTGTTAAAACCGTCACATTCAAACATTTTGCAAACTTGAAGCAAACTTCAATTTTTGAAAAGAAAACCATCAGCCACATTTATAGAAGAATAGTAAGGCTTTTTAAAAATATTTTTCTTGCGAAAGTAAGGCAAAGCCTGCTGTTTTTTATAAAGAGGTGGCTGACTACTAGAAATGGTTGACCTTTCAAGACATCACCCATACAAAATAAATTAATTTCAAAAATATATTTATGTAGGTTGGTATATGTTTAAAGCAATATGCATATGCAGATAGCTAGATGGCCTCTACCTGATTTTTTTAACTGTGTGTCTTGTGTGGTTTTTCAAATTAATTTATTTGCAGTTGCGAGAAAGGCAGATCTAGGTAGTAGGTTTGTTTTTAGACAGGAATTTTAGTTAATGAGGTACTTATTTTAGGACATTTAGGCACCAGTTATAGCTATCATTGAAACTCATAATTGCAAATTTTAATGATTGATTTTGAGATGTTTAGAAAGACAAATCAGTAATTATTTTGATGGAAAAATAAATAGGGCTGGCCACGATACCAGAAAAGTCTTGAAATAGTTTGGTATCGGTATCGGAAACCCAAACGATACCGAGACTATACCAGCTCCAAAGCATCCAAAACGATACCGAGACGATACCGTACTTTTAGGACCGAAATATACCGAGACTCTCAACAGCATCGTTTGGTATCGGCAGAAAAAATGTATTTTTTAATATTATTATTAATTTATTACAAGCATACAAAAATTGTAATCGGTTTCCTGGAAACGGCCGGCGTCAACGATTTGGATGAAATTTTCACAGTTTGTTCTTTTTAGCAAAGAAAAGGCTTAGAAAACAATTTAAGTGAAAATTGCCCACGGCGCGCCCATTTTTTCTAGTGGTTCATTTCTCGGAACCCATGGATTTAAATAACATTTTGAGATTTGGTCCTCTGTAGCTGGGTGAAGTAACTTTATTGAAATCAACCCACTGTCACGCTTATTTTTTTCTTATATCCTGATTTCCCGAAAACGGCTCCAACAATGAGATTTAGTCCTCTGTAGCTGGGTGAAGTAACTTTATTGAAATCAACCCACTGTCACGCTTATTTTTTCTTATATCCTGATTTCCCGAAAACGGCTCCAACAATTTTTGTATTAAACTATATGTTTTTTAGAGGAACGATTTTTGTAAAAAAAAATATTTTAAGTTAAGTATTAACTAAATGTATTTCTTATGGGAGCGATTTGTGTGAACAAAATCTCTTTGACGTTTAAAATTTTTCTATCGAACGGAACTGAACTAACCCATGAAAATACATACATTTTATATTCACCACCATGGTATAAAAATACAAAGGTATGTTGTATATGAGATGAAGGGTCGCCATATTTTGTTTTTTGTGACGTCATAGCGAGTGTTGGTGAGCACATAGCTTTAAAGTAAATTATTTATTGTTTTACTTGAAGTTTAACAAAACATAACTTCAAAACTTAAATAATCTATTGTTTTACTTTGAGTTTTAATAGCAAATAGCTTCAAAACATAAACAATTTCTATTTACTCTCTTTGCCATAAATGACAAACACTTGAGATCATTCACTCGCAATGACGTCACCACTCAATTGCCTGAACTGTCAAGCATACATTGTTATTCTTATACCATGATTCACCACTATGTTTTTTTTCGGGCAGAACAATGTCACCGACTTTCCTTTGCGGAAAAAACGCGTTTGACATTTGTGTTTGATTTAGCATTGAACAGTCTCATTCAAATTATTTTTGGAAATACTGTAAGACGAATAAAAAAAAACTAATCACCACCAATTTCATTTTTATTCAAAGGAACTAGGTACCTACTAAGCTTTTAGTGATTGGTCATAAAAAGACTTAAGTTAAACAAAAATGCCTTTCATTCATTATATTTATTTATTGAATCTTTAAAATAACAAGCGTGTTCAACTACAAGACCAAGGACATGTAACCAAGTGTTGGATTTTTTTCTTTTTTGCTACTGAGAACAAACCGAAACCGGACGAGACGAGACTGACTTATACAAGGCTGAGACCGATACCGAGGCGATACTGACAACTTTGGATTTTTAATGATACCGAGACGATACTTAAGAAAATATCGTTTGGTTTGGTATCGTGGCCAGCTCTAAAAATAAAGCTCCTGACTTATTTATTATTTCTAGTCAAACAAAAAAAATGTTTGCCCAATCTAGCACATAAAATGAGTTACTAGGCGAGTTCAGAAAATGAGATCTCAGAGGACTCAGCAGATTTTATCCGTCAAATTGTGAGCAAGCGAATCCAATAATTTGTTTCTCAGTAATTTGACAGCAAAACGTCTGAGGAATCCTGTTCACGAGACTGAGATTGCTGAGGGCTCTGAGATCTCATTTTCCTGAACATGCCTATTATTTCAAGGATTGAACTACCTACCTAATGATCATTGAAAAGGTTTTTGATTTTGTATTAATGATTCTTCAAAAAACCGTTATATTATAACTGATCAGAGAGGCCACTCTTCTATTCAAGGTTTTAATTTTTTTGTGGTTGGCTTTAAGTGAAAAAGTCTTATAACTATGGCATGGAGCTGTCAATTAAAAAAAAATTAAATGCAGAAATATTGTTTATTACATTTACAAAAACAATTTTCGTAATAAGCAAATTGCAGCTAGGCCACTATGCCTCACACGGCCTCATTTGAAATTGAAACTAAGGAATTATTTGTTTAGAAGGGGGTTTTTATAATAACAGATTTTATACTTATACAAACATAAGTCTCAGATCCAACGACATAAAAAGTCAAGTCATTTGCGTAAAGGTGTAAGTCATATCAGGAATAGTCTTTGAGGTCTTGAACCATATTGGCCGTTTGTCTGTCTACTTAAACACGTGTCGAACAGGAGAAAAACTTGACGTACATTTTTGACATCGATTTATTTAAATGCCTATTGGTCGGAGGAAAAAAGTGTTCATACAAGAAATTTTTAAATTCGTTGAATATAATGTAATTTAAATATTTCTCTTAACGTCTTAATACATCCATTGTAAGCAGTGCTAGATTAGCCATAGGGCAATCGGGGTCATGGCCCAGGGCGGCAAATTTTTTGGATACAAAATATTCTCATACACATTTGGTTTCCCTTACATCTTTTCCATAAAGAACCAACAAAAAATCGAATAACCACACAAATTGCAGTTTTTTTTTCTAAGATCACCACTTCATGTCCGTTTGCGGACATACACATACACACAAAATACAACACTGTAAGTGGAAACAAAAAGTGGTATTCATGTCAATTCATAATTTAAATTTCAAAGAATACATACAAAAAAGTGTTCATACAAGAAATTTTAAATTCGTTGAATATAATGTAATTTAAATATTTCTCTTATGGCCAGTTGCACCGACCTCTTTTAAATATTTATTGCTTCGTTTAATTTTAAAATGACATTTATCGGTTGCACCAACCACTTCTAAATCTAACAGGCCAATAAACGAACCAATAAACTAAAATTCCATTTTCCTCCAGATAAATTTTAAAAGCGAGTTTAAACGAACATGTCTAGGTACATTTGTAGGTACAAACAAAATAATTCAATTTTCTTTGACGGAATATTGTTAATTCCAAATTAAAATAACGAAAATAACAGGTGAAGGCATTTTGTTTCCTATTTATAATTCACTACTTAAATAAATAAATTATTCCAGAAAAATTATAGACTGGCCATCATGTGTTCATCTGATAACGAACTTAACCAAAAAATGGCGAGACGTCGCGTCGGAGTTGTTCAGGTTCACAGAGAAATCCATTTTCTGAATTCGATGACGTCGCTTTAAAATATTTTTTCATAATTTGCAAGAGTGTGTCGAAAAAAATATTAGTGTTGTTTAGTTAGTATCTATTTCAATAGTTTCATAATTTCTCTAAAAAAAAAGAAAATAATAAATAATAATAAAAAAACACCAAGATGGCGCATTGTCTGTATCTAATGAGAATACCTTGTTTCTGTTTATTGTGTATTCACATTTTCTTTATTTCTATCTCACTTGCACTGGCTAAATTTTTTCGTTCAGTTTAATAAACATATGATAAAATCCAGGGGTGGTTCATGAACTGCATTTTAGTTAAAAAATGCGCAAAATAGATTGGTGCAACCCAAATAAATTTATTAGTCCGATAAATTTTAACTCCATTTTAGCAAAAACCGCTTTTAGTGAATTTTGGTGCAACTGGACATTAATGTCTTAATACATCCATTGTAAGCAGTGCTAGATTAGTCATAGGGGCCATCGGGACCATGGCCCAGGGCGGCAAATATTTTGGATACAAAATATTCTCATACACATTTGGTTTCCCTTACATCTTTACCATAGAGAACGAATAACCACACAAATTGAAGTTTTTTTTTCTAAGATCATAATTCATAATTTAAATTTCAAAGAATACAAAGTAATATATTTATACTTGAATTTCATGTTCGCTCCGCTTATCTACATCACTTTATGACAAGAACTCGTTCAAAAGACTACAAAAAATAAAAAAAGACCGAAAACTAATGAAAAGCGAAATTATGAAAACAGCTACTCACAGTAATGAAAATACATATGTATGTATAACAATAATTCAAATATCAAACTTCATCAAAGCAAATAATTTGGAGCCCATTTTTCCAAAACCATATCGCCTTAAGAATTTATTTGTCCCTTTTTGCGTCAAACTGTTCGGCGAAACGATCTTTTTCTGGAGCTGGCCACGATACCAAACCTTACGATAATAAATTATAAATAAATTGGGTGGCGCAACAGCTCGAGGAGAACCAGGGCCTAGTGACTTACAACTCACAACCATTCCTGTGTGCGTGTTTGTTGGGCAGGAATGGAGGGGACCTACAGTTTTTTTGCCGAGTCCGAACGGCTAAATGAGAAGCACTTTTTCATGACAAGTATACTCTTGGAGAATTTGTCAGTTCCTCGCAAGAGGAACTTTTTGTACGTATCGTCCCGTTATCTACAAAATTAAAAATTTCAGTATCGTCTCGGTATCGGTAACTCAGTCTCAGTCTTGCCTCGGTATCTCGGTATCGGTTCCGTGTTTCGTCGTTTCAGCCTGGTCTCAGTCGCAAACAAAAATACAATGAACGAATTGGTTACATATTCTTGAACTTGCGTGGTATTTTTAAGATTTAATAAAAAAAAATCGTTTTACAAATATGCATAATGAATGAAAGACAATTTTTAACTAAAGTTTTCTTTTGTTGACTTAACAGTTTTTAAGGGCTTCTTTCACAATGTCTTAGCAAAGTTCAAATTAGGTATTCGACACATATATTTTGACGTAGGGTCATGAGTTCACATTTGAAATAGTTGTTAATCCAAAAAAATATTTTTTGACTTGTGGACTACTAAATAAAATGTGTTATTTTTTAGTAACCAGAACTTTACTGAGACGTTGGAAGCCGTATAAAAGAGTTAAGCAATTAATGAACAAATAAAAATTTGCTTTTTTTTGCTGTAAGAGTACCTAATTGGTTATTAAAAGAATGAATTTAGTAAATTGTTACAAACATATTTCGAGCCGTTTTCTAGAAACAAAGATATAAGAAAAAATAGGCGTGGGGCGTAGCAGTGTGTGTAATTCACTTACTAAAGTCACTTCTTCCAGCTTAAAAGAACCAAGATAGAAAATTTCATCCAAATCATTGGGCTCAGAGAAACCAAATATTAGAAAAATGGGCGTGGCAGTGGGTGGTTATAATTAAAATCATTGCCTTAACCTTCTCCCTGCTTAATAAAAAAAAACTGAAAATGTCATTTAAATCGTTAGAGCTGTTTCCGAGAAACCAATTACAAGAATTGTTTGTTTGTAATAAATTAATAATTTTATTCAAAAATTCTTTATTTTCTGTCGATACGATACAACCGAGAGTATCAGTAAATTTCTGTCCATAAAGTACGGTATCGTCTCGGTATCGTTTCAGGTGCTTTGGAGCTGGTATCGTTTTGGTGTCAGATACCGATACCAAACGAAACCGAGATTTTTCTGGTATGGCGATATACCGTGGCCGGCGGCGTCAACTTTGTTGTTGTTTTCTTGAACATTTTTTGAAAAATTAAATTTTAAAGTCAATATTTTTGAAAGAAGTTATGAATTTTTTGCAAGCTGATTGTTTTCAAAAATATATTGAAAATGAAAGAATGGAATATTAGCTTTCAAAAAAAATAACTTTTTTTCGTACAATGCACGGTTCCCGAAATACTTGAAAATACGCGTTTTCTTGACGCTTGCACCTCCCCGTCCCATCAACTTGGACTTACATCCCTTAAACATATATCATCAAGAAAATCAGTACAGTAATAAGTTGCAGAAAAAAGTACCCGGCTCTTGGCCAATACTTTTTAAATGAATAATTATTAAGATTGATCTGAAAAATAAATAGGTACTTAATAGTTCAAAAAAAATATAACTTTTTAGGCTTTCGCGGTTGTTAATAGACATAATAGATAATTATTTTTCGGATTAGCCGCGTTATAAAAGTTTAAAGAGTGCACTTTGGTACTCACCCTGAATGTTTCGCATCAAATTGCATTGAGCGTGGTCACCGTGGTCGAAAAATAATTATCTATTATGTCAATTCAAAAAAAATTGATTACGACGAAAAATATTGTTATAAGGAGTTTTACTGTTTTTAGAGTTTATTCAAAATCTTTGCATGGGGGCGGCAAAAAAATGTTGGCCCAGGGCGTCAAAATAGCTTAATCCGCCCTGATTGTAAGATGATAATAATAAACATTTGTATGTTCAAAGGTTCCTATGTACCCTTTTTATTTGCGATATAGGTACTATAGGGCAAGTTTTGGATTCGTACAGAAAAAGACTGAGAAAACAATCAAACATAACATTACGATGATAGAGAACACGAAAAAGTGGGTGGCACAATTCTGTCTGTATGTACCTTGACATACAACGTAAACCACTGAAGCTGTTTTCTTTAAATTTTGAACTTAAGGTCTTTTGTGATTCTCCAGAGAGGAAAATAACGGTTCTTGCCATACAACCTTTAACTAAAAGCTTATTGATCTCAAAAATTGCTCCAACGATTTTGATACAAGAAATCAGTAGATTATTAAAGGCATGGTGTACTTTTTGATATAAAAAAAATCCCAACAACTGGTTGATGAATTTTTTGAAACTGAGTTCTTAAATGTATTTTAATATATATACTCAAAATTGGCATCCCAAATTTTTTTTTAATGGTACTAGAATTTTATATGTAAGAAATTAGTTGTTAAGAAAACCGCTCCAACGATTTTATTTTATTTGTTTGCATAGATATATTTATTCCTATTTTTTGAAGTAATAATATGGCATACTTGGTCTTAAGAGCTAAGCTATTTTTCTAATTGCTCATACAGTTTAAAGAATGATTTAAATGCTTTTTTCATATATGTTATGTTTTTGATTTTTTTTTTGTATTACTTGCATATTTTAAAGGTTCGCTTTTTTCATATATATGTATGTTATGTTTTTGATATATTTTTTGTATTACTTGCATATTTTAAAAGTTCGTAAGCTCCAAGCAACTTGAACATAAGAGCAAGTAAGTGCGATCCAGTCGTGCGTTTTATTTTAATAAGACATCAACACCATATATCCAGTGGCGTAGCTAGGATATTTGCCGCCCGGGGCAAAATAAGTATTTGACACCCCTTCGGTCTAACAATACTTAATAAATAAAATTGTGATAGGTGCATTCATATCATCGATCTTAAACTTGCATTCTGCGAAATATTGGATACATGCCACTTTGCCGCAGTATCTGCAGAATGAATTTTTTTTTGTTTCTGACCTACTGAGATTTAACTTTAACCGACTGTATATATATAATATTGGCATATGAGACTAAAAATGTTTAATGTTTGCTTTCATGTTTGCATAAAATCTCTGGGAGCTCAGAGATTTTTAAAGTGGGACAAGAAATCTCACCTGAGCACTGAGATTTTCTTCAGAAATTTTTTGGATTCATTTCTCAATGTTCTTTCTCAGCTAAAATTGTTCATTTGACATTCTCGGTGCATTGCAATTTCTCGGTGATGTGCAAATACGAAATCGATACAAAAATACAAAATAGAAGTTGAATGTTGATAAAAAGAAAAAATAAATTGATCTTAGTATTATTTTTCATTCATTTCATAAAGTTTTGTGCTTAACATTTAAATATTTAACGCAAAGTTAAAATTTTGTTTCCACAATTTAAGGACGATTGAATAGAGAATCTTGCTCCACCAAAACTTTCCGCCTACGTCAACTTGATATTGAGCGCTCTGTGAGATTTTACTTGGTGAGACACGCCTATTGTTTCATCAGTACTCGACAGCAAAACTGAGAAATTGCATACTGTTCATATTTCTCAGACCTAATGATCATGAACCATGAAAGGGTCAAAGCCACGGCTAAGTCACTACTGAGTGTCAGAATACAGAGTTGTTACTTCACTGAAATTGCAGTAGATAATTGATCTAATGCATTTTCTCTCAAAATAAACATGCTGCAAAATCTACATACTGCACTTCATTTTACGAAAAATATGTATAATTTAGAGCTTTTTTTGTTTGCTGGTCTTATGTTAAAAAAACTAATGTAATGTTTTCTTTATCTTAATTCATTTATCAGTTTTGTTTAAATATTATTTATTTTTTATTTTGAAAAAACAAAAACAAATCATCTGCGAAAAAAATAAAAATCATAATACAAATCTAACGCGAAATATTTTCTGAGAACCTTATATAATGAGTGATTTGAACACAATGAAAAATTGTACGTTCTTATACCTACAAATGTTATAGAATTTTTAACTAAAAAATAATACTTTGTTTTTTATTTCCAACTTCTGTAATAAACAACGATGATGATTTTGCGCCCCTATTGATGTCAATTTAATAAAAATTGATTGAATTATTTATTAACAAAAATTAAACGTGTGTTTATTTCCAACTTCTCATGAACAACGAGGATGATTTTGCCACCCATACAAATTTGAATATCATAAAAATTATATGTTTTCTAGTAAAAATTTAATAAAATTTTCAATAAAAAAACTTTTGTAATTGGTTTAAAACATCCTATGAAGAACGAAGATAATTTTCCCATTTGCAGCCCCTAATCGCCCGGGGCGACCGCCCCCTTCGCATACCCTAGCTAAGCCACTGGCGAGTACATATTCATATGTAAAATGTATATATTTACATAGAAACTTTTGCAACCTGCTTGTCAACTAGCTTGCCTTTTTCGAAGCCAATCGAGAAGTGAGTAGAGCGGTGAGTGATCTAATGATCTAATGTTTGAACCCAATTCGCTTACCAGTGCTCGCTCGTTTGGCCTGAAGCTAAAATATATGTATTAAAACATGAAAAATTTAATCATGTGTGACATGTCAATAAATTAATTTTTAAGTATAACTTTCAATAATATGCAATCAAAAATATAATTTCGTTTAAATTATAGATACACTTCTAACCTTGTTTTTCTTTCTAGAGCAACATAAGTAAAGAACAGTTTTTCAGGTTGTTTTCACAATTTATATTCATGAGTTGTTTTTCGATATTTCATTTCTTTAAAACAAAAATACTTCTTAAAGTCCTTACAAACTAGTTTATTTCTTTAAATATAGTTTATTTTTACTCCTGAAAAATTATAATTTTGTGACCTGTGAGGTTTTTGAAATGACCGATTAAATTTTGATTGTATTCAAATTTTAAGTGGCGAGAAATCATCATCGATGTTAGAATTTAGAAGTAAGAAATAAAACACAATAGTTCAATAGTAACTGTGTCTGACATTGTTATTTATGTATGTATATTTTTGTAACCTTTTTATGAACTTCACTATCTTTCAAGTCTCATAATGCCTTTATCGTTTGATTTAAAATTAACGCAGGTCAGAAAGGAAAAATGTCGCCTTCTGCGGATATTGAGGTAAAGTGGCGTGTATCAATATTTCAAAAAATATAATTCTTTGCATTGGTATAAAATATTTTTATCAAAATTTTGTCTCCAACTTCAAGACTGACAACATGAAGGTACTTATGACTTAACTACATAATATGGTGCTAAAAAAAAGTTTGCAAAAAAAAAAATTTGATTATGGTTAGATCGAAGGGGCGGCAAATTATTGTTTTGCCCCGGGCGGCAAATATCCTAGCTACGCCACTGGTACTCGCTCATGTGGCCTCTAGATAACGTTCAAAATCATATTTTCCATCATGTGACTTGCATATATGTTGTTTCTGAAATTACCGATTAAATTAGTACCTACTAGTCTCGCCCCTCCCTGTGTCAAAATTCGACATCTCTCAGAAGCTAGCTATAAAATATTTGAAACTTGAAGTAAAAACCATTTTTTTTAAGATTCAACATTTTTAAATATGCACAGCGATCGGCAGTATAAAATGGTACTTAACTGAAATGGACCCACAGTGCTTAATTTCGGATTCACGCACACTTCCTGTGATTATGCCTTTCCAACAATATAAATTTTATCCAAATCCACCGAATACTTTTTGAGAAAATGGTACCACAAAATTTATATATGGCTATTTACATAATGATATGCCTGTTCATTAGCTTTAGAATTTTTATATTTTTTTAATAATTAATACTTTCTTTCCTTTTTTCTCTCTCTCTATCACTTTCCGTTTCGCATGAAAACATTTTTTAAATATAAAATTTTTTGTCTGTTTGAAAACACAAAGTTTTTGATTAAAAAAAATTTTTAAAAATTTAAAAATGACGTTTACTGTCAAATTGACTATTTTAATATTTATATTGAAATAACCAATCGCAAATATGCAATTTTTAAAAGTCAGAATTAGATCAAAAACCACTTTAGCCACTTGACTTATGTATACGTTGTTTATAGCCTTTTCAAACCGAACCCAAAACGCAGTTTTCGGGAAAATATCGGTTTTGGAGAAAAACCTAATCGAAAACACAAGTTTTCTCATACATATTTTGTAGCTTCAGGTTTTCGTAAAACACAAGTTTTATATAAAACCAGTCGAAAACATGTTGGAGTTCAGAGATGAACAAAACAAACATACCTTTTAATAAGTTCAGCGCCTATTGAAGTGTCAAAAAAGAAACTGATGGGATGCTTTCAAAAGAAATTGAAAACAGCTGACGAAATTCTCTCATATCAAATATAAAATTCGAATCTCAAAATATATTAATTTATTTAAAATTGATAAATAATTCTTTGTTTTAAGTCAAATTGTTCACATGGATCCTTTTTATATAATAAATCACCGTTTTTATTTCCAAAAAATGGAAGAAAATGAAAAAAATAAAGAAAATTGTGCGTGGTTTGTGTAAGAAAAATACTGGAATGTCAAACAAAAACGTGTTATGTTCAGTGTGAATAGCTTTCGAGTTTTTGAAAAGTTTTCGCCTAAAACCGGTTTTGGGGGTTTATGCGAAAAGCCTATAATGCAAAGAACGAATATTACGGGGTATCATTCGAAGAGGAAGGAATGTATAGACTTATGCATTTACAGCAACAAAGACTAAAAGGAGTCTGAAGATCGAGGTGGCTCTCGCGAAATAACTATAACTACAGCCTATATACTTGGTGGTAACACACGCAAGTTGTTGTTGCTCATTCAAAAATTATTCAATATAAATTGATGTATAACTTGCAGCATGCATTGCACTTATGTGGATTTCCATTTACACACAAACCCAACTTAAATTGTAAATTATTTCTTGACCAGTGTCAACTCTTCCAACTCATCCCCCCCTTGTATGACCAACGATTTGTTGGCATACGGTGCATGGGGAAAAAAGAAAGAAACCGACTGAACAATAGCAAGCTTGTGTGTGTTAATAAAAATGCTAGTCGCTGTTGAAATTGATAAACAACGAAACCTGCATTGGCATTGTTGCAGAACACGTGGCTTCAGTGGCGCGGTGTGTAGTGCATCGGCCTCTGAACTGCAAGGTTCATGGTTCGCTGCCATATGACGGCAAAGTTCAATTAATACGAACATAACCAGACTAAGCACCACTAAAGGAGTCTGATGATCGAGGTGGCTCTCGTGAAATAGCTATATCTCAGCCTATATACTTGGTGGTAACACACGCAAGTTGTTGTTGTTCATTCAAAAATGATTCAATATAAATACTTTTTGTTTATTTCCAACTTCTGTAATAAACAACGATATTGATTTTGTGCCCCCTTTGACTCCAATAAAATACAAAATTAATTATTAATTAAGTTATTAATAAAACAAAAAATAAACTTTTTTGTTTATTTCAAACTTCTCATAAACAAAGAGGGTGATTTTGCTGCCCTAAAAACCGATACTATAAAAATTCTATTTTCTAATAAAATTTTGATTAATTTTTCAATAAAAAGAAAATTTCAAATAAAAAAAATTGGTTCACAAGTTCCAATGCACAACGAAGATAATTTTGCTATTTGCCGCCCCTAAATCCTGGCGCCCGGGGTCCCCTTTACCGCGGGTGTTATTGCACTGCACCCAGAGGACAATAATTGGCGTTTTCCTTTGGAGGTGGCAAAGTATTTGCAAGTACTTTGCTAGCCATCTCCAATAGAACAATTTTAACTCTAAAAAAAAACATGAAATTCGACACACACTTCCTCATTTTAGTAGATTTTTGCACGTATGTATTCACAAACTACCAATAAATTGAGAAAGTGTGTGAAGAATATTCTTTCGAAAGTATTCTTGTTGGAAATCTAAGCTAATTTATTTTCGGGTAGATCGATAGCTATGGCCCACTGTGAGTAGGTCTGAAAGAAGCAGATAATTTGCATTATAGTTTAACTAAGAGCGCCCGAATGGGACCAGTAAGTTAATTATAAGATATTGATAAGTAGGCTAGTGTTTATGAATTTTTGACTAGCTTTAAGATAGTTTTAAGAAAATGGAAAAATAAAAATTGAATAAAAACAAATAAAATAGACATCGTTTAACCGACAATGTTGATCGGCATTGTGTGGAAGCTGCTTTAAACGTACTCGTTCTTTTCTTTTAAAATTTCACTATCTCGATTCTAAAGTTTTCCTATTTCCTGTTAGGTATATTTAGAACCAATTTTTCAAAAGTCATAGACAAGACCACAAATTTGTTCCTATTTATTCATCAGACAACTATGTAACTGAAAGTTCGATTGATGATTGCAACATCGACTACGACTTTCTTAAATATAAAAATACGAGAAGTTACCTAAATAAGTTCCTCCTCGCGTATAGAAAGAAGCGAAAACCGAGTCCAGTCCTTAAATCAAGAAAGCGGAAACACTAGGGGTCAATTCAATAGTCAAAACTTCATTATAAGCTTCATATAAAATACTTTACTGATGGCAAACAAAATGTTGCCCTCATTAAATATTTAATACTTACTCATTGAAGTCATGACAAGCTATAATGAACTAAAAATTATTATAAGTTGGTGTGAAACCTATGTAGCTAGATAATGCAAAGAGAAAACAGAGTTCATAATCTTACCGATAGCGATATTTTGTTCACTGTTTACATACACAAATCGCAATGAATAGGTACCTAAATGCATGAAGAACTTTTTATCCCATTAACATGTCAGATGACTTCCATAAGAATATTAAAAATTCATTTAATCTCTGTCGAAGACAATAATTATATCAAAAATAGATACAAGTCATGGGAAATCACTAGCCATGAATCATTTTTTTAAATTAATTTGTCATGCCTAATTAAAATGCATTATACCTATAGGTATAACATACACTCAAATATTCACTTGTAAAATTCAATTTTATTTTACACACAGATAACAATTGTATGTCTGAACCGCTTCACAAGATATTTTGAAGGATAATCTATAATTATTTTCACGAAATATAAAGCAATTAACTTTCAAAGCTTATTAGATTTAGCGGTTCAACCGGCGGCTCTGCGATTTGATTAATTAATCCGCTACCATTATCGAGCATAGAGTACGCGACAAATTCATTCGAATACAACACAGCTGAGTTTTTCGAACAAAAAAAAAGCGACTTCCTTAGTTAGACAAGGCTTCGAATAAAACAACCGCCGTACTCGAAAGCAGCAATATCAAGCTTACTGAATGAATATTACGATATCAACCGAAAAATCGTCTAACACTTTTACCGTTTGCTTCCTTAGCAGATTTTTTTTTATAAGTTAAAGGGGGAAAACCCCTATTAAGTCACACCCCTATAATATGTGACGAGCTCTGTACGTATAGTATTTATTTAGCTATCGGGGGTTGTGCTTATGGGATAAGAATAGAAACAGAAAACGAAAAAGGATAGACAGAGAAGGAGGAGTGCTTAATGGAAATGGTGTTGGTACTAGCGGTACATTATACAAGGGTGTTTTCGTTTTTGATGATGATGGGTCTGCGCTGCGTACGTCGTACTGATACGTAAGTAGAGCGGGCTTCCAAAATCCGATCTATTGTAAGAATAAAAATGCTTCTCGTTTTTATTTATATACCTACCTACACGCAAGTTGATACAGTAATAAAATTAAGTGATGTTTTATTAGTGTGGATGAGTATTTTGGTTGGGTTGAAAGTTTATTTTCAAAGTGATTATAGGTAGGTAGGTATATGCCTTAGGTTTATTTTGTTGTTTATATTATTTTATATCTTCTCATTGTAGTGATTCAGGTTCTAAATCAAAATCATTTTGCTGAATCACATACCTAACAATTAAAACATTCAAACGGTTTTAATGTACATAGATAAATTAATAAACCAAGAAAAGTAAATAACTATTTATGTTATCTACACGATTTATAAAAGGTAGGTACCTACCTACCTACCTATAATTTATTAAGGCAAATTAAATAGGTACTTATAGATATATCTACTCATTACTTTAGACTGTGAGCGCCATCTAGAGTGTAGTAAAAAATTTAAGAAATATAGGTAACTTCCTACCTACCTAGGTAGTACCTACCTTCTAAGAAAAGTAAAACAAACCAACACTGTTCTTATAAACAATACGGGCTGCTAGTTATTAAGAGTTTGTAAATACCTAATATAGTAAAGGGCCTTTTTAAAATTAAAACCGTAGTAAGGAACAATTGTAAAAATGGAAAACAACAATGATTAGGGCAAGCGAGAAGATTTCAATTTCCTACATGATTTTATATTTTTTATTATTTAAAAAAACATTTCTGAATATGAATCTTATTTGTATTGCAAAATTCATATTTACATATCGGTTTTATTACTTAACATATTTTTATTTTTATAAAAAGTTTTATTTCAATTTTCAGTAATCTATTTTAAATATTTTTTTTTTCAATTTTTGATTTCTCTTTTTGTCCTCTATTTTCTGTTTGAAAGTTCTTTTTTTTAAACTTTGGGAGGAAAATGTTCTCTTTTTGTAAGGGTCCCAGATGGATACCCTACAGCAGATCATTATGATTATTTGTGCTTTCACGTTCCAAAAAATCAATTTCATCCATTAAAATAGGAACCTATTAGGTACCTAGTTTGTTGTTTTTCGAGACTGAATTCTTTCAGTCATCATGGTTATTATTTTATCAATTTGCATGGCGCCCACAGGATTTTCGCTAGGGGGGGCAGAAGTTAAATGTACTTTTAAAAAATTAAATTCTAAATAAGGCATTTTTGCAAAAAATATAATGGCATGTAATAAATAGATAGTCATATATATTTATTTAAATAATTTTTTTTTAAATTTATGTATAACACAAACAAACAAACACGCATTAAATATTGGTGCTTCCCTAGAAATTCTGTCTAGCACACTTTTTTTTAAATAATGTTCTGCGACTTGAGTACTAGATAACCGATCTCTTTGTGAAGAAAGCATACAATAGACACTGGGGCATATGCATACAAATTAAGTACTTACTACCAGTAAAAGGTTAGAGTAAATACTATAGTACCTACTACAAGTAGAAGCTGAAACTTATAGTATTTACTGTGTTTGGTATGCATAAAATAAAGTTTATACTAGTAACCGCATACAAGCAGTAAATACTGAATTCATCCAAATAAATACTACTGGTTCACCCAAAATTGGTAGTATATACTGAATTAATGTGTTTACGTGAATTGGAACCTGTTGTTTTGAATGGGCACGTTCCGCTGGTTATTCTCAGTTATCCGGATAGCTTTGTGTTGTTGTAATCCCTTGTTAAAAAACAGCTGATAACAGCTGACGCAACAACAACTCAAGTTATCTCAAAATTTTTGGGATAGCTAGATAGCATAGCGAATAAACATT
Source organism: Dasysyrphus tricinctus (assembly GCA_963921185.1). Lineage (NCBI taxonomy): Eukaryota > Metazoa > Arthropoda > Insecta > Diptera > Syrphidae > Dasysyrphus > Dasysyrphus tricinctus. Next base: position 173,309,037 of record OY992530.1, on the reverse strand, counting down.
GGAACGCGAGGAATTTCTTTTATAATTTACCGTTCTATCAATTCTTCTTTTGTAAACACTTTTGTTTTGTACTTATGGGCTTAAAGGGTGTGTCTGTTTGAGAATAATTTCATTAGAAAACTCTTGAGAGGTTCTCTCGCGTAGCTGTCTACCACTTTGTTGGCTATTCTCATAACTGTGTTCACATGTGATTTTCGATCTCGAGAGCTGCTTGCAGAATTATGACTTTTAATAGAATAAACACCTGTAAGCCATTCAGCATACAAAAGTATTTACTATCAAATGTTCAAGTTGGTTTTTACAAACTTGAACAATATGCAGTAAATACTGGAAATGAAAAGTACTTACTAGTTTTTATGCATACCTACCATTAAAAGTTTTTACTGGCTAAATTTATCGGAAACTAGTAGGTAAATACTCTTACCTCCAGTAATCTTGTTTTTCAGTATTTACTTCGGTTTTATGCATATGACAATTAGTAAATACTATCAAAATCTACCAGTAAAAGCACTTACTACCGTTTATGCATATGGCCCATGAGTCGCATCACTACCCTTTGCAGGGACAGGATTCAAACACATTCCTTCCTATTATGAAAAAAAATACCATCAGCTATGAATATAATGAAAGTGATAGATATTGTCGGATACTTGTTTATTGAATAGAAGAAAATATATAAGGGAAAACTAACTTTATGCGTAACATTAGTTTTTATGTTTTCTGAAACATTTTTTTTGTTGGATATTCGATTACACAGAATAACAGCTGTTTTTTTGCGTGGAGCATTTTTCGGTCTTGGTGTGTTTGAAAGGTCTAAGTGAGCTGAGTAAAACCTCATTTAAGGTTTGTTCAAGTTGACTCGATTTAAATAGTTATGGCCTTTCGTTGCGTTGTTTCGGTGCTATTTCCCTTGAAAAATTGATTACAAGTCAATGTTTTCGACAAAATACGCCTTATATTATCGATTGATTTTGGTTCTCTACACTTCTGATATCACTAAGAATATTTTTTTGTCCATAGTTAGTATGTTTTTTTTTTATACCAAAGAATGTTCAAAGTAGTATAAATTGGCATTAAACTATAAGAATTCGTATTAAATCAACAAAAACACCATGTGTTTTGTTTTTTTCTCTAAATAAAATATCGCAATTCGGACTTTCTTTTGAACTGGAATTAAAGTGGGATCTAAACATTATAAACAAAAATATTTTTCGATTAGCAAATCCCACCAAGTTAGCCTTAATATTCGCCAATTTTTGTATTAAAAAAAAACTATAAGTTAATATGTTTCTATATTTTAATCAATTATTTATTACGTCAATATGCGTGAAATAAAATTAATCCGAAGTCGATTTGCGAGAGATATCTGAGACTAAAGAAAGGAGAATGGGCAAATTTGTATGAAACATGGGCGTGATCGGCCAAGAATGATTTTGTTATTTTTGGGTGTGTTTTAGTCCTACAATCACCGTGCAGGAATTTTTTCATTGTAGTGTACTTCAAAACCGAAAAAAATGTATTTTTGTTCTATGACTTTAATAAAGTTTTACTAAGTTTCTGGCTTCTGACCAATTCAAAGCTAGAAAAAGAAAGTGGAACAAGAAATCTAGACAGTCTCAAGAATATTTTGTATGTAAAAATGGCCATATAACATCATTAATAAGAACATTTTTCATAAAACTATAATATTACAATCCTCACAATATTAAAAAATCCTGAGTAAAATAATATGTTTAAAAAAATTACAAAGTTGTTGAAATACGTAGGTACTGGGTCTGTTTAAACATGTAATGCGTCCTTGAGATATTCTGAAACCCCGTTAAACACACTAATACAGTGTCAGTAGACGTTATGAAGTTAGAATAAAGCATTACACCCACTAAAAATATAACCATTATGCAATATTGCTCAATGCAATTGCATTATATAAACATTGAAATATCTTCTTTTCTAAATGAAATGCAATGTAACGTCCAAAGTGAAAGTTGTTCCTGAGTAGCATACCTTTCATTTGACACTAATTTCATTAATGGCCGCTAACGCCCAAAAATGCCCATTATTCTTTGAACTTCTCCTTGAATTTTTCGAAGGTCCTTTCTGCATGTACTTAATGAAACTACTGTGCATAAAATAAAATCTATCCGAAGTCGATATCTTTATTCGTTCTTGAGATATGGTGAGCGAAAAAAGCGAAGGTACGTACGAACGTACGTGCACAAGATGATGTCTACAAAAATGGATTCCGATTCTAGGGAGCGAAACGGGAAGATATGTTTAAATTTTCATTTTGACAAATCGGACCAATTACAATAACTTCCAAAGGGAAGTTAAAAAAAAATATAACTTTTTATGTTTTAGTTTTGTGATTTCATTGACCTATATTTTTGTATTCCCACTTGTATTCTTATTGCGATTATAGGTACTATAAGGCCGCGGCCACGCAGTAAGCGGCTGAGCGGCTGAGCGGAAAAAAAATATAAAACATATGAAATCACATAGAAGCGGCCACGCTATGAGCGAGCGGCGAAACAAAATTCTGAGCGGCTAAGCGGCGCCGCTCAGCAACCAAACCTGTTTTAATTTTTAGTAATGTTCTGAGCGGCAAGAAGTAAAGACGGCCAAAGTAAACATTAGGGGTATTCATGCAACTGCGTAAAACACTAGATAAGTTTACGATTTGGTTAATTTTATCTTTTGGTTAATGAACTGTCAAATTTTGTATGGGAAATGGTTTACACAATTTGGTTAATTTTATCCAAGGATTTAGCTGCGGAAAATTAACCAAATATTTGGTTAAACTTATCCAAACGTCATTGTGACTTTTAGAGATTGAATTAGGCGTGTTTGTGACTTTGAGAATCAGGCATGTTCAGAAACATGATATAAATGATAATATCTCGGAGAACTAAAAAAGTTCTGAATGTGTTCTGTTATTATTGCGTTGCAATTAGTTGGTGATAAAAGTTGTGAATTAAAACGTAGTTTACACAAAAAAAAAAAATAATTAGAAGGTACACATTTACTCAACGATTAAAGGCTCTGCCCAACCAACGCGAAATTATAGCGAAGCATTCACAAAGACAGTTTTTTGTTGTTTTTTAGTATTGAGATCATTCAGTTTAATTTCGTGTTGGTTTGGGATAGCCTTTAGGAAAGCTACTTTTCGTAAATTATTAAGGTAGAACTATAAATTCCCACCCAAACCAATGCGAATCTTTCGTTGACGACGACGAATGTGTTATTTTCATTTACAACAACGTGTTGCTATTAATGTTTTTGTTGTGGTCAACGAATGATTCGCACTGGATTGGAAGATTCTGAATAGTCGGAAGCTGTTAGAAACAGATGTCATTAGCCAATGCAAAGTATCTTTCTAAACTCTCAAAATCAGAACTAAGCCATAATTCACTTTTTCTCTTTTTTTCGTTCCTACCTCAACAAATTTCTGTTTCACTTTCGTGAAGTGTACTCGGGGGCGCTCTATTCACTTCCGAAAGCAAAAGTTAACGAAAATGAAGAAAAGTACATTATGGGCGTGACATATGATTTGTTTGTATTCGCTGATTTTCGTCTGACCACTGCCGTGAGCTTGCGACTAATATATTTCTAACTTACAACGCGACTATTGTCATGTATATTAAGGTAGAACTATAATAATTGTTGATAGTTTACTGAAGTGGTCGGTTGAAAATGAGCGAATACATGAAAACCATACTCATCTCACGGGAATAAAACTGACATTTGTTGAAGTTGGAACGAGAAAAAGAGAGGGATGATTCATTTTACTTAAGTGGAATATTTTTCACTTCTTCTTTTGACTGTTTGGAAAGCAACTTTTCGTGGGTTTTAATCCAGGTTTTTTGTCACTTGAGTTGAGTTGAAATGGTATTGAGATTCCAGCAAAAAGAATGGCATTGATGTATTTATTCCAATGCAAAACAAATATAATTGAATTAACAGGACTACTTACTACACGTATCTATTAAAACAAATATATATTTGTACAGGTAGATACACATGCAAATAAACAGACCATAATGCATTATCTGTAAAACCAACTCCTCGACCCAAGCCGAACGCGCCCAAATATTTGACGTTTAACGAACAGCTGATTCAATTACACAGCATTTAACCAAATTAATAAAAAGGTCGTTCATGCAAACTTTTTCGTAAACTTATCATTTTACACAATTTGTAAACTTACGACGTTGCATGAATACCCTTATTGAGTTGTTAATTTCGTGTGTGCAATCTCGACCATCTCGGCATTTTAACTTCTAATCGCTCAAAAGCAGTCGCTCAGTGCCTGGCCATACGTCGCTTAGAGCTGCCACTCAGCCGCTAGCCGCTCAGCCGCTTAGCCGCTCAGCCGCTTACTGCGTGGCCGAGGCCTAAGGCAAGTTTTGGATTCGTGCAAAACAAAAATTTTCAGATAACAATCAAACATGATATTACGATGATAGAGAACACCAAAAAAGTGGGTGGCAAAATTCTGTCTGTCTGTCTGTCTGTCTGTCTGTCTGTCTGTCTGTTCGTCTACAGCCTTAACGGCTCGATCGATTTTCTTCAAACTCGGTACTTAGTGGTTTTTATTGATTCTGCCGACACGTTTTTTTCATTTTTTTTTTAGAACCAAAAATAACGGTACCTGTCATACATTTTTTTTTGGCAAATTTACATAATCGTATTTTTCTCAAAAACGGCTCGACAACTTTTCTTAAAAAAAAATCAGTAAAATTACTTTAGTAAAGGCTTTCTTTGGGTGGAAAACCATTTTTCAAAAATGGTTATTAATGGTACCTCCCAAGGAACCATTTTTTTAATTTTTGATTTTCTTCAAAATGGTATGACTGATTTCAATTATTTTTTTTATACAGAAGCTTCCAAAAAATCTTAATAGTTTTGTGTACCAACATTTTTGAAAAAATATTTTTTGGATTTTTAAAAAATATTTCAAATTTTTTTTTGGAAAATCAAATATTTCGAAAACGGCATCATAGATTTTTTTGAAACTCGATATTTAAGACTTTTTTAGTACTCTCTAAGATATTTTTAGAAAAAATTTTACATTTATGAAAAAATAACGGTACCTTCCATACAAAAGTGAAAAAACCGCAAAGGAAAATATTTTTTTGCTTGAAAACAACTCCTACGATTTTGATCAAACTTTTTTCATATACTAAAATTAGTAAGATCTACCATTAAAAATTATAAAATTTTACACATAGCAACTATTAGTAGTACCTGTCATAGAACGTATTTTTTTATTTTGAGTTTTCTCGTTATCAGCTTAACGGATTTAAATGATTTTTTTTATATACAAATTTCAGATAAGATTAAATAATATTGCATATCAAAATTTTCAAAAAAAAAGTTTTTGGATTTTTAAAAAAAGTTTCAAATTTTTTTGTTTGAAAATTCGATATCTCAAAAACGGGTTGACAATTTTTTTTCAAATTTTGTTTTCATATAGGTTCACATAAATATATAGTTTAAATCTGCATACCAAAATTTGTTCTTAAAAATGTTTTAAGAATTTTATATATAAAATATTAATTAAAAAAAAAAACCGCTCCAACGATTTTAAAATTTTTTTTCCCATACAATCATATTCTATCATGAATTAAGATGGCATACTTTTTTTTCACCTCAAACTGTCAAAAGAGTTGTTTTAGCTAATTTAAGTGCCGTATTTCATGCTTCTCTACATTTTTCTCTCATAATTTCCATGTTTGTATGTACAATTTTCTTAAACTCGCATTGTCTTGAACATAAGAGCAAGTACGTGCGACCCAGTCGTGCATTTTATTTTTATTTTCTTCGCTAATCCGTCTTATCATAGCTTAAAAAAACACACAAGTAAAATAATAAACAACAAATATCTCAACGAACGGCATGAGTACGATAACTTAGGCGCCAAGAAATAATAACGGTTTTTTGTAGAACAGTTCAATACGAGCATTTTTTTCTATGGGAGGGGGGGGTCTATCTCACCCCGTTTGGGTGGGAGGGGCAATTTCATAAAAACAGTACCAAAAATGTAAACAAAATATTAAAAAATAACGGTAATACTTACAACAAAGTATGATATCTTTATTTAAAGCCAATACTTTGTTCTATTAGCCAGTTTTTGAATCAAGTGAAATCTATGTATAGTTTTTGAAAAAATGAATATTAAACTCAAAATTTGCGAGAAAAAAGCATAAAAAAAAGGTTTAAAGTGTAATTTATTAAAACTGTAAAATTATATATAATTTTTTTTCTGAAATTCGTTGCTCTAATTAATTCTTAATCAAAAACTGAAAACAAGATGATTCTATGTCTTTTAGTTTTTGAAAAAATCGATAATTACTATAACTACTTTTGTATGGAATGTTTGTTTTTTGCTTGCTTACGTATTACGGCTGGCGTATAAACAGTGAGGTATGTATGGGGGGCATGCTGCCTCCTGCAACCCCTCTGCTTGGGCACATTATAGGATTTGGGGTAGGTGCGAGGTTGGGTGTATGCAAAGTTTCTTTTGCATTTAAAGAATCTGGATTAAGCAAATATGTACATATATACAAAGCAGTTGAAATGTTCAAAGTATGCATACCCACTTAGATCATTAAAAAAACGAGCAAACATTCGAGTTTTGTACGGTAGAAGTTTTAGTAATTTTCAATTTTCTCAAAAACTAGAAGACATAGAATCATCTAGTTTTCAGTTTTCGATTAAGAATTAATTAGAGCAACGAATTTCAGAAAAAAAATGATATATAATCTTACAGTTTTGAGAAATTACACTTTAAACCTATTTTGTATGCTTTTTTCTCGCAAATTTTGAGTTTAAAATTCATTTTTTCAAAAACCATGCATAGATTTCACTAGATTTAAAAATTAGCAAATAGAACGGAGTATTGGCTTTAAGAAAAGTATAAAACTTACCTGTTAGTATTACCGTTATTTTTGTATAATTTTTTTATTCTTTAAGTACTTTTTTTATGAAAATGCCCCTACTGACCAAACGGGGGGAGATAGACCCCCCCCTCCCATAGAAAAAAATTCTTGTATTGCGCCTAAGTTATCGTACTCTCACCCAACGAACCTACCTGAAAGCTAAACATCCCACAAGCATTCTATCAAAGATAATTATAACATGTAAAGATGTCGCACGTAGAACAAAAATCTGTGCCCAAAAATCTAAATCACCATGGGTCCACCAACTAAGGTTTGAAAGCCAAAAGCAGCACTCAAAAGTTGCTTACATCTGTTTTTCTCTCATTATTCTCTCTGCATTCTTTTGCTATTTTGTTGCTGGACCTAGGCCTACCAAAGGAAAAAAATTCATTTAATGTTCAGAGTTTGGCTTCTGTCAGTAGGAAGAAAAGAGATGGGTACCTGAGTATGGACTATTTTAGTTTATTCATTTTTTCTTTCCTACAGACAGATCGAAAGAAAAATGTGTCGAGAGAATGAATTGCCTGTGTTTTGTTTTTGTTTGTTTTTTTTTTTTTTTTTTTTCTTCGAGAGATTTAGATTTTTTTCTTGGTTGGGTTCGTCGTCCTTGTGTATTGTTGTTGTATCTTGTGCTTGGCAAGTGCATTAAGAAAAAAAAAATAATGAATGAGAATGAAATACCTATACCTACCTACCTACCTACATACAATATAGATTTTATTTTATTTTCTGGACTCTGAAGTTTTGTCGATCGAAACGAAAGAAATTTAAGTTTGAAAATATTAGGGAACGAATTAGGTATTTTAAATCTCATGTAAATTAGTGATTTCTTGTAATTTCATTGGTTTGATTAAAATTATGATTTCGATGATCTTACAAATTATGTATTTTCGTAAGGTAGGTGTTTATGTACATACTTATCTATATTGTCCTTCAATCTGTGAGGGGGTGGGTGTTTTTGTGCGATTGTTTTCTCTAAGTACGTCGGTCCTGGAATCTCCATTTATATTTTGTTTGCAGTTTTGTATTTAGGATTTTTCTACTGACAAGAGATTAGGTAGGAAATTAATGTTTATTGTATGAAACTTGGGTAGGTACCTACCTTTTACAGAAGATAGGTATATATTTTAATAAAAAATAATGGTCGGTATGTTGTTTATATATTGTAGGCATAGGCAGGTAAATACATATGTAAAGATTTTTGTTTTGTTGTTTTTGAAAACGGCTAGGTAACAAAACTAAATAAGTTAAGTTCAGGCAAGGAACCATGCTATTTTTGAGAAAAATTGTCGTTTTAGCACTTAATTTAAAAATAATGAGTATTTTACTCGTAAAAAGGAAAAGTCTTAAGTTTAATCTCTAAATTAAATTATTATTATAATTCTCTTATTTAAAAATGAAAAACTTGAGTTGAAAAGTATCCACAAAAACAGCTCTGAGCCCTCCATGTACCTTCTACTTCTTATATAAGTACATTATGCAGATATATGGTGTTGATATCTTATTAAAAAAAGTAGTTACATAGGTATCTACCTACCTACATCAAATGTCTGTTAAGATGATAATCTTGCAATTTATGAATTTGTTTTAAATTTGGAAGACATTTATGCTAATAGACAATTATACTACATATATTATTAAATATATAAATATATATTATATATATAAACTTACACGACAACTTTTTAAACTTATCTTGGACCAAAATAATAGTTTTTGGCCAAACTGCCTATATTTTTTTCAATTTCAATTTTTCTGTAAACAGAGATGGTTTTGTTTGTACTATGGTAGGATTGTATGTAAATTTTATGGGATTTTTGTTTTAAACAATAATTAGGTATGTATTAAAGGTATTTCGTATAGGTACCTATAATTTTTTTAATTTTTTTTTTTACATTAATTAGACGGTGTCAAAAAAATATTTTGTTTTTGATTTTCTTGCAAACAAGCTCAAAAGTTTTAGTTAAGCGAAAAAAGAAATCTGTGAAAATTTGAGCTCTTAATAATCATGTTTAGACATTCCTCATCACAGATTTCAGTTTTACATACGATTAGATAGATTGATCTTTATTGTAGCTAAATTCTTATATAACCTTTCCATTAAAAACCTAGATTGCAGAATTTAAAGAGATATGGTGTATTTATCCTACCTTACTACTGAAAATAATTACAATTTGTATTCAATAATATCACAGATACTACATTCATTTAGAAGGAAAAACTACTAAAAACCTTCTTTTAACTAGGCATATTTTTTAATTTTCCATTAGAAGGGAGAAGTGGGGCGCGGAAAACTCTCCTTAAATGTTGTTTACATGTAAAATGCTTCAATGTCAGATGTATCACAGTAATAAATACAAGTATATAAAGAAATAAAATAATAAATAAATAATTGAATTACAAAACAAGATAGTTAATAATATGAACATAATAAGATGGTATAATAAATAAATACATACACGCGAATAAACAAAATATAAGAAATAAATAAATAATTGAATACATAAATAATAATAATAAAACAAAATTTATACGACAGATAAATAAATAAATAGTTAAATAAATAAATAAAAAAAAATAAATACAAAAAAATAAATAAATAAAAAAAAAAATAAATACAAATAAATAATTTCGATAGAAAATTAAATTTTTTGCAAAAAGTTTTATGTGTAAAATTGTCAAATTCGGCTTAGCTTCCGAGTTATACCAAAAATATTGTAAAGTGGCCAGTGTGACAGTTCTCTCAGTAACGCATGGGTGAATTTAGTAACATTTTCGGTTTTAAGCATGCTTATGGGCCAAAGAAACATATTCAATACTAAAAGCCCTTGCACGTAATTGTTCCTTTTTAAAAGGTCTATATTAAATAGGCTTATTATTAAGTTATAAAATTCCAAACACAAACACGTGTTTTTTCCCATACAATTCAATTAAATGGTATACAAACAGACTGGAAATCAATAAATTACTTATTTATTTATTTATTTATTTAATTATTTATTTATTTAATTAAATCCTTTTTTTTATTATTTATTTATTTATTCATTTATTTATTAATTTGTTTTTTTATTTGTTTGAATTTATTCTTTTTATTTATTTATTTAATTAATTTATTTATCTGTCGTATAAATTTATTTTTTTATTAATATTAGTTATGTACTCAATTATTTATTTATTTCTTATATTTTGTTTATTCGCGTGTATGTATTTATTAATTATATCATCTTATTATGTTCATATTATTAACTAGGTATCTTGTTTTGTAATTCAATTATTTATTTATTATTTTATTTCTTTATATACTTGTATTTATTACTGTGATACATCTGACATTGAAGCATTTTACATGTAAACAACATTTAAGGAGAGTCTTCCGCGCCCCACTTCTCCCTTCTAATGGAAAATTAAAAAATATGCCTAGTTAAAAGAAGGTTTTTTGTAGTTTTTCCTTCTAAATGAATGTATTATTATCGCTTAACTAAAACTTTTGAGCTTGTTTGCAAGAAAATCAAAAACAAAATATTTTTTTGACACCGTCTAATTAATCCTACCATAGTTCAAACAAAACCATCTCTGTTTACAGAAAAATTGAATTTTTGTTACAGGTAAAAAAATATAGGCAGTTTGGCCAAAAACTATTATTTTGGTCCTAGATAAGTTTAAAAAGTTGTCGTGTAAGTTTATATATATAATATATATATATATATATTTAATAATATATGTAGTATAATTGTCTATTAGCATAAATGTCTTCCAAATTTAAAACAAATAAATTGCAAGATTATCATCTTAACAGACATTTGATGTAGGTAGGTAGATACCTATGTAACTACTTTTTTACTTGCGATATACATAGGTACTATAGGGCAAGTTTTGGATTCGTGCAAAAAAAAAATTTCGAGATAACAATCAAACATGTAATTACGATGATAGAGAACACGAAAAAAGTGGGTGGCAAAATTCTGTCTGGCTGTCTGTCCGTACCTCAACCTACAGCCTAAACCACTGAAGCGATTTTTTTCAAATTTTGAACTTAAGGTTTTTTTGTAACTCTCCAGAGGGGAAATTGAAATTTTTTTTTAGCTCAAAAAATAACGGTACTTGCCATACAACCGTTAAGGAAAAGCTTATTTATCTCAAAAACGGCTCCAACGATTTTGATTAAAAAAAATCAGTGTATTATTGTAGACATGGTGTAAATTTCAGTAAGAAAAAAAATCACCAAAAACATTTATTAACGGTACCTGCCACATAACGGTTTTTTTGATTTTTGATTTCCTCATTAACCGCTCATCCGATTTCAATGAAATTTTTTGCACAAAAGCTTTGTTAGAATATAAATAATACTGCATACCAAAATTTTTGAAAAAATAAATTTTGGATTTTTAAAAAAAGATTCAAATTTTTTTTTTCAAAATTCAATATTTCAAAAACGGGTTGATGAAAAGTTTTGAAATTTCAGTTTTAAATGTATATTAATATATACTCAAAATTGGCATACCAAATTTTTTTTTGAAAAATGTTACAAAAATTTTATATATAAAAAATTAATTTTTTAGAAAACGGCTCCAACGATTTTTAATTTTTTTTTTTGCATATATTCATATTTTTTCAAGTAATTAAATGGCATACTTATTTTTGAGCTCTAAGTTATTTATCAGGCTGTTTATACAATTAAAAGAACGATTTAAATGCTTTTTATACTTTTTCTATAATTACTTGAATATTTTTTAAAGTTCTTAAGCCCCACACAACTTGAACATAAGAGCAAGTACGTGCGATCCAGTCGTGCATTTTATTTAATAAGATATCAACACCATATATCTGCATAATGTACTTATATAGGAAGTAGAAGGTACATGGAGGGCTCAGAACTGTACCGAACCAAGTCATCTTTTGTTTTTTATTTGCAGATTTTTGTGGATACTTTTCAACTCAAGTTTTTCATTTTTTAATAAGAGAATTATAATAATAATTTAATTTAGAGATTAAACTTTAGACTTTTCCTTTTTTCGAGTAAAATATTCATTATTCTTAAAATAAGTGCTAAAACGACAATTTTCCTCAAAAATAGCATGGTTCCTTGTCTGAACTTAATTTATTTAGTTTTGTTACCAAGCCGTTTTCAAAAACAACAAAACAAAAATCTATACATATTTGTATTTACCTGCCTAATGCCTACAATATACAGTGGTGGACATGGAAATAGCACACATTTGTATTCATTTTGATTGTTTATTAAATTTGTTTAGTTTTAGTTTAGTTTAGTTTATTAATTCATTCAATGCCTATACACAGTAAGAAAATAATTCTTATAAATTAGTGATAATCTTAATTATAAAATAATAAAATGGAGATAAAGCTATTACAGAGTGTGAGTGGTTTTTGGTTAAAATTAAATTATTATTATTAAATAATTGTACATTTATATTCATATTCCTTGTAATAAAGTTGATAATTAGGATAAAATAACAAAAAGAAAAGAAAAATCCTATTTTCAAAAATTAAACCGTACATCGTTACTGATTCTTCTAATGTTTCTCGGAAGCAGATTCCATAGACGAATGGCGTTGATGAAAAATTGTCGTTCAGAGGTCAGGCAAGAATACCGAGGGTGTATGAGCATTCGGGATCTGTTGGAGGAGCTAAATCTAATCCTATTGAACAAAGCGCAGGGTTGCTGTGTGTGAATTATGTAAAATAATAATGAGAGGGTTCTATATCGAAGGAGTTGGTCGAGTGATATATTAAAAATCTTGACTGAAAAGCTTGATATGCGATCAAAACGACGAAGGCCAAATATGTACCGAGCTGTGTTGTTAAAGGCGACATTCAGCTTTCTCCTACTGACAGCATCACAATTATTATACACTTCACATCCGTATGTTAGTATTGGAACTACAAGTGTTTTTGCCAGCATTAAACGGGTTTTTAAAGGTGTGTAATACTGTGAGGACCATAACATATGAAGCACACCATAAACCTTACCCACAGTGACATTAATGTGCGTGTCCCAAGTCAGTGTTCTGTTAAAGAGCATGCCAAGATTTTTTACTGATGGAGTGAAAGCGATGGGTAGTCCATTTAAATATAGGCTAGGAAAATAGTCTAGGCTCAAAAGCTTTTTACTGATGACGATGCATTTTGACTTAAGGGGATTAAGGAAAAGACCGTTACAATCTGACCAAAAGGAAATATCCTCGAGGTCCCTGTTTATAGCATATGCATAATCCTCAATTAGTCCAAGAGGACAACTTTTGAAAAGCTGCACATCATCAGCATACATTTGTATCGAAGATCTCGTAACCTTTGTAGGAAGTTCATTAATATATAACGAGAAGAGAAGAGGTCCCAGAATTGATCCCTGGGGAACTCTACGAGTAGTAGAAAGAAAACTTGATAATATATTGTTAACTGAAACCGCCTGTTCTCTGTTTTGCAGATAAAAAGACATTAAACGAACTGCAGAAGATGAAAAACCATACATTGAAGAAAGTTTATAGCATAATTTGCTATGATCCACAGTATCGAAGGCCTTGGAGAAATCTAAGAGTACTAAAAAAGTAACACAATCATCGTCCAAAGCCAGTCTTATATCTTCAACAACATTTATGACAGCGGTGGAACAACTGTGCTGTTGGCGAAAGCCATACTGCTGAGGTGAAAGGATATTATGAGTTCTAATGTAGACATTTAGTTGCTTTTGCACAACTCTTTCAAATACTTTAGACAGATATGGGAGCACGGAAATTGGTCTATAATCATAAGCATTGCGGCTTTTTGGAATGGGTAACATTTTTGCTAGCTTCCATTTTGTGGGAATTATTCCTGTCATCAATATCGTATTAAATATGTGCGTGATGTAAGACAGAATAAGTGGTAGAAGTGATTTGACGAACACAGGATGTATATTATCAATGCCAACTGCATTGGACTTAACAGAAAGTAAGCTTTCAACTACATCAGAACTATCTACACCTCTGAATACAAAAATATTTTCCAAAGAGGATTCATCAGGAAGATCAATTAGATTAGAGGAAAGGTTAGAAGGGTTAGGGAGGGGAGGAAAAGGTAGAGTGACAAAGCTTTGATTAAGTGATTCCAAATCCATATTCTCATCGAGATTTTTATTTTTTTTTTCTAAGCCCATTTCTCTAAGGTTCTTCCACAATTGACGCCCATTGACTGATGATCCTAACTTGCTATTATACAAACGAGTCTTAGCAGTTCTTATTTTACAGACCACTTTGTTGCGGTAAGTACGATACATTTGAAGATGATGTTCTAATCTATAACGTTTCCACTCGTTGTATGCTTGATCCCTCAGCAGTAAGATGCGTCGAGTTTCGTTGGAAAACCAGGGACGTTGACCATGCTTAATTATTCTAGATCTAAGTGGAACATTACTGTTAAACAAGCTAGAAATATTAGTATTGAAAAACTCTATTTGGTCGTTGGGTGAACTCATATAATAAATACGTTCCCATTCAATGGTTTGGGTATCTCCTTCTTAACGTGTATAATCAATGCGATTGAAATCTATATACTCAAAAGAGGACATGGACCTATTAACTTGAAAATCAAGATCAAATGTAAAGTAAATGAGATCGTGTTTGGAAAAGGCAGGTGCTGACAACTGATCATAAAGTAAAACATCGCTATTTTCGTTTATGAAGAATACATCAAGAAGAGTTTGTGATACTCTAGTAAAATGGGTTGCAATAATTGTGTTGATCGGAAACAAATTAAAAGCTCTCATTCCGTCAATAAGGGAGTTTTCAACGAGAAGGTTGCTATTAAAGTCCCCAGAGATAATAATTTTAGAAGGGGGAAGGGAGATTGTTTCTAAGAGTGTAAACAAAGGTGTTACATCCAAATCACGATGAGGTCTATAAACAGTACCTATAAGTAAAGAACTTTGTTCAGCCATGATGTCTACAAATAAATAATCCATCCCACTACTCGCATCCGATTTGCAATTAAATTTGCATGTTATACTACTGCGAACATAGATGGCAGCTCCACCGCCTCGTCGCGCATGTCTATCAGCACGAAAAAGCTTGAAACCACTATACATAGCGTCATTGTTTTCATATGAAAACCAAGTTTCACTAACGCAGATAACATCGCAATTAGAGCCCTCAAACACATCCCTAAACTCATCAATTTTACAATGTAAACTCTGAGCATTTAAATGGACACACCTGAAGTCCTTCCACCTGATCACTTAAAATTTTAACCATTGATCGCAAAATTCCATCACCACTGCCGCCCAAGGAATCTCCACCTATCATAAAGCAACAGTAATTAAAGAAATAATAAAACACGTAAAGATACTAACTTTCAAAATCAAAGATACCTTAAATAATAGCAAATGAGCCACCAAATTAAATTGAATGATAAAAGGAAGTTTAAAAGAAGTTTAGATGTAAAGTAGTACAGAATTGCTATTAATGAATAGATAATAATAAAAAGAGTAAATTAAAATAAAAAAATGAGAAAACAAAAAGAAGGTAAAAAAGAATAAAGTATCAATGAGTTTGAAAACAAATTATAATTTATTACTATTTACCAAAATATGTATATATTATAAAAGAAAATTTAGGTGGATGAATTTGAACTTAGCAAAATTAACCAAAACAGTTTTTAAATTGTAAACAAAGTAATACAGAATTTATAATCAAAATAAATGCAAGTTAAAGTTGAAAAAATTAAATGGGCGAAAATTATGAAAAAGAAATAAAAATAAAGAAAAAAGTTTGACAACCACTGGAATACGATATTGTGCGGTGGCTTAAATTAAACAGCATGGTGAGGGCTGGCAATTCTATTCAGGGCTTTTATGTTTTCGATGTATACTCCCTTCTCATCTGACAGCAAGCTTTTGACATATACTCGACCTCGAATTGTAAACACTGCCGCAATTTTTTCTTATTTTTTTAATTGGAGAGCATACTGCATTATGGAGTTGTTCTTTTTAAATAAAGATTCGCGCACATTAATTTGTGAAGTTGATTGGAGTCCTACGCTATTGAGACTAAGTTGCGTTTTATTGACTTTACGATATTTTGCGATAGACGTTAAAAGAAAGTTTTTGTCGTATGCAGATCTAAATTTAAGGATGATTGCGGCGTTCATATTACTTTTTAAATTCGGGCGGGTACGAAAAATATCCAGCAAGTTCGGTGGTTTAATTTTAATTGTTTTACATAAAACAATAAAAAGTGAACTTAAATTCTCGTCGGGGGCATGAGGAATTCCGAAAATCACTGCGTCACAAGCAACAAGTTTACTATCGAGATCGTCTTGAGTATTTTTGACAGTTTGTATTGTGGCTGAAACGGCGGCAAGTTCGGTTTTTACTACAGCAAGTTCATTAGAATGTTTTTCGATTTTATTTTTTGTGTCATCAAGTTCTGATTTTAAAACAGACATAGATGATTTAATGCTTTTTACATCTGATTTTAGTGTATTTATTTCGGTGGCTAAATTGGTGTTTGAATTTTCAAGTTCCGAGACTTTAATGTTTAAATCACTTATGTTAGTGTTAATGACGTCGAACTGTGTTTGAATTTTTTGCATGAGTATCTCATCATCTTCCCTAATTTGTTTGGATAAGAGGAATATTATAAACTCACTTTGCTTATCAAGTTTGGAATCCATTTTAGACCACATAGTGCTGTCATCAACTGCCATTTTTTTGGATGTTTATTGAGGCGAGGTTCAAGGTGAGTTGTTTGTGTTCCCTTGAAGTTTGGGCTCAGGGTAGGAAGATCTACTTCGTTTATTATTTGAGCCAGACATAAATGCAAACAGAATTATGTTGGATAGTGTTTTTTTTTTATTTTTGGTTCGAAGAAACAGACAAAGAACAAAATTATTTAAGCAAAAAAGTCACTGATTCAATCGAAAATTTGCATGAAAAAGTATTATTATATGCACTTTCACTTAGTTTTTGTCAATTTTTCATTAAATGATTGATTGTTTATATCTAACCTCGAAAGGGAAACACTTTGGGAACTATATTATTGCAAAAAACCGCCAAAAAAAACTGCCCGCCAGTAAAACACTTCTAGTCAGTAGCTCTCTCCATACTCTTTTA
Source organism: Dasysyrphus tricinctus (assembly GCA_963921185.1). Taxonomy (NCBI): domain Eukaryota; kingdom Metazoa; phylum Arthropoda; class Insecta; order Diptera; family Syrphidae; genus Dasysyrphus; species Dasysyrphus tricinctus. The sequence goes on along the minus strand of OY992530.1, from coordinate 173,291,997 downwards.
GCACTTATTCTTAAAATAAGTGCTAAAACGACAATTTTTCTCAAAAATTAAATGAACTTAATTTATTTAGTTTTGTTACCTAGCCGTTTTCAAAAACAACAAAACAAAAATCTATACATATTTGTATTTACCTGCCAGAAAGAGAAAGCTCTCCACACCATAGCATTTCCCCCTCCATGTTTTATTGTCTTGAGTGTGTATTTTGGGTTGTGTTGTTAGTTAGGTGGGCGCCAGACATATTTTTTTCCATCCGACCCGAATCTGCAAAACTTCGATTCATCACTCCATAACATGTTTTTCCAAAAATTAATAGGTTTTCGAAAGTGCTCCTTTGCAAATTGAATTCTGCACTTTAAATTCTTTTTTGAAACAAACGGCTTTTTCTGGGCTATGCAGCCTCTTAAGTGATTTTCATTCAGCTTTCGTTGTATTGTTCGGGAAGACAAAGAAATACCGTATTCTGACTCAACATCTGATTTTATTTGCTTCGAAGTTTTGAATGGGTCTGCAGTCGAAGCTCTGTGTATTAAATTGTTCTCTCTCACACTCGTTTTTCTTGCACGCGGGGCTCTAAAAACGGTTTTTGTGGTTCCATAATTGTCAAGATGCCGAATTGCATTATATACTAGTTTCCTGGAACAGTTTAATACATTCGATATTTCACTTACGGTTCTTCTTTGAGCTTTCAACTCGTTTATTAAAACCCTTTTTTCTGATGAAAAATGTGGTCCTTTCCCCATATCTATCGTATATTTTTATAGTCTATCGTATATTTTTAAAGCAACTTATTTTAAATTAACCTCACAAATAGACTTACCGTTCCAATAAATTATGTGAACATTAAATTATTAATCAGCTTCGAATGTAATTCCAACTGTGCTAATTTAATGACCACGCTTCAACAATGATGATTCACGACTATTGTTAAAAATTCGAATAGGTAATGGAAAAAACATAAAATTTTAACGGGTTCTTTTTCTCCTGGTTTCATATAATTAAAACAAAGAGAGATCCCGTTACTTTAAAATTAAAGCTCAGGCCTGTATGCAATTAACCAAATGAAGGTTAAAGTGTGCTATTTATGTGTCCACCACGGTATAAACAACATACCGACCATTATTTTTTATTAAAATATATATCTTCTGTAAAAGGTACCCAAGTTTCATACAATAAACATTAATTTCCTACCTAATCTCTTGTCAGTAAAAAAATCCTAAATACAAAACTGCAAACAAAATATAAATGGAGATTCCACGACCGACGTACTTAGAGAAAACAATCGCACAAAAACACCCACCCCCTCACAGATTGAAGGACAATATAGATAAGTATGTACAATAGGGTGGTCGTTATAATGGGTTTTTTTCAGTTTTATTATTTGGATGGGCCTTAATCAGCTCTGAATGAAGAAAAAAAAATTCCCTAATTTTTTCAGATTTTTATTTTCATCCCCTATAGTCGCTGTAGGGGTAAATTAAATTTCCCCTTTTTTTTGGAAACTCGCATAAATTCTGCCAAAAAATTCAGGGCATGTAGGTGAGAAGTAGACAAGAAAAAAATCCTCCTGGAGGGGGGTAATATCTCCTACCGCTTGGAAGGGAGGGGCAATTTAATAAAATAATTACATAAAATAGAAAAAAAATAATTAAAAAACAACGGCAACACTTGCAGTAATGTTTTGTAGCTTTTTGGAAAGCTAGAAGTACATTTTAATAGATGATTATTAAATAAAGTTCTTTGAACAAACAATTTCAGCAAAATCTGTTTTCAAACCTATAATTAAAAAAATTAAATAATAATTTTTCTTCAAAATATTGCGTTTGAAACAATTTTTTGCCAAAGCTGTTCATCAAAAAACCTTAATTTAAAAACAAGCCATAAGAATGGACTTCTGGCTTTCCAAAAAGCTACAAAACATTACTGTAAATATTGCCGTTGTTTTTTAATTATTTTTTTTTTCTATTGTATGCAAATATTTTATTAAATTGCCCCTCCCGTCCAAAGGGGGGGAGATATTACCCCCCTCCAGTAGGATTTTTTTCTTGTCTAATTTCCACCTACATGCTCTGAATTTTATTGTCAGATCTTACGCGAATTTTCTAGTATGCAAAAAAAAGGGGAAATTTTATTTACCCCTACAGCGACTATAGGAGATGAAAATAAAAATCTGAAAAAAATTAGGGAATTTTTTTTTCTTCATTTAGAGACGATTTGGGCCCATCCAGGATGACCTTTTTTAACGACCACCCTAATGTGCATAAACACCTACCTTACGAAAATACATAATTTGTAAGATCATCGAAATCATAATTTTAATCAAACCAATGAAATTACAAGAAATCACTAATTTACATGAGATTTAAAATACCTAATTCTTTCCCTAATATTTTCAAACTTAAATTTCTTTCGTTTTGATTCTGATCGACAAAACTTCAGAGTTTGTGTTCCACTGCCCAAGCAGCGAACTCAGCATCTCACTCATCTCGTTGTGTTCCATATAAGCACAAATTCATCATCTCATCTCATCAACATTTAAGCTATCATCATCAAAGCACCATCATCATCATCAAAATTATCATCATCGCAATCATCATCTTTAGAATTATTTGAATTATCATCAGAATCATCATCAAAATTATCAAAATCAACATCAAAATCGTCATCAAAATCATCATTAGAATCATCTTTAAAAGCTATCATCCTAAACAACCGAAGTCATCTTGTAATATCTAATAGACATTTATGTAAAAGGTACTTTTTATAAATTCATTTTAGTGCATTTATCTCATTGATATTTAATAAATCTTATGCCCAGTTGCACCAAAATTCACTAAAAGCGGTTTTTGCTAAAATGGAGTTAAAATTTATCGGACTGATAAATTTATTTGGGTTGCACCAATCTCTTTCGTTCATTTTTTTGCTAAAATGCAGTTCATTAACCACCCCTGGATTTTATCATATGTTTATTTAACTGAACGAAAAAATTTAACCAGTGCAAGTGAGATAGCAATAAGGAAAATGTGAATACACAATAAACAGAAACAAGGTATTCTCATTAGATACAACCAATGCGCCATCTTGTTGTTTTTTTATTATTATTTATTATTTTCTTTTTTTTTCCAGAGAAATTATGAAACTATTGAAATAGATACCGACAAACACTAATATTTTTTCGACACACTCTTGGAAATTATGAACAAATATTTTAAAGCGACGTCATCGAATTCAGAAAATGGATTTCTCTGTGAACCTGAACAACTCTTCGACTTCTCGCAATTTTTAGGTCTAGTTCGTTATCAGATGAACACACGATGCCCAGTCTATAATTTTTCTGGAATAATTTATTTATTTTAGTAGTGAATTATAAATAGGAAACAAAATGCCTTCACCTGTTTTCGTTATTTTCGTTATTTGGAATTAACAATATTCCGTCAAAAAAATTTAATTATTTTGTTTGTAGGTAGTTAGACATGTTCGTTTAAACTTGCTTTTAAAATTTATCTGGAGGAAAATGGAACTTTAGTTTATTGGTTCGTTTATTGGCCTGTTAGATTTAGAAGTGGTTGGTGCAACCGATAAATGTCATTTTAAAATTAAACGAAGCAATAAATATTTAAAAGAAGTCGGTGCAACTGGCCATTACTGAGTTATATTTTATACGTATATTTTGCATTTACTTTTTATATTTAAATTTTTAAACATATCAAATCATTCGATTTCAATCCGGTGGTAAAAAAGCATTTCTTTTTGTCGATATAATGAGTCTCTTATGTCCAGTTGCACCAAAATTCACTAAAAGCGGTTTTTGCTAAAATGGTGTTAAAATTTATCGGACTAATAAATTTATTTGGGTTGCACCAATCTATTTTGCGCATTTTTTAGCTAAAATGCAGTTCATGAACCACCCCTGGATTTTATCATATGTTTATTAAACTGAACGAAAAAATTTAACCAGTGCAAGTGAGATAGAAGTAAAGAAAATGTGAATACACAATAAACAGAAACAAGGTATTCTCATTAGATACAGACAATGCGCCATCTTGGTGTTTTTTTATTATTATTTATTATTTTCTTTTTTTTTTAGAGAAATTATGAAAGTATTGAAATAGATACCAACTGAACACTAATATTTTTTTTTGACACACTTGGAAATTATGAACAAATATTTTAAAGCGACTTCATCGAATTCAGAAAATGGATTTCTCTGTGAACCTGAACAACTCTGACGCGACGCCTCGCCATTTTTTGGTTAAGTTCGTTATCAGATGAACACATGATGGCCCAAGTCTATAATTTTTCTGGAATAATTTATTTATTTAAGTAGTGAATTATAAATAGGAAACAAAATGCATTCACCTGTTGTTTTCGTTATTTTAATTTGGAATTAACAATATTCCACCAAATAAAATTGAATTATTTTGTTTGTAGGTAGTTAGACATTTTCGTTTAAACTTGCTTTTAAAATTTATCTGGAGGAAAATGGAATTTTAGTTTATTGGTTCGTTTATTGGCCTGTTATATTTAGAAGAGGTTGGTGCAACCGATAAATGTCATTTTAAAATTAAACGAAGCAATAAATATTTAAAAGAGGTTGGTGCAACTGGCCATTAGACGATTCAATTTTCGCTGCCGACCAATTGGTCGAATTTCATGCGGCCTTTAAGGCCAAGTCAAGTGCAACTCATACGGTTTCCTTGTTGGAAGCGTATCGGACAGAATTATTGAACTTATGGCTTGATGTCAAAACGACATATATTCAATGTATGAAAAGCGTTGATGCAGAATTGTTATCCTCTTTAAGTGAAGTTAAAGCCAAGTACCAAAGTTGTGCTGAAACCTACTTTCAGTGTACAAGTAGCATTTCAGACTTATTAAAGTCATTACAGGGTGTCGCTTCGGATTCTTCTAAAAGTGTAGAAGAAAAAGATCCTTATATTTCAAAGTTTGAGCAAAGTTTACATAACATTAAAGTTCCTGCGTGCGATACTCAAGAATTTCATGGCAACTATTTGCAGTGGCCATCCTTTCGGGATATGTTCACAGCAATGTACATAAAACATTCAAAATTGAGTGATGTTCAAAAGCTTTTCCATCTGCGTGCCAAAAAAAAGGATCAGGCTTTTAATATTGTAAATAAATTTGGATTAACGGATGATAATTTAAATCTTGCGTGGAATGCTTTAAAAGAACAGTATGCAAATAAGAGGATTCTGGTTAATAATCAAATCCAAATTCTACTGAATCAGAAGCCAATTCCTACAGAATCTAGCAAAGAACTTAAAGTTTTACAGAGCAGCATTAATGATGCATTGATAGCTCTTAAATCCTATGATATCAATATCGAGTCATGGAATGCAATTATCGTTTATCTTTGTGCATCTCGACTTCCAGATAGTACCCTCAATCCTTGGGAAGCATCTTTGATAAATCCAACTGATATCCCATCATGGGATCAGATGAACTTATTTTTAACAAATCGGTATCGCGTTCTTGAAAGTGTTTCTGAGATGAAACAAAACATTCCAAATACAAATAAATCACCAGTTATCAAGCCCACTTCACAGTCATATTTCTAAATCCAAACCTATTCGAAACTTTCATATGAAAGTTATTCCAGCGTGTCAAGTATGTAGTGCACAACATCCACTACGACTTTGTCCTACCTTTTTGAAAATGTCTGTCGATGACAGACATAAAACAGTTCGTAAACATAAGTTTTGTTTCAACTGTCTTGCTTTAACTCATCATGCAAACCAATGTCAAAGTACTAACACTTGTCTTCGCTGTAAGGGCAAGCATCACACTTTGTTACATTTTGAACGAAGTTTGCCCACAGCTTCAAATCAAAAGGTTTCATTATCTCCTGCAACTCAAGATACTTCTTTCTCTCATGTCGCTTCTTCACCTCAAGTTTTAAATTCATCTCGGTCAACTCATCAAAACATACAGTCCACTCCCATCACCAATCACAATGTAATGTTTTCAAAAAGCTATCGCCAAGTTTTACTGGCCACAGCTTTAGTGAAAGTTCGACATCAAGGAACTGACTTTGATCTTAGAGCCTTGATTGATCAAGGTTCCGGAGTTTCCTTTTATGGAAAAATTCCAAAAACTTATCGATCTGCCTACTCAGGTCACTCAAGCTCGTATATGTGGTATGGGCTCCACTGAAACTGCTTCTTCATCAAAACTTTGTTCATTTACTCTTTTTTCAAATCATCTTAAGAATTTCGAAATAAACACTCAAGCCTTAGTGCTTAAAAAACTTACTTGCAATTTACCAGCCGTTTCAATGGATGTCAGACAAACTGATTTTTCGTTTGACTTTCCTTTAGCAGATCCCCTTTTTTATCAAAGTTCCAGTATTGATATGCTCATTGGAGCTGATCTATATCCACATATCATTTTAGAAGGTTTAAAGCCTAATGTTTTGAGTACCATTCTCGCTCAAAATACAGTTTTTGGTTGGGTACTATTAGGACCTTATGAAAATATCCCTATAGTATCAACTTTTTCAACTTTTGTGACACAGTGCAATGAATTGTCAGCAGACAAAGCTATCAAAAAGTTTTGGAAGCTTGAGGAATTGCCTCATACTCCTGTGCTCACTTCATCTGAACAATATTGTGAAGATTTGTTTCGTAATACGACTTTTCGAGATCCAGTAACTGGTCGATATGTCGTTAAACTTCCTTTTAAAAATTCTCTCGACGAATCAAAACTGGGTCATTCGCGTTCCAATGCAATGAGACAATTCCTTCGCAATGAAAAATCTTTAATGGCAAAACCCATTCTTAATGAAGAATATCAACAGGTTTTATCGGAATATGTGACGTTAGGGCATATGACGCCCACTCCACCATACGAATTATCACAAGCCAATAATATTCAATCATACTACTTACCACATCATGCAGTCTTGAAACCCCAAAGTACCACTACCAAATTGCGGGTAGTATTTAATGCGTCTTGCTCGTCTGCTAATGGTAAAAGTTTGAATGATCTTCTACACCCAGGACCTATCCTTCAAAATGATATAACCCTCCTAATCCTTAACTGGCGTTTTTATAAATATGTATTTAATGGCGATATAGAGAAGATGTATCGCCAGATAAACATCCATCCTGATCACTCACAATTCCAACGCATTTTATTTCGCCCTAGCCCCGATCAAAGAATAGTTGATTATAAACTCAACACAGTAACCTTTGGAGTCAATTGCGCTCCCTACTTAGCTATACGCACTTTACATCAATTAGCTTCAGATGTTCAAACGACTTATCCTCTTGCTTCAAAAATCTTAAAAAATGAATTTTATGTAGATGATGTACTTTCTGGTGCGCACGATATATACTCGGCGCGAAGAAGCCAAATTGAACTCATAACTGCTCTACATTCAGCTGGTTTGAATTTAAGAAAATGGACAGCTAATCATTCCGAGCTTTTATCTGAGTAAATTCACAAAATATTTCAAAGGTTATAAATTATCATCTAGTTCAGCAGTAAAAACATTTACTAAGGGACGTGCAAGTGGAGGAATCTTGTATGGGATAAAAACATCTCTAATGAAAACTTTTAAGTATGAAGAAATCGAAGGTGCAACTGTCATAAAACTTATACAAAAAAACGATATATTCATTGTACCGTCTTACATTAACTGCAACAAGTGGACTGAAGACTATGAAAATCTTAATAAAATTATGATGCGTTTAGCAAACAAAAGCGTCCTTTTAGTAGGTGATCTTAATGCAAGAATTAGTAATTTACAAGTAACTACACTTCAAAGAACGATAAATAATAACATAAACCTCAATAACCGAAATTCAAAAGACACTATTTGCAATCAAAATCAATCTCCTTGATATGTTACAAATGTATGATTGTACAGTTCTCAATGGATGTACTAGTGGAGATCCGGAAGGTCATTATACTTTTATAGGAGGACAAGGCAAATCGGTCATTGACTACTGTGCAATAAATAATGGCTGGCACAACCTTATAGGAAATTTCGAAGTGCAAGCTAAAAACTACTCAGACCACATGCCTATTGTCGTTAAATGGTCTGACAATACAGTCCCAACTGAAAAGACCCTTCAACTCATCCCCAGGCTTAAATGGAAACAACATGAGCTTAACTTATACCAAAGCAAACTAGACAACAACCTTTCTCTGCTAAACGATACTTTTGATTCAACCGAATCACTATCAAACCAAACTATTGCATGCATACAAAACTCTACAATCAGCACTATCTCGAGCGGTAAAAAGAAGTATAATCATGAATGGTTTAACAACGAATGCATGAAAGCACGAAAGAAGTCCTTTTTCCTTCTCAACGCAGTCCGAAATTCCAACTGCCAAAATTTAAAAAAGTGGTACATCGAAGAAAATACACGATATAAGAACTTATGTCTTCAGAAGAAAACGGATTATGAAAACCAGCAAGCCTATTCACTTGGTCAAACGAAGGACGCAAAAGAGTTTTGGAAAGTCAGGAAAAAGATAAATGGTTCAAATTTTACTATAAGTCTAGGAGTAACTGCTGAGGATCTATCAATTCACTTCAAAGATATATTATGTGCCAGATCAGACGTTAAATTTTCGTATGCTGAGCCTTTTCTGTCTGACGAAATACTCGATTCCGAAATCACATTTGCCGAAATATATGCTGCTATTCTTAAAGCGAACAATGAAATTGCTCCTGGAGAAGATGGCGTTACGTATGAATTTTTCAAGAACGGTACAGAAGGACTTACTTCCCGACTGAAATCTCTCTTCAATGATGTTCTACATAAGCAAGATGTCCCAACATCCTTCAAAAAGGCAGTAATTTTCCCGATCCATAAAAAAGGTGACACAAATAATGTTGAAAATTAAATTATTTTGTGGTGTGCTTGCCAGCAGACTTGAAAAGTGGACTGAAACTAATAACATAATTTCAAAATTTCAAGCGGGTTTCAGAAAAAACTTCTCAACTGTAGACCACATTTTTACGTTAACATCCATAGTTAAAGCATCACAAGCCAGGAACAAGAAGACCTATGCATTCTTTGTTGATTTTAAATCTGCTTTTGATCTTGTTAACCGAGTTGCTCTTTTTTATAAGCTTTCCCAGTTAGGTATGTCAACGAAGTTCATCCATGTGATAAAAGAAATGTACGACCAATCAAAAGCAACTGTATGGGATGGGTCAGCACTCTCAAGCTGGTTTGAAACGGAAACCGGAGTTAAACAAGGGTGCCTTCTGAGTGCTCTTCTTTTCGCACTTTTCATTAATGATGTTGAAACTTGTTTGCCTGGAGGTATTCGAATCGCTGATCTGACCATAAATGTACTTTTGTATGCCGATGATTTGGTTATTCTCTCTGAAACCCCAGAGAATTTACAACTGATGATAAATCGACTTTATGACTATTGTGTTAAATGTGGACTTACAATTAACACCAATAAGTCCAAAATAATGGTGTTCTCTAGATCTACCCGAAATAATGGTGTATACACATAGACTTTCAATGGAAGTGCTCTGGAAATAGTTAGCAAGTACAAATACCTAGGAGTTAATATCAACAAAACCATGGACTATAACGAACATGTAACAATGAAATCTACTTCATCGCAAAGCCTGCTTAACATGTCATGGAAAAATATTTTTTCGAATCAGCGTATTGTACTGTCAGCAAAATATAAGATATTTAATGCCGTTGTAAAGTCTTCACTATGTTATGCTGCCCAAGTTTGGGGAATTAATGAGTTCGAAGCAATAGAAAAATTTCAAAGATGCTTTCTAAAAAAACTGTTCAATCTTCCAATTAAAACTCCAACCTATGCCCTACATCTCGAGACGGGTCTACCTAAAATTTACACATACACTCTCAAGCTGCATGCGGACTACATCTCAAGAGTGCTGGCTCATGAAGACAATCGGCTGGCCAAAAAAATGGCATTGTACGAACTGAGGAACGCGGATTGGTGGATGGTAAAGTGGAAAGAACTTGGAGATTCCTGCGGAGAAACGTTGGAACTGGATCACAGTAATTTGATGCACTTTAAAGAACGACAGTACGAAATAATCCAATCACACGAAGACGCTGTAAGGGTTGCATTCATCAAAGAAGCTCAGAAATCACAAAGCAGAATTCTTTATTCTCAATTGAAGCTGAACTTAATGGGAGCAAGTTACTTTAACGATGCACACTCGTACAAGGAAATATCTCTGATTTTCAAGACAAGATGTGAAGTCCTTGGACTAAATGGAACACCATATAACAACAGCTTTTATCAGTTTTGTTCATTGTGTAATCTGAAAGCTAAAGAAGACTGCTTCCATCTTATCAGTGTATGCCCTATATTTGCACAACATCGAATTTCATACTTTGGAAAGAAAACGCTTACGTTAGAAGAAACAATTACATTGTTAAACTTTTGTGTTTGGAAAAAACTCTATCTTTTTTTGAAAGACATATTAAAATACAGAATGTTACTTATAACTGAATATGAATAGATAACTTTATTTGTTAATTACTCTTACTATTGTAAATATTAATTTATTTTCTAAATTTGCCAACCGAGCTGACGGCAAAGGCAAGGCTTTAAATTCATTATACACCTTTGTAAATGATGTATTAAGATATCAATAAATGAATACTTACTTACTTACTTACTTACTCATTCCGAGCTTTTAGATCATATTCCAGAGGATCATCTTCTGAATAAAGATTTTTTGCATTTTGAAGATGATAGTACCACGAAAACCCTTGGCATTCAGTGGAATGCATCCTCAGACACTTTTTCCTTTTCAATCAATCCTGACAGTTTTTCGAGTACCAGTATCACTAAACGATCGGTTTTGTCAACAATTGCTAAGTTATACGATCCTGTGGGTTGGCTTGCCCCAATTGTTATAACAGCAAAAATTTTGATGCAACAAATTTGGAAGGATAAAACGGGCTGGGATGAAAATCTTTCGAGTCATTCGGAACAAAGTTGGATATCTTTTTTGGCTAATTTTGCTGATATCCAACAAATCTCTATTCCAAGGTGGGTTGAATTTTCCCCTTGGAAAACTTTTCAAATACATGGGTTTTCTGATTCTTCAGAAAAGGCTTACGCAGCCACAATTTATATCCGAGTCCATCACAATTCCTCAGAAACTTCGTCTCATTTATTATGGGCTAAAAAAAAAGTTGCCCCTGTCAACTCTCTTTCACTTCCTCGCTTAGAACTCCAAGGTGCAGTTCTCTTGTCACGAATAATTCAAATGCTTCAAAATCAATTTAAGTTCCTTAAAAACAGTCCTGTTAAGTTGTGGACAGATTCAACCATTGTTTTGGCTTGGCTAAATAAGCCCCCAAGTACTTGGAAAACCTATGTCGCCAATCGAACCTCCGAAATACTATCCAATGTTCCTAATATTACTTGGAATCATGTTTCTTCTCCTGATAATCCCGCCGATCTGGCTACGCGTGGTGTCAGACCTAAGGAGTTAATTCGAATCAAATTATGCGGTCTCATGGTAGACTTGCGTCCTCCATTCTATCGTATAATGAACGATTTACTATCCTTCTTCCTTACAAATCTCATTTATCTTTATAACTATAACTTTTAGTCGCTTATATCCATAAATTATTTCTACATGGGGAGATTCAATTAATGGTCCGTTTGGTACGCTCTGAGTACTGGATACCTAAATTAAAAACCCTTATCAAAAAATACATTCGAACTTGTAAACCGTGTACTTTGTACAAAAAAGCCGTTCAATCCCAAATAATGGGATCTTTACCTGTGGAAAGAACAACTTTAAGTTTACCTTTCACAAACGTCGGTATAGATTTTGCTGGCCCTTTTGTAATAAGAAACTACTACGGAAGAAAATGTCGATTGGAAAAGGGCTATGTATGCTTATTTATTTGCTTTGCCACGAAGGCCATACATTTAGAAGCTGTAAGCGATCTATCTACGGCTGCTTTTCTTGCATCCTTTACTCGTTTTGTTGCACGTAGGGGACTTCCGGCAAAAATCTTTACCGATAATGGCACCAATTTTGTGGGTGCGTCAAAACTAATGATGTCAGATTTTCAAAAGGCTCTTAGTTGTTATCCTGGGAGTACAGCACTTAATTTTTCCCAAATTACTTGGAATTTTATTCCTCCTGGCTCCCCCCACATGGGTGGTTTGTGGGAGGCAGGAGTGAAAAGTTTCAAAACCCACTTTAAGAAAGTTGCTGGAAATTCAAAATATACTTTTGAAGAATTTACCACTCTCCTGGCTCGTATTGAGTCTTGCCTCAATTCTCGGCCTCTATCCCGAATTTCTGATAATCCCGGAGATTTGATTCCTTTGACGCCAGGACACTTTTTAAGAGGTGGTCCTTTGCTTAGTCCTCCGGAACCCTCCGAATTCCATCAAGATATTAGTTTTGTACGCAGATGGAACATGCTCAAAGTCATTCATCATCATTTTAGTATACGCTGGAAAGAAGAATATTTAAAGGAACTCATCAAACGCTACAAATGGAAACATCCTCAACGTGATATGGAAATTGGTGATCTCGTTGTTCTTAGAAACGAACAACTTCCTCCGAATGAGTGGCGACTTGGTAACTCGTTGTAACTCGTTCTGTCGCCAAGTTATGCGTCTTATCTTCGGATTGAAAACATTAATATCAAACAAAGTCTAATAAAAAAGCATATACGTATAGTGTATAATCTTATGTATTCATCATATCATTTTTTACCTATGAATTATATAATAAAAAAAACTTAACATATGCACTTAAACTGAGCTTATATCTCGTAAACTTATCTTTTTTATATTAGAAAATCTCTTAACATTTTTTTTGAATAATATTACCTCATTCTTAATTTTGCAATGTTCATTAAATTTTCATTCATTATCTTACTTTATCTTAATTTTGCAATGGTCATTAAATTTTCACTCATTATCTTAATTTTGCACTGTTCACTAAATTTTCATTCATTATCTTAATTTTGCACTGTTCAATAAATTTTCATTCATTATCTTACTTTAACTTAATTTTGCATTGTTCATTAAATTTTCATTCATTATTTTACTTTATAAAATAACTTATAATAATGTCTTTAATTTTTGCATACGAGGATGCAAGGCGGCCGGAATGTTGAAACCAGAGAAGTGCCGTGTAAACCTAAAAGTTAAATCTTCACGATCATCGTGTAAACCACCAAAGTGTTGGTTCTTAGTGTACCTAATATTTAATATGTTTAGTTTTTGTAGGTTGGCCCCCTGATTTTTCATTTTCGGTCGCCTTGGTGATGTCATCGTTCTCGTTCATTCTTTTCGTTGGCCATCATCAAGCAACAAGCAATTTGTCTTATTAAAACTATCTTAAAACTAGTATTCTTAAATCTATTAACTTAAAAGTAAAAATCATTGTAAGATATCAAATTAAACCTAATAAAAGAACAAAATTATAAAACAAAAATAAAACCATTGTGTCGCCGATTTTTGATTGTGGAAACGAGTGCCAAAGTTTCGGCATTTTATACAGTAGGTATAGGGTCATGTCCCCAGTAATCGAACACTTAGTGGTTCATAATAAAGTAATCGTTGACTGTGAAGAAACCATTCAACGTAAATATTTGATGTAAAATCTTAGGCCTAGGAAGGGGGGTGCCCACCTCAAAAAATGAACTCCCCACCTTAGAAAAATTGACAGTTAAGCTTGTCTGGTGCTACAACCCACCCAAGAAGCAAGATTGAACTCAACTGGGAATGAAATTTCAGACACGAAAATGTAAATTTTGAATACAGTTACAGTTGGTCGTCACATGAAAGCAATTTTTGCCCACCTTAATTTTGTTTGTATTCTAATATTTTCTCAGATTCGTTAGTAAAACTTATTTACTTTATTCAAAACGTCCACTCATTTATTTCGCAAAATAAAACACTTTACTTTTCTTACTACAAACAAAACAATTTATTATTCACCACTGAATTAATTCACAAACTTTACTTTTCACTTTTATTACAACCAACTTTATTCATTCAAGATTAAAAACAAACTAATTTTTCAAAAGTTATTCGCAAATTTAGGTGCTCATTGACTTAGAACCAAAAATTTTCAAAATCCACAAAAATCGAAAAAAGGTGTTCTGATTAGAGTTCCGGATAGCAAACAAAGAGTTCTGAACATTTTGTTAATAAATTCTTGTTTTGTTAATAACTTTGTTTGATGTGTAAACATCTTAGCGCTCGGTATGGGTAAAATTGAAAATCGGCTGTAACGGACATGGGCTCACGGTTCCGTTTGGAACCATTTTGTTTGTTGTAGGTAAGTAGAACTCTGTAAACTCGAACAGGTAAGGTAGTTTTCATTTTATACCTAATGGTTTTGGTATTAGCTAAGTGGAGTGAATTCCTTACACCCCGACTCCACAGTAGATAATTTCTCTCAGAATGTTCGTCTTGACATTAAATATCTAATGGAGTCACTCCGTTTCATATTTTGATTGGATGCCAAGATGCAATCATATATTGGCAGAGATATTTTACATACATTTTGCCAGGTGAAGATTTTGTTGCTTTTTTTCTAGAAATTTAATTTTTATTTCATTATTTTGTATCCATATGCTGCTTTTGATGTTAATCTCTGCAATCGCGGGTGGCAATTTTGGTTTGTGATATTAAGTGTTAGGTAATTGCAATTTCTTGATTTTAAATGTCATAACATGATTTGCCAAGTGGCGTATTCTTTTATGTTTCTCTAGTTGGCTGTGGTTAATGTGTCAAAAAGAAGTGTTGTAATGTCATATTTAAAAAAGTTACTTTGAGTTACTTTTAATTTAGGAACGACAAACGCTTAAAATATGGCTGATCTGTCAAACAAATTGGGTGAAAAAAAGTCGAAATAGATTTGGAATTAAAAATCAAGAAGAAATTGTGATTTCATTATTGAAAAGAACTTTGATCAGCACTTCGAAAATGCATACATTTTTCAAATTAAATTTCATTTATCTTCATTCTAGCACAAAATTGAATATTAAGGCGCCAGTTATAGGTTAGGTTAGGTAGAAGTGGCTGTCAATACTAAGTACTGACACACTTAGACCAAAATTGGTCCGTTGTGATACCACATGAATCTTAAAAACTCTTTCCTTGCTCGCTAAAACCACTTTGAGCTCCTGACGAAGCGTGTGAGACTATAAATGTCTGTGTTTGCCAGATCACTAGGATCGTTAAAGAAGTAAACTCCTAAATGGAGCCTACGTCTGAGGGAAAGAGCAGGGCATGTGCAGAGAAGGTGAGGAATCGTTTCCTCTTCCTCCTCGTCCATGCAGCTTCTGCAGAAATCGTTTGAAGGTACGCCAAGCCGCGCTGCGTGCCTGCCTATTAAACAGTGTCCTGTTATGACACCTACAATAGAGCTAATATGCATTCTATTTAGAGATATTAAACACTTGGAGCGTTTCAGGTCAAGGTTTGGCCATACTTGTTTTGTCGCCAAACAAGTAGTGATGTTTTCCCACTTTGTGTTTGTTCTCTTCAACGCATCTTGCTTCAGTAAAAGTTTACACGTAGCGATGGGTATACCAATGTTTACCTTTTCAGGTAAAATGGGTAGTAATGTTCCACTTCTAGCGAGTTCATCAGCTTTACAATCACCTGGAATGTCACTATGACCCGGCACCCAACAAAGGTGAATATTAAACTGTTGCGCCATCTCCAACAGAGATGATCGACAGTTGAGGGCTGTTATAGAGTTTGTACGGACAGAGTCCAGGGATTTAATGGCGGCTTGACTATCAGAGAAGATGCGGATATCCGAGCATGATATCACGTTTTCTTTGAGCCAAGACAGTACTTCTTTTATCGCTAGAAGTTCCGCCTGTAATACGCTACAAGACGGAATGAGAGACTTAAATTTAGTCTTTCAGAGTACACTCCCCCACCAACCCCATCTTTGGTCTTCGATCCGTCAGTGTAGAAGTGAGCGCCAGTTATAGCTATCATTGAAATTCATCATTGAAAATTTTAATGATTGTTTTTGAGACGTTTAGGAAGTAAAATCATTTATTATTTATGTGAACAAATATAGCTCAAGATTTAATTTATATTTTTTAGCCAAAAAAATAGTTCAAATAGGAGCAAATTTCCATGCAAAAAGACTTTTCTTATTTCAATGATTGAACTACCTAACCAATGATCATTGAAAAATTAAAAGTACATTTTTGTGGAAAATTTGGCCTATTTGAATTGTTTTTTGACAAGAAATATTAATTAAGCTTTGAGCTTTAATCGCCCATCAAAATAATTAATGATTTTGCATTCTAAACGCCTCAAAATCAATCATTAAAGTTTTCAATGACGAGTTTCAATGATAGCTATAACTGGCGCCTAAGGTGCTTAATTAATATTTCGAGCCAAACAAAATTTCAAATAGGTCCAACTTTCCACAAAAATTGACTTTTAATTTTTCAATGATCTTACCAATGATCAATCATTGAAATAAGAAATGTCTTCTTATGTGGAAAGTTGGGACTATTTGAAAAATTTTTTTGGCTAGAAATATTAATTAAGTCATTAGCTTTATTTTTCCATCAAAATAATAAATGATTTTAATTCCAAAACGTCTCAAAATCAATCATTAAAATTTTCAATGATAGCTATAACTGGCACCTAAAAAATGTCGAAAAACCTGGGAAAAATTTCCAAACTCACTATCGACGGTAAAATCAATAAAAATAAAAATATATTAGCTTTATATTTTCCCCCAGATCTGATCTGGATTGTATATGCATACATGTATTACAATAACAACACAAAATCCGACCTTGCTTTTGGATTTAGATTTGCAAATTAATTCTGACCATACACCCTTTGTACTTTTTTGCAAAAATGAGTTTTTTCTCTCACAGGTAGATGGCTTTTTGTGTTGAAGATAGGGAGAAAATAGAGAATAGAGTAGAGAGAAAATACAGAAACAAAAGGATAAACGGGGATCGGATAGGTATATAACACTCTTGTCGCACTGGGATGCTGTTTGTTTTATTATGATAATCTAATCCGGATCAGATCTGGGGGATAATAAAATTAAACTAATACATATTACAAAAATGAGATCAATTCCAAACCGAACGATCGAGAAGCAAACAAAAGATAACTCAAAATGAAAACATCGTGATTTCAGCTGCTTTTGACGGATTAAACATTTCAACTCAGTATCAAAGAGATGAGTTGGAAAAATGGTGCAGGGAATTAACTTCACGGGAATTATCTTCACATGGGAATTTACTTCACCAGTAGTGGGAATTAATTTCACCTTTTTCTTGTGAAGTAATTTCCCCCTAAAGGTGGGAAATAATTTCATCCGAAAGTTGTGTGAAGTTATTTCCCACCTATGATATGATAGAAATCATAAAAATGTAAAATTGTGTTTCCTTAAATCCCGATTCTTTAAATGCAAAAGAGATTTGCATACACCCAGCCCCGCACCTACCCCAAATCCTATAATGGGCCCAAGCAGGGGGGTTGCAGGGGGGCAACATGCCCCCCCAAACATACCTCACTGTTTATTCGCTGTAATGCTTGCTGCTAGCATAAATACAGTGCTAGCAGCAAGCATAAATACAGTGTTAGCAGCAAGCATTACGGCGAATAAACAGTGAGATATGTATGGGGGGGCATGCTGCCCCCCTGCAACCCCCCTGCAACCCCCCTGCTTGGGCCCATTATAGGATTTGGGGTGGGTGCGAGGCTGGGTGTATGCAAAGTTTCTTTTGCATTTAATGAATCTGGACTTAAAGAAACGCACATTAAAGTGAAATTAACTCCCACAAAAAAGTGAAATTATTACTCACTTTCAGTGGGAAGTAATTTCACTTCAAAAAAGTGAAATTAGTTCCCATTAGTGGTGAAGTTAATTCCCATGTGAAGGTAGTTCCCGTGAAGTTAATTCCCTGCACCTGGAAAAATGTACTCAAAGTTACTTTTTGACACTTTAACTTTGAATCCAGGAACAACTTTGTGACGTCATAAAGTTAATTTAAGTAGCTTAATTTGTGATGGTTTATTTTCGGAGGAGTTTTCTCGGAAGGAGTTTTTTAATGGGTAAGTTCATTATAATTTGTGTCGTGCAACCATTTTGTTTTAGCGCTTGTATTACAGATTCCTAATTTTTGCCATACGTGGTAATGACCCGATCCCTTACCTTCAGGTGAAAACGAATGTTTACACATCTTCCACGCGAGTCCCGGTACTCACACATTTTTTTTTTTCTAATTTCAAAATCCATTTGAAAATTTTCGATTCTAAGTCAATGGGTACCTAAATTTGCGAATAACTTTTGAAAAATTAGTTTTGAGAAAAAAAAGTTATTAGCAAAATGTTCAGAACTCTTTGTTTGCTATCCGGAACTCTAATCATAACTCATTTTTTTCGATTTTTGTGGATTTTGAAAATTTTTGGTTCTAAGTCAATGGGCACCTAAATTTGCGAATAACTTTTGAAAAATTAGTTTTAGAAAAAAAAGTTATTAACAAAATGTTCAGAACTCTTTGTTTGTTTGCTATCCGGAACTCTTATCAGAACTACTTTTTTTTCGATTTTTGTGGATTTTGAAAATTTTTGGTTCTAAGTCAATGAGCACCTAAATTTGCGAATAACTTTTGAAAAATTAGTTTTAGAAAAAAAAGTTGTTAACAAAATGTTCAGAACTCTTTGTTTTCTATCCGGAACTATAATCAGAACTCCTTTTTTCGATTTTTGTGGATTTTGAAAATTTTTGGTTCTAAGTCAATGGGCACCTAAATTTGCGAATAACTTTTGAAAAATTAGTTTTAGAAAAAAAATTTATTAACAAAATGTTCAGAACTCTTTGTTTGCTATCCGGAACTCTAATCAGAACTCCTTTTTTTCGATTTTTGTGGATTTTGAAAATTTTTGGTTCTAAGTCAATGGGCACCTAAATTTGTGAATAACTTTTGAAAAATTAGTTTATGGAAAAAAGTTATTAACAAAATGTTCAGAACTCTTTGTTTGCTATCCGGAACTCTAATCAGAACTCCTTTTTTCGATTTTTGTGGAATTTGAAAATTTTTGGTTCTAAGTCAATGGGCACCTAAATTTGCGAATAACTTTTGAAAAATTAGTTTTAGAAAAAAAAGTTATTAACAAAATGTTCAGAACTCTTTGTTTGCTATCCGGAACTCTAAGCAGAACTCCTTTTTTTCGATTTTGTGGATTTTGAAAATGTTTGGTTCTAAGTCAATGGGCACCTAAATTTGCGAATAACTTTTGAAAAATTAGTTTTAGAAAAAAAAGTTGTTAACAAAATGTTCAGAACTCTTTGTTTGCTATCCGGGACTCTAATCAGAACTCCTTTTTTTCGATTTTTGTGGATTTTGAAAATTTTTGGTTCTAAGTCAATGGGCACCTAAATTTGCGAATAACTTTTGAAAAATTAGTTTTAGAAAAAAAAGTTATTAACTAAATGTTCAGAACTCTTTGTTTGCTATCCGGGACTCTAATCAGGACTCCTTTTTTTTCGATTTTTGTGGATTTTGAAAATGTTTGGTTCTAAGTCAATGGGCACCTAAATTTGCGAATAACTTTTGAAAAATTAGTTTTAGAAAAAAAAGTTGTTAACAAAATGTTCAGAACTCTTTGTTTGATATCCGGGACTCTAATCAGAACTCCTTTTTTTCGATTTTTGTGGATTTTGAAAATTTTTGGTTCTAAGTCAATGGGCACCTAAATTTGCGAATAACTTTTGAAAAATTAGTTTTAGAAAAAAAAGTTATTAACTAAATGTTCAGAACTCTTTGTTTGCTATCCAGGACTCTAATCAGGACTCCTTTTTTTTCGATTTTTGTGGATTTTGAAAATTTTTTGTTCTAAGTCAATGGGCACCTAAATTTGCGAATAACTTTTGAAAAATTAGTTTTAGAAAAAAAAGTTATTAACAAAATGTTCAGAACTCTTTGTTTGCTATCCGGAACTCTAATCAGAACTCCTTTTTTTCGATTTTTGTGGATTTTGAAAATTTTTGGTTCTAAGTCAATGGGCACCTAAAT
Organism: Dasysyrphus tricinctus; assembly: GCA_963921185.1. Lineage (NCBI taxonomy): Eukaryota > Metazoa > Arthropoda > Insecta > Diptera > Syrphidae > Dasysyrphus > Dasysyrphus tricinctus. The sequence goes on along the minus strand of OY992530.1, from coordinate 173,271,949 downwards.
TTGCGAATAACTTTTGAAAAATTAGTTTTAGAAAAAAAAGTTATTAACAAAATGTTCAGAACTCTTTGTTTGTTTGCTATCCGGAACTCTTATCAGAACTACTTTTTTTCGATTTTTGTGGATTTTGAAAATTTTTGGTTCTAAGTCAATGAGCACCTAAATTTGCGAATAACTTTTGAAAAATTAGTTTTAGAAAAAAAAGTTGCTAACAAAATGTTCAGAACTCTTTGTTTTCTATCCGGAGCTATAATCAGAACTCCTTTTTTCGATTTTTGTGGATTTTGAAAATTTTTGGTTCTAAGTCAATGGGCACCTAAATTTGTAGTTTTAGAAAAAAAAGTTATTAACAAAATGTTCAGAACTCTTCACCGAAAAAAAAACGTTGGTAAAATCAACCAATATCCTTGGTTAATCTTGCGTCAACCACGCATCTTGGTCAATCTGACTATGCTTGCGTTGTCAATCTTTTTATCAAAACTTTACGATGTTCGTGATCGATTTCGGGTTTGAACAAACACTTCGCATTTTAAAGTGACTGTAAACGTGTTAAAAAAAAATGATCACGTTTCTAGGTACTCCAATATTTTTCGTGATCACGAACATATTTTTCAAGACTATATGTCAACTATAAACATTTTTAACGAACAATGTTTTGTATTAAGCTGAATATTCATTGGTGTGAAATTTATGAATTTACGTGATAGAATAATCAGTTTCATTGTTAATCGAACACGGTAGTTTGGAAATATTTGTTGTGCTTGAACTAAAATTAATATGTTTCAATGACCATGTTTGTGATTGGCTCATCATTTTCATTGTTAACCAAGCAGGAAAATCTTCTAAAGTATTTGTGTTTGAAGTTAAATTTCCGTGCTTAGATAACTATGTTTGTGTTTGGCTTAAAATGACAGTGTTGTTATATATATACATTCGTTGTTGGTTTATCATTTTCGTTGTCAACAAAGCAGGAACATTTTGTAAAATATTTGTGCTTAGAGTTAAATGTCCGTGCTCAGATAACCATAATTCTGTTAAGCTAAAAATAACCTTGTAGTAATTTATATACATTCGTGATCAGCTGATCATTTTTGTTGCTAATTAAACAGGAAAGTCCGGTGATATTTGTGCTTCAACATTAATGTCCATGCTCAAATAAGTATACTTGGTGTTTCGCTTACTATTTTCCTTGTTAATATACTATCATTTGTGATTGAATCATAATGACGTGTTCTCTCTACTTACTTTTAAATTGGTATGCTGTAAGAACTTTTAAAATAATAGGAAAAACAGGTAAATGTTTGAATGTATTCAAATTGAGTTTATTAATATTTTCGTAAATGTTTTCTAAAACAAAAGTAATATACGTATACAGATAATATTAACTTAGATTATCATACTAGTTTAAAATAAAAAATTTAAAATTAAATAATATTTGTACATGTTTCAGAAAAATGTTTTTTAAAAGATCTAAGTGCCATAGATACTCTTACAAATCAAAGTCAAAACTAAATCTTTTTTTTTCTTAAACAATAGCTTTACATGTTTAGAATATCATCATCATCGTGTCCTGTAACCCCGGCTGGGGCATAGGGCGTCAACAAAACGTCTCCATCCTTCACGGTCTGCTGCAAGGTACTTTAGCTGTGGCCACGTCTTTCTCTGGGATTCTGCTTCCGCTAAGACAGTTGATTTCCATGTTGTTCTTGGTCTTCCAACCCGCCGTGCACCCTGAGGATTCCATTCAAAGGACTGCTTTGCAATTTCATTGTTTGGTTTCCTCAGTGTGTGACCAATCCAACGCCATTTACGCTTTCTTATGTCGACGTCCAGCCGCTCTTGACTTGTCCTGCGCCACAATTCCTCATTTGATATTATTTGTGGCCACCGAATCTTTAGGATATGGCGAAGACAGCGATTCACAAAAGCCTGCAATTTCTTCGAAATGATAGACGTGACTTTCCAGGTTTCACAAGCATATAACAGCACGGATTTGACATTGGATTCGAAGAATCTCAACTTAGTGCGTAAGGAGATTTGACTTGATTTCCAGATTGGGGACAGAGTACCGAAGGCAGCACGAGCTTTATTTATTCTACTTTTAACGTCCAGATCCGTACCACCGTTTGCAGAGACAATACTGCCAAGGTAGTTGAACTGTTCCACTACTTCAACTGGCGTCTCCTGTAGAATAATACGCTGCTGTGTGGAGCGGCCTGTGAGCATTATTTTTGTCTTTTTGCTGTTTATTCTTAGACCACTCGACTCTCCCCTCACTTGCAGTGTTTGGCACATCCCGTTCAGCCCACTGATGTTATTTGCCAGTAGACATATGTCATCGGCATAGTCTAAATGACTGAGCCTTTCGAACGGTCTCCATTGAATGCCCTGTCGCTCTGCTGTACCTACACTGGCCGTCAATACGTCGTCCATCGCCAGCAGGAAGAGAATTGGCGATAGAACATCCCCTTGTCTCACACCCTGTTGCACTACAAAGGAGTCGGATAGCTGCCCGTTGTGCAAAACAAAACACCTTGCGTTGTTGTAGGACTCTTTAATAATGGCAACTATTTTTGGTGGAATTCCTCTACCAAGCAACGATCTCCATATACATTCTCGGTTAACTCGATCAAAGGCTTTCTCAAAATCCACGAACATGAGGTAAAGCGGTGATTGAAATTCCATCGACTGCTCGAGGACGATACGCAGGGTGTTGATATGGTCGACACACGATCGACCACTGCGGAAGCCAGCTTGATGCCTCTTGAGTGTAGACTCGATTCTCTCCTTTATTCGCTCGAGAATGATGGTTGCCATTAGTTTTGGGAAAACGGACAAAACGGTGATACCACGCCAATTGTTGCAATTCTTTAAGTCACCTTTCTTTGGCAACTTAACAATCACACCATCCTTCCAATCCCTGGGATAGCTTTCGTTTTCCCAAATGTTTTTTATCAACGGATGTAAAATACTAGCCGCTGTTACGGGATCGGCTTTCAGGAATTCAGCTGGTATTCCGTCCAGTCCAGCTGCCTTGTTGTTTTTGAGGAGATTTATTGATGTCTGGATTTCCGATTCTGACGGGGGTTCGATGTCAATACCCCTATAGGACCTGCGCATCTCGTTTAGTTGGGGCACTTCAGCACTCTGCTCAACTGAATCCTCATTTAGCAGGGCACAAAAATGGTCCTTCCATCTACGAAGCTGATCCTCAATTGATACCAAAAGTGTGCCATCCACATCCATTACAGGATGATTGGTGTTGCTTTTTTTCCCGATAACATCTTTGGCTATTTGGTACAATTCCCGGATATCTCCTCTTCTGGCAGCGATTTCCGCATTATCTGCGAGTCCATCTACCTTCACCCTCTTGTCACGTCTCACACAGCGATAGACCATTTTATGTGCAATGCGGTACTCTCTTCGCAAGTCAGCCTTTCGTTGAACATCTGCTTCATCTGTTTAGAATATACCTTTTATAAAAAAAAAGTTCCATTTTATCATACATACTCGTACATGATACTCTTACTAGTCACAAAAAATATTTGTTTAAAAAAAGTACTTATTTTAAAAGGTATTGATAAAAGGATAATTCTTTCCATTTGAACGGACTTTTACTTAATTTTACTTATTTCAAACAGTTTTTAACTGTTGTTCTTGTAAAGCTAAAATAATAAACAATTTTTTTACAAAATAATATTTTTGTAGGTCTCAAGAAAATATTATAATTAATAATGTAAGTACCATTTAATATTTCATTTGAAGTGCAATGGCTAACTTAAGAAAATGCAATATATTTTCATAAACTGCATAGCTAAATATTTTTTTTTTGATTCGATTAATATCTCAAGATCGACTGAAATAATAATTTTCTATATTGCAGAATGTAAAAGTATTTTTTTAGAAGGTATGAAGGATTTCAAATAAAAAATACATTTTTCATCAGCTAAGGACGTTGTTGGGCATTGGGGTGGAGCGATTTTATCGAATTTTTCCAAATCACTGGGTGCAACTTATAGTTTATACGTAATGGTTTCCTGAACGTATCCTCATCATTAGTTTTGAGTCGCCCTTGGGAAAAAAGAACCAGCAAGCCACTGAAAAATACCCCTTTTCCAAAAAATTTACTTTTTATGTTGAATTTAGTTGAATTTAACAACAATATTTTTCTTAACACATCCTCATTATGAATTTTGAGCCGACTTTGGGAGAAAGAAAATGGGAAGTGACTGACTAGTACTTACTCGCAGCTATTTTTATACATATATTCAAAATAAGCAAAGTTTTTTGAAAAAAGATTATTTTTCAGTTGCTTCCCGTTTTTTTTCTCCCAAAGAGACTGACAATTGATCATAAGGTTGTGTTCAGAAAAATATTATTGTTAATACAGCTAAATTCAATATAAAAAGTGTTGATGGTTTCTAGGATATAGCTTTTCTACACTATATTCAAAATAAGTAAATTTTTTGAGAAAGGGGTATTTTTCAGTGGATTCCCAATTTTTTTCCCAAAAGCGACTCAAGACTTGTTATGAGAATACGTTCAGGAAACCATTTCACATAAACTATGAGTTACACGCAGTGATTTGGAAAAATTTGCTAAAAACGCTCTACCCTATTGGGCATACATAAATGGCACTTAAACATTATTATAATTTTTCAAAATGTTGTCTAAAATAAAAACATTTGGTGGAACTCTTTCCGAAGTTTAAATTTTAAAAAATATTTTTGAAAAAACAGCCATACTGAACTACATCCTATTGGATATTTAAGATTTAAGACAAAAAAAATAGTTGGCTTGAAATACCTTCTTTTTCTGGTTTCACTACCAGATGTTTGCTTGTCTTGCGGTAGGTGGCAGGATAGAATGTAGGAGATTCCTTACTATAACGTCTTCAAGGTCTAAAAAACGTAAACATTTAGTTAACAACTTAATAATATAAAAGGATACTGAACATTAAACATACCATTTACAAAATGTTTCTTGTTTAAGAAACCAAGCAGCTCTTGACTATTTTGGTCTTTAATTTTTTGTTGAAAACGGGGATTATAGAGGCTTTAAGTTCATCCCATAGTTCAATGAGACAGTTCTGCTTCCCAGGATAAAGAATGACAAAATCAATGTTTACCCTAAGAAAGAAATAAGAAAAAAAATCAAAAAATGTTTTAAGAATACAAAATATATGTTACAAAAAAAGAATGTTTTTAATATTAATAAATAATAAATAAATTGGGTGGCGCAACAGCTCGTGCAGAACCAGGGCCTAGTGACTTACAACTCTCCACCATTCATGTGTGCGTGTTGTTGGCAGGAATGGAGGGGACCTATAGTTTTTTGCCGAGTCCGAACGGCTAAGTGAGAAGCACTTTTTCATGACAAGTATACTCTTGGAGGATTTGTCAGTTCCTCACAAGAGGCAGTACCTCGGATAAAACCATTTCTGGTTTTAGGTGGCACCATCGACATGACAGTCCTACGCACTAACCATCATGCCACGAGGTATAAAGTTTTTAATCTAAGAACCCAGATAAATTAATTCCTCAATAACAAATATATTTTATTATTTATTTTTATTGGGTAGCTTACAAGCATAAAGCATAATAAATGCTTTAAAATGCAATTTAGTTTTTAATTTTAAAAACGAGATGGCACGGTGGCTAAATGACACTAGGTGCACAAGATGTGAGAAACTTTATTTAAAAAAAACAGCAAAACAATTTTATTTGGACCACCCTCATGCCAAACAAATGAAATTTTGACTTTTAAATGACTTTAAAGATTTTAAAAAGTCAGACTGCTGTCGAATTGACTTCAAGTCATAATTTTCAAAATGACCTACGACTTTTATTTTAAAAGTTAAAGTTATTTTGGAAGTCAAAAGACTATTGAAATAAGTCTGAGTCTTGACTTAACTGCAGTCACTAAATGAATTTAGTGTTAACAACATTGATTTCTATCTACAGAATTGAAGAAAATTTAAGTGGGCTGGATGCACAGATAAGCTGAGAGTCATGAAGTTTTTAACGTTATTGATATCCTCTCTAACAATTCAATTCAGACAATTTGAAGACAATATAAATATTAAACCAATTACCAATGTCACTCCAGCAGAGTGTTTAATCAAGGGCCAGTTCTTCTAAATTGTGGACAAATTCTGGGTTTTAATTTCTTGTTGTCTTGAAAGTTGTTCTCCATTTAGATTTAACCTCATCGCAAGGCTCTTTAATTGTGAACTTTAAGCCATTTTATATCTGTCAAGGTATAGTCTGAATCAAAAAAAAAATCATATCAAAAAATGAGAAAGTTTTAAGAATAATTTTCATTGTTTGAAGATAAAAAATTACCATGCACAAATTCCATTTCTTCTTCGGTCAAATTTGGATTAAAATAACTTTGATTTGGTACTTGGACTTGAGTTGAATTCATTTTCGCCTGTCTTGTCAAGGCCAATTTTTCGATGCCAGTGCATTAAATTGTAGTAGCGGCTGTATAACCTTCCTGATGGATTTTCTTTTGAACCTTTCTTAGGTGCCGCATAATAATTGATCTGTAATTAATGAATTTTGATAGAAGGTAATGTTACCGTAATAAAAACTGAAATTGTTGTATTTCTTCTAGTGGATTCAAAATCGTTTTTTGTAAGAAATGTATAATTAAATCTCAACTGTAGTTATTTACTACCTACTATTGAGACCCAAACTTTTCCGTATCAAGTAAATCTAGTAGGCAAAAAGTTCGGGTTTATTATTAACTCTGAAGTTCTTTTCAAAAGCTAACTAAAATGCGTTTTGCATTTGAAATTAGTCAACTATGTTGAACATTCTGAAAAGAGAAAAGGATGTATTCTTGCAATTCTTGAAAGCACTTTTGCTTACAAAAATACTTAAAAAAAAGAAGGAAATTAAAAGAAATAATACTAAATTAAAACGAATTGAAGCGAGTTTTATTTCTTGAATCTCCTTACTTTTTTATTTTTTAAATAATTTTAAATGAGCTTTTTGGTTAAAAAGTGTTAAAGAGAACACATTTGCCTTTCATAATAAAAAAGAAACAATTATGCTTAATAACGTGTTGTTTTTATAAAAAAAAAATGATATCCAAGTCAAAAAACAAAATGGTAAAAAAATGTTTTCGATAATAAATTGCACGAAAACCGTTATAAGTCGCAAACGAGAGCGAAAATGAGAAAATTAGCTCATAAGTTTTTCGACTTGAATGGACCTCAGGAACTCACGGTTTTCTTCTGCGGTGGTGATTTCCGGACTCCCTTTACAGGGTGTCCCCTAATTCGTCAGTAATATTTTAATTGAAAAATTAATTTATCCTTGAATTATATGTACATGGTTAAACCCTTTTTTCGGTTTTTTTTTTTTGTTGGGAAAAGTACCTTTTATTTTTTCTTTATTTCTCAAAAACTAAGAAAGATTTTTAAATTTGGATATTGGTTTTTGACTAAAATTTATTATGGGCATTGAATATTGAATACAGAAACAGTATTTAATTACGTTTAATACGAATAATTTTGAAAAATATCAACTTAAAAAAAATAACAAAATTTTGACTTTGAAATTTCATTTCTCAAAAACTATTCGCTTAAACAACTGATTTAAAAACCGAATACAAGGATGGGTAACTAGCTTTCAAAAAAATTTAAAGCACATTATTGCATGTCTATTCATTAATTTTTTAATATTTTTTTTTGCATTTAAAGTTTATAATTCAGAAATTGCCTTCCCTGCCTCAGAGGAGGAGATACAACTTTACCTCCATACAGTTGTTGTCTTAGAATATGCCCAAGAATCATGCTCTGCAATATTATTGACGAATAAGGGGACATGGATATTTAAACTAGGTCGATAAGGAAAAAAATCCGGAAATATTAAAAAAAGTATACTTCAAGAAGAAGCTTAGCACTTTCAAATTCAACAATGGTTTAAAAAAAATTGTATGTTTTATAGCTTTATACAAAAGAAAATAGTTTTATCATAAAAACACTTCTGTTTAAAATAATAAAATCAGTCTATTAAAAAAAATGTGATGCGAATCTTAAATCAAATTTAAAAAAAATGAATGGGAATACAAAATAAATACTTACAGAATCTTCATGAAATCGATCACGGATTCTTGAAGCAATGTATTGGAAATCCTTACGAGATACAGCTGTGTTGTTTTTTGTGAGAAATGTTGCTATACTGTCCATTAATATTCCCCGACGAAGTGGCCCGAAGAGTGCATAAAGAACCGTATCTATCCTTTAAAATAAAATCAGTTTATATGAAAAAAGTAGCACAGCAAGAAACTTAAAAATTTTAATCTAAGATATAAGCTTTTTAAACTAATCTAATCAGCCTAAATTTTGATTGCACAAGGCTGTGAGTACAAAAATGGTCTGAATTAAATTGAACTAATTCACCATTTTATACTCTGAAGTATTTAAGCTTTCAAAATATTTATTTATTTTATTTTTTATTATATGATCAAACACCAAATTCACTGCAATAAACACACTCATTGTTTAAATAGGGGTTTTCATGAAAAATGTCTTGAAAATCAATTTGATATAAACTATCTATAGTCTGAATTGTTTTTAAATGCAATTTCATCAAAAACTTTGATTAATTTTTTTAGAAGATTATACTGTTATCAAAATAAGCTAAGATCATGTCTCTAGCACTTGCTGTTTAGCTAAGAAATAAAATTATGTTTCCAGTCACAAAGCATTTTTCATGAAAATGGCCTACGTTGACAATGCGAGCCTTTTTTGTTTTTAAATTAATTTAATTAAAAAAACTATGAATACAACATTTAAGAGGATTATAAATGGAATAAAAGTTTAGATATCTTTCGATTTTCGTTTCGCTTTGAGAGAAATTTATTTATTTATTCGTTTTTCTACGTCGGCAAACGTTTTTTTTTTAAACGAATCACTTATTTATATTTGAAAATCTATGATCTATTCAAATATACCTAATAACTATTTTATATAGGTAGGTATTTTGTTATCTAAAAAAAGTTAAAAGTTTTGAGATAATCGTTACGACTTACCTTTAATACAATAAGTATAGTTATCCTTTTTTTAAGAATGTTTGGTAGATATTATTTTTTTCAATTTGTTGGTTGACCCTTCAGGTCATGTCGAACTGGTCATACTATTATCTCACATGTGTGATCGTGTGAGGTGTCTCATTATGTGCTAACCTTAAACAAAACAAACGCGAAAAATTAGTTTTATATTGAATTACTGAATTTATGAGAGAAAAAACATTGATTTTGCATTTTATTTTTATGTTTTCATTTTTCTATAAATATTATATTTCGAAACTCTTTACAAAATCATACTTTTTTAAGATGGCGTCTGGATAGAAGAAAATTCTAAGAAATATTTGTTGATACATACATATCTGAAGTAAGCTACCGACAAATATAGTTTCAAACTTGGGGATAATCTTAATGACTTACCTTTATTATCTTATTACAATAATTTTGTAATAATTGCTGGTGAATAGGTATTAGTTTTTTATTATTTGATTCACTATTTTACAACACGCGTATAAAATTGACCTTTACGTTCGGTGGCACTTTAACTTCTGATGGAATAAAACGAAATGAAAATTATTGCATCCAAGTCGGTTACAATACTTAACGCGTCCTTTTGATCACGAACGTTGGTATACAAGCAAATAAATGTGCCAGTTTACAATGTTTGCGATGACTGAACAATGTTCGTATTAATTTTTCATAACTTAACCATGAAAAAAAGATTTTTCCTATATTTTTGATCACGAACATTTTCATCTGAGCACACAAACTTGTCAGTTTTATGAAATTTCTGATGACTCAACATTGTTTGTATTAATTTTTCAAACTATGTGTTACTGCTTTTATAGAATGCAGCTGCTTGCTACGACTTTTGGATGTTCATGTTGAGACAAGATTTCTTTTCACGTCTCTCATCAACACAGACATTATGGAAGGAAAAAGAGAGACGGATATTAAGCTTTGTTTACACTGAACAGCTAAAAAAATTGAAAATAATAATTAATGGGGGCTATCGTGGATAAAATTTCCCACGGAATTTCTCCCATCTTCTAAAATTGGAAATGCCAACAATATTTAACTGTTCAAATTTGGTCGATCAAAATGGTAGCCCAGTGGCCATGGAATATTAATTTTCGATGCCAATAAATTCCGAGAGAAACTGCGACCACAATTCACGTTCCCAGTTTTCGACGATGGGAAAAATTCTGTGGGAAATTTTATTCACGATATCCCCCAATATGTATGAAATAGATTTATTCGAACTAAAAAAGCCAAAAATAAAATAAAATAACTCTTGAATTTTAAATTTTTGCACCGATTTTGATTTTAAACAAAAGAATTAAAAATAAAAGAATATGAGGTTCTTTTTTCCAAATACTAGGAAGTTCCGTTCTGACTTCGTCACAAAGATAAAGTAGAACTTATCGTATAATAGTCTAAAGCTAATGTCAAAAAACTTAAAAAAATTAACTTTCTAAACAGTGAAAAGGAAAAGTGAGCCATATTCCACGCAAGTAAATGACTCATCTCTCTTTTTTTCGTTCCCAACTCCCCAAATCGCAGTTTCACTTTCGTAGGGTGCGTTCGGGAGCGCTCTTCACATCCGAACGCAAAAGTTAATGAAACTCAACAAAAAGCTATAAATTGATATTAGCCGTGTTTTTTAGTGCATTTTTATCTTCGCTTACAAAAAATGAGCATGTTAAATACAACAACAATACGGAGTTATACTAAAATGTTGTTGTATTTGACATGCTCCTTTTTTAAGCGAAGATTAAAATGCACTAAAAAACAGGGCTATCATCGGCTCGTCATGTGATTTCCTTGTATTAGCTTGTTTACTTCCGACCACTTCAGTGAGTTATCGACTATTGTAGTTCCACATTTTTATACAACATTTTTGTATTCATGGGAACGCAAATTTGCGTTTACATTTATTTTTTCCATCAGAAAATGTTGTACAAACTACTTGACTATGTAATCCAACTATTCAAGCATTATAAACTCATCTCTTTTGCGACGTTTCAGATGTCTCAACAATGTTTGCAATCATTTTAAAAAGTATTTGTGATAATATAATAACGTTCATGATTATTTTACCACAAAAAAGAGTTTTCTTATATTTTTGATCACGAACATTTTTATTCAAGCACACAAACTTGTAAGTTTTATGATATTTCTGATGACGCCATAATGTTTGTATTCATTTTACAAAGTATGTGTGATGCTTTTTTAGAATGCAGCTGCTTACTACGACATTTTGATGTTCTTGCTGAGACAAAGAGCTCTGTTCCGTTCACATCTCTCATTAAAACAAACATTATGAAAGGAAAAAGAGAGATACATATTAAGCTTTATTTTACACCGGACAGTTAAAAAAAATTGAAAATAATAATTAATATGTATGAAATAGTGTTATTCGAATCAATAAGGCCAACTATAAAACAAAACTTAAACTTTCAAATTTCAGCACCAATTTCGATGATTTGTTTTCTGCTAAATGTTTAGGTACCTATACATGAATAATTATGTAAATTCAGAAAATTTCTGGAATGTGTCTATATAATAATTTATAAAATACATGAGTAACCTCATGTGACGGTGTAATGTCATGGTATCTAATGTTGTAAGCTGCGTAATTCTCTAAAAATTTGTAGAAAATTTGTCAGATTTAGATACAGATTTTTAAGAAATTTGCGATGTAAAGTGCTGATTTGGTTTTTTCTTATTTATTCTTCAATTATTTTATTAATTCTTTATGTTTCATGAATTATTTTGGTTCAGAAGCTTTCTAAAATGGGTTAAAATATTTTTATTTTTTAAATTACTTAAAATAAATAATTTGGTCCAAAAAACTAATTATCTGTAAATTTAGGAAAAATATTATATTTTAAAACAACGCGACCATCTCTATTCTTTTTACACTTTCGGATTTTATAAAATAATTTGTATTATAAAGTGCAGATTTGGCTTTTATTTTTCAAGGCTTCCATTTATTCTTAAGGATGAACTAAATTCAACTATTTGTTGCACAAATTGTAACATGCGCTAGCTGCGAAAAATCCGTTTTATATATCAAATCAATCTGAGATGGTTTAGTTTTTAATCTAGCTTGATTTCACGATTCGTTTCGTGTTTCGTCGTTTTGACACATTTGATGTAGGGGGAACGAAGTAACGAAAGCACGTATGAAGATTTTAATCACTGCCCTCGTATCGCAAAATTTGACAGAATGACTGGCAAAAAGAATCAACAGTTTCATTCTGCTTGCCTATAATCTGTCGAAATTTGACAGTTAAATAGCAACATGCCATTTGCCTAAATGGGGTTTTATCTTAGAGGCCTTTTTATTATGCAACTCAAAAGGATTTAATTGCGTCAGTGGATCGTTGGCGTGTTTGATCAATAATAGCTGTGTTTTATTATTTTCGATCTGCTCTGGATTAACTTTTAACTCTTTATACAAATACAACTTAAAATCAACAATGCAATTGTTTAAAGATGAAACCAATAGCAAAAAAGATAGTTTTCGGTTAGTTACGCGTTAATGTTTGATTGGTAATTAAAAGAGCATTTTTATTCTTACTAGCGAATTATTTCGTATTGAAAACATCTGCAAATATATTTAATCAAACATATTTGTGATCTTTCATGTTGAAAACATTTGAAAACATATTTAATCAAAAATTTTTATTATCTTAATTGGAATAAAGTTCAACAACGCATGGTTAGTTGATTTGAATACGAAACGTTTGTAGTTTTAACCACAGACATAATTAATTTTAGTTTATTGCCAACCTATCATTCTATCATATTTGTTGTAAATTAACTATAAAATCAACAATGGAAATGTAAAAAGATGAAAACAATATAAAAAAAAACAGATACTTCTTTTTTAATCACGTTCATGACTGATTAGCAATAAACATAGCATTTTAATTGTTATTCAAAAATTATTTCATAATGAATATATCTGCAAACATATTTGATCAAACATTATTGTGATCGTTATTCGAAAAAAAAATTAAAAAAGCATGGTAATTTGAATTGAATACGAATCGTTTGTAGCTTAAACCACCAACATCATCAATTTTAGTTCATTGCGAACCTGTCGTTCTATCATGTTTGCTGTTGTTTAACTATAAAATTAACAATACAATTGTACAAAGATGAAAACAATTAAAAAAAATAAATAGTTTTTTGTTAATCACGCTTATGATTGACTGGCAATAAAAGCAGCATTTTTATTGTTAATCAAAATGATTTCATATTGAAAATATCTGCAAACATATAAAATCAGACATTTTTGTGATCCTTAAGAGAAAAAAAAAGTCAACTACGCATGATTAGTTGATTTGAATACGAAACGTTTATTGTTTTAACTACAAATATACTCAATTTCACAATTTTTTGCCAATTTTTCGGTTTATCACGTTTATTATTGATTAACAATCAAATCAACAATGTCATTATTGATTTAAAATAAAATCTTATTCAAATCAACTAATAATATTAGTCAATTCAAATATGTTCGTGATACTTCAGAGAAAATATATCAACAACGGCTCGTTAGTTGATTTGAGCATGCGGCGTTGGTTGTTTTAACTACAAACATACTCAATATAGCCAATTGTTGGTCAAACACGAAACATACTTGAATCAACCAAGGTTTTTTTTTTCGGTGTTTGTTTGCTATCTGGGACTCTAATCAGAACTCCTTTTTTTTCGATTTTTGTGGATTTTGAAAATTTTTGGTTCTAAGTCAATGGGCACCTAAATTTGCGAATAACTTTTGAAAAATTAGTTTTAGAAAAAAAAGTTATTAACAAAATGTTCAGAACTCTTTGTTTGCTATCCGGGACTCTAATCAGGACTCCTTTTTTTTTCGATTTTTGTGGATTTTGAAAATGTTTGGTTCTAAGTCAATGGGCACCTAAATTTGCGAATAACTTTTGAAAAATTAGTTTTAGAAAAAAAAGTTATTAACAAAATGTTCAGAACTCTTTGTTTGCTATCCGGGACTCTAATCAGAACTCCTTTTTTTCGATTTTTGTGGATTTTGAAAATTTTTGGTTCTAAGTCAATGGGCACCTTAAACTGCCCTAACTTTTCCAATTTTGTAGAACTCTTTCTAAAACCCATCAGGAACTCCAGAACTCTTGATTTTAAGGTGAAAAACGTGCTCAGAACTCTTTTTCTTAAAAAAGTCCTTGCTGCGTGAAGTTAGCAAAAAAATGTTTTTTTTTTTTATTTTAACACCCTATTCGCCAGAACTATTGAAAAAAAGTATGAGGAACTCTAGAACTCTTTGTTTGTTACCGAAAACTCTAATTTTGTATTCAATTTTAAACAATTTTTTTGCTAACTTCACAGGAGTTGTAGACGGTCACTGTGAACTACTTTTAGTTTGCCTCTTAATCTTCTCTGAATGCGGTAGACGACATCGTTTATTCGTGTTACAACAGTATAAGGGCCTTCCCAATTTTGTTGGAGCTTCGGTGAAAGTCCCTTCCGACGGTGGGAATTATAAAACCATACAAGGTCTCCCGCTTGGAATCCTGTCGTTGTTGCTTTTGTGTCGTATCGCGTTTTCATCTGACGACTTGATGGCTTCATATTTGCCCTTGTTCTTTCATGAACGTCACTCAGCCTTTCTTCTTCCTTTCCCTTATCACTCCGATTCATGGGGCCAGTCTGTTGAATTTGTACTATCCTTTCGTTGTTCTTTAATGCCTTCTGCCTAGTTTTGATTGTCAGGATACCGTCCATTGCAGTGCTGCCATATCGTTCACAATGAATTATCATACAATGCGCTGATTTCTATCATACCAGAGTCAAAATTATCATACGTCAAATAAAAAAAAAATGTCCCTAAATATTTATGTAAGTACATATAAAGAACGCATTTTTTTATCTAAAATAAATACACTAGTCAACGAAATTAAAGGAACAAATTTGTTTTCAATTTTTTTTAGTGTTTTTTGAAGAGCTGTATCTTTGTGACGAGTGGTCGTATTGAGTTAAAACAAAAAGTATTTTACAGCTTTATGTTTTTTGTTTCGAGAATTATCAGCAAAAAAAATGTTTTGAAGTACCGTTATTAAGTTATTGCAAGAAATGAGACAAGACAAAAAAATTATTTTTTAAAATTTTTTTTGAAGGTCCTCATTTCTATGGATAAATTTTTTTGAATCAATCAAATGTAATGATCAGATACCTTGCTCATTCAGCTTCAATTCAGTTTTTTATTTGTTGTCGTGCAATTTTTTTTGCATGGTTATTTGACTTTGAATGAAAAGGTACTTTTAGCCTTGCTTACCAATATCTCAGCAAATAATGACGTTATAAAAAATTCAAAGACAGTTTTGGAAATTTAAGAAAGCGTCTTACAAGACTTTTTTAAGATTGTGTTAAAATTATTGTTTTTTATCGTTCACCGTTAGTTTTAAAAAAGTTCTAAAAACTGACGTTTTGTGGTCTTTTCGTAAATCTTTTTTTCTTTGCAAATATTAATTGCATGGCTTCCGTTGGTATGCAAATTTGTAGACTTTTAAAACATCAATATTCTTGTAAATTTTCAAATTGATTCATTGAACCGTTTTTCCTCACCAAAACTTCAAAGTCTCACAACCCAGGTAAAGGAACAAATTGTGTTGTTCCTAAACAATGCGTAGTCGTCATCAAATTGACAAGAAAACCGCAATTCCATTAGATTTTTTTCACAGTTTTGCATTAGTTAGATACTTTTTTGACTTGAAATGAAATAAAAAGTACATTTAACAAAAAAAAAAAAAAATTTCAAACAAAAAAACTTTAATTTAAAAATTTTTTTTCTCTATCCCTGCATCACTTTGAAAGTGGCTTTAGAAACAAACCAAAGTAGGTTTTCAATCAACTTCGGATGTAATGTAGTAGATTGTGAAATTCTGCGTCAACACCTTCTTTAAATTTTATTAATTAGAATATTTTTCTTTCTTTTCTTGGCTTTTCAAATTTTCTCTCCCGAAACTACTTTTTCTACCCCTTCGTACAAGGGAAGGGGTGGGAGAAAAACAATTATGTGGTCCTATGGTTTCGAGAGTGTTGAAACCAACGGGAGTTCTCGAGTCAACGCCCAACCCTTGGTCTTATATTTATAAGCAACATTTCGGGATTTAAACTGGTAAGTGGCAACCCTTCTCTTGTCCTTCTGACAGTAGCCGTTTTCCTTTGGAGGTGGCAAAGTACTTATGAGTAGATGAAAACCCTAATCTAGTACTACCAACTGCTTATGCTCTCATGTGTGAGTAGATACATTTTACATGGGAAAGCCGTTTGATGTGTTCCATTGAAAAAAGTTAGGAAAGTACTTGCAAGTACTTCGCCACCTCCAAGGAAAACGCCTAGTGTTGACACCCTCCCAACACTTCTTTAAAGTAAGTTAGGACATGAACTCCTTGTATACTAAAGTTCAACCCGTAAGGTCAAAATGAAAGGTTGGTCTCCTTAACAGCCTCACTTTATTGAATAGACCTGTTAAAAAGGAACAATTTCGTGCAAGAGTATTTATTATTCAATATATTTGTTTGGCCTTTATTATTACTTGTGTAATGGTCACACTGGCCACTTTTCAATATTTGGCAATTTTACACTTAAAATGTTTTGTTCAAAATTTAATTTTTTATCGAAATGGATAGTTTGGAAAATTTCTTAAAAAATTTAAGCAGGAAAAGAAAACAAAAACCAACATACAAAATATCGAAAAATCAAAGATTTTTAAATTTTTTTCTAAATTGCGCATAACTTTTTTCGGAGCGAAGATACGTTCAAGACATGTTTTAACAAAGTAAAGTAGAGTTTTAAGGCCTTAATAAGAAATGTTAAAGCAACATGTTATTTGAAAACTGACAGAGATATAGCCATTCAAGCTTCAGCCAAATATAACAATTATCATACATTTTGCGTATAATAGTGAATTTCAAACATACATCATAGAGGACCACAAATTATACTACATGTAGCATAACTATTCTACGGTTCTCAGCACTGACAACGACACAAATGTAGTAGAAGGCTGATGGCTGCATTCAGAAGAAGTTTAAGAAAAAGAGTAGATTTATGTTTAGACTTGATGTCTTTTAAATTTGGATTGCGAAATTGTGTATTTAAGTCAAATATCACAAATTATCATACATTTTGAGTATGATAATGAATTTCAATCATACATCATACAGGACCACAAATTATGCTACATGTAGCATAATTATTCTACGGTTAGCAGCACTGGTCCATTGAAACCGTTGAGATGACGTCTTTGGAATCATACCCCTTTGGTAGCTGGTACTTCCGTACAAACTGACGACTTATGTAGCCATGTTCATCTTCACGTTCATGATTACCTTCCACTACCAGGCTGTTGCCAACAGTTTTGACCATTGATTCATTTGGCTTGAAAAGGCTGACATCCATGCACACTTGAAATCCGTCCGTTCCAACTTTGTAGTTTTCTTTGGAATCACACTTGTCACCCTTTCGCCGAGTAGGAGTTAGTTGCAGCGGAGCCACTTTTGGGCTTTATATATTGCTTCCCGAGTCATCTTTTTGCACAATCCTCCTTTTCCTTTTACTCCAATCGTAAATGGGATCGGCTCTCAATCGCTTGATGGAAACAACCTCCTATTCTTTTTTATGCGTGCAATGATTGTAGTCTGGTTTCCATGGTCTTCTAGGTGGCAATCTGCACTGGCGTTGGAGATGTCCAGTCCTGTTGCAATTCCAACATGGAGGTTTTCTAGGTGGCAGTTTGCATTGGCGTTGGAGATGTCCGGTCTTGTTACAGTTCCAGCATCGAGCAGGTCCATCTCGCTGGTTTCTTTGGAATGCAGTTCTCTGGCAATAACACTCCTCAACTTCTAGTTCTCTTACTCGATGAACTCTTTGAGAAGCCTGTTCTGCTGCTTCTATAGTCAGGGTGAACGCCAATGCTTCAGGGAGCGTGCGTTTTCCAGCCGTTCGAATTGCTCGCTGAAGGTTGACGTCAGATACAGCACGAACAAAGGCTTCTGTTGCGAATTGGTTGATGATTTCATCTCCTGCAGCTGGATATGCCAGGTGCGCCAACCGTTCGATGTCTGCTTGGAGTTGTTGCAGAGTTTCTCCTCTTTTCTGGACTCTGGAATTGAGTTGGACGCGGAAGACTTCTTGCATATGGCCATCTCCAAAACGTTTGTCAATGGCCTGAACGAGAGCACTGAAGTTGCCATTTTTATTTGCTGGTATGCATTGTAACAGCTCAGCAGCAGGTCCTCTGAGGGCAAGCGTTAGAGCTATGCATTTGTCTTCCTCATCCCAGCCATTTGTTGCTGCAGCTGCCTCAAACTGCTTTTTGTAGATTGACCAAGAAGTTTGCCCGTCGAAGGTTGGTGGATGCATCTCTTTTTTCTTTGGACAGTCGCCAGAACTTTCTCGAACCTTCATTTTCCTTACTTTATCTAATTCCTTTGTAATGGATTCGATTTTATCTTCGAACTTTGCTTCTATTGTCGATAATTGTTTATCTACAGTCGAAAATTGCTTATCGACACGCTCGTCAAGAGTAATAATTCTGTTGTTGAAAGCATCCAACTTACTTTCGAGCAGATTTGTCTGTTCTTGGAATTGTTGAAGAAGATTCCTTTCTTGTTTTTCTAGAAGATTCTTTTGCTCTTGGCTTTGTTGCTCGAATCGTTCGAGAAGATTCTTTTGTTCACTACGTTGTTCTTGGCCTTGTTGTTCAAATCGTTCGAGAAGATTCTGTTGTTCATTCCGTTGTTCTTGGCTTTGTTGTTCTGGAAAATTCTTCTGCTCTTGACTTTGTTGTTCGAAACGTTCGAGAAGATTCTTTTCCTGACTATCAAATTTGGCAAGCAGCTGAGACAGCATATTGGTCATGCCCGATGTACTTACTTGCTCTGGCTGTTCTTCCATTTCAATGTCGAATAGTCGAATATAAACGTGTCCGGGTTTTTCCACATCTTCTTAAATCTTCTTGCAGACGAATTATAAGATCATTCTTTGTTCCAGCAGTAGGAAGATCTCGCTTATTCAGTTCTGCCTTAAGTTCCACTAAATTTAAATCATTCAAAGATTTACCCATTTTTTTTTTTTTACTTTCCACACTATAAATTAACTGAGTGCACAGATAAATTAAGTTTTATTCCACTTCTAACACCAATGTAATATTTTCTCAGGTTCGTTAATAAAACTTTAATTACTTTACTTAAAACGTCCACTTATTTATTTCGCAAAATAAAACACCACTTTTCTTACTACAAACAAACGATTTATTATTCACCACTGAAATTACTTTTCCCTTTTATTACAACCAACTTTATTCATTCGCGATTAAAAACAAACTGTGTCGCTACCGTTCAAACATGTGCCTTTTATACTTGTTTTCCAAACTCTGGAAAGTAGTGGAAAGTTCTGGTCTCTGCTTCCAGAGCTTTCCGTAGGGGAAATTTCCCAATAATTTCCCTTCCAAAAGCTTTTATTTGACAGCTGGTAAATCTGCTATAATCCGGCAGATGGCGCTTCTTTCGTTTGAGAGTTGCTTTAATTATTGCTAATAAGGGTATGTTTGCACTGCGACCGTAAGCCTTATTGTGTCCGTTTGTTTACTCTTCGGAGTCGTTATAGTTCAAATATGGAAAGTTATTACAGTATATAACATTCCTCTGAATCGAGTGAGCTTATATTGTAAAGTTAAATTGCATATTTAAAGATAAAGATTTATTATTTCTATACATTCATGTTTTTTCTATTAATTTTCTAGGAAAATGGGCCCGAAAATAGCGATATTTTCATTCTAAACGAATTTGCACCTCTTAGGGCAAGTTTTTCAGTTCAGGGTTAGCTTTGAGTCAAACTAGAGTTAGCTAATCTTGAAAATAAAATAATCCCGAGTTAACTCAGGAACAGTTTTTCAGTAGAGGATTAATTTTATCTTTCAGTTGTCAAAAATCTAGGGCCAACGATGTGCAACACAACGACATTGAACTGACAATAATTTTACTTATCGAAATCTAGATGGTGCCACAGCTGAAAAGGCCCTCAATTTGGTCCCTGAGTTAACTCACCACATAAGACGAGTTAACTCAGAGTAAACTTAGGATTTCAACTGACTGAAAAACATGTTTATGGACTTAACTTAGGTTTAACCCCGAGACTAGGATGATCTCGCACTGAGAAACTGGCCTTTATAGTAAATAATCATGTTCACTTGAATCATAAGCCGCATTTTATTATCCACATGATCTGATCCGGATCATTTTCTAACACGTGATTACAAAAACAACATGGGATCCTGCTTTTTATCTGCACCTGTTTCAATGATTCAAAAATGACTATTGTGAATGTGGCAACAGACACGTGGAAGATAAACAAACATGACAGATCCTATCTGTTTTATTTAAAAATAAAATGCGGCTATTATCTATTATTTGCTAAAAATATAATCCTTGTTATATTATCATTCATTTCATACCTCAAAAAGGAATTACTGAAATTATAAACCATTTCTGGAGAGCTTATTCGTGATATTCCAAATCATGTATTGGTACCTAGTTTGCAAAATTTTGGATTGAGTAATGTTCAAAAATCGATATAAACCTATCGATGGTTAACCTAGAAATATGTGTGATTAACCAAAATAACCTGTTATTAATCAAAATTATTATAAAAATAAATTTTTAAAATCGTATTTAAAATGAGAATATTATTGTAAATGGAGTGAAAGCTTGCTTTCAAACCTTTCGAAACCTCTCGAGTCTCAACTACTCAAACTTAATGCAAATATAATTCTAGCACGCTTTGAAAATTTAAGATTTTTTCAAATATCTGCAGATACCTAATTTCTGAAAAACGAAGCAGCATTTCTCGACTTTTATCCAATTTAATGCAGCTGGATCGACATTTTTTTTAATTTTTTGGCTTAACCTCGAAAATGATTAAAATACAAATTTTCTTGCAATTGATTAATAAATTGAAACTTAACTGTGGAGCTTGTGAGCAACACACATATACTACATACATATATGTATGTACGAGTATATGCAAATTTTAATTAGGTTATGCAAAATAGAATTTTAGAAAACTGAAATTATTTGGTGGGTGTGGTCAGCAGTTATGAACTATACAGGGTGTCCCACACCTGAGTGGAAGCATCTTAGGGTGTGGTTCCTGGGTATATTCTAAGAAAAAAATTGTATTGCGGGAAAGTTGTATCTCCCCTCCCTGAGGCAGGGGGGGGGCAGTTTCTGAAAAATTGACTTTATAAATGCCAAAAAAAACATTAAAAATCAACGAAAACACATCTAATAATGTGCTATAGTTTTTTTGAAAGTTAATACTTTATTCTTGAATTTAGTTTTTAAATCAAGTTGTTTTAACGAATAGTTTTTGAGAAATTAAATTTCAAAGTCAAATTTGCTTAAAAAAATTGTGAATTTTTTTCTTAAGTCGTGCAATTTTTTTTGCATGGTTATTTGACTTTGAATGAAAAGGTACTTTTAGCCTTGCTTACCAATATCTCAGCAAATAATGACGTTATAAAAAATTCAAAGACAGTTTTGGAAATTTAAGAAAGCGTCTTACAAGACTTTTTTAAGATTGTGTTAAAATTATTGTTTTTTATCGTTCACCGTTAGTTTTAAAAAAGTTCTAAAAACTGACGTTTTGTGGTCTTTTCGTAAATCTTTTTTTCTTTGCAAATATTAATTGCATGGCTTCCGTTGGTATGCAAATTTGTAGACTTTTAAAACATCAATATTCTTGTAAATTTTCAAATTGATTCATTGAACCGTTTTTCCTCACCAAAACTTCAAAGTCTCACAACCCAGGTAAAGGAACAAATTGTGTTGTTCCTAAACAATGCGTAGTCGTCATCAAATTGACAAGAAAACCGCAATTCCATTAGATTTTTTTCACAGTTTTGCATTAGTTAGATACTTTTTTGACTTGAAATGAAATAAAAAGTACATTTAACAAAAAAAAAAAAAAATTTCAAACAAAAAAACTTTAATTTAAAAATTTTTTTTCTCTATCCCTGCATCACTTTGAAAGTGGCTTTAGAAACAAACCAAAGTAGGTTTTCAATCAACTTCGGATGTAATGTAGTAGATTGTGAAATTCTGCGTCAACACCTTCTTTAAATTTTATTAATTAGAATATTTTTCTTTCTTTTCTTGGCTTTTCAAATTTTCTCTCCCGAAACTACTTTTTCTACCCCTTCGTACAAGGGAAGGGGTGGGAGAAAAACAATTATGTGGTCCTATGGTTTCGAGAGTGTTGAAACCAACGGGAGTTCTCGAGTCAACGCCCAACCCTTGGTCTTATATTTATAAGCAACATTTCGGGATTTAAACTGGTAAGTGGCAACCCTTCTCTTGTCCTTCTGACAGTAGCCGTTTTCCTTTGGAGGTGGCAAAGTACTTATGAGTAGATGAAAACCCTAATCTAGTACTACCAACTGCTTATGCTCTCATGTGTGAGTAGATACATTTTACATGGGAAAGCCGTTTGATGTGTTCCATTGAAAAAAGTTAGGAAAGTACTTGCAAGTACTTCGCCACCTCCAAGGAAAACGCCTAGTGTTGACACCCTCCCAACACTTCTTTAAAGTAAGTTAGGACATGAACTCCTTGTATACTAAAGTTCAACCCGTAAGGTCAAAATGAAAGGTTGGTCTCCTTAACAGCCTCACTTTATTGAATAGACCTGTTAAAAAGGAACAATTTCGTGCAAGAGTATTTATTATTCAATATATTTGTTTGGCCTTTATTATTACTTGTGTAATGGTCACACTGGCCACTTTTCAATATTTGGCAATTTTACACTTAAAATGTTTTGTTCAAAATTTAATTTTTTATCGAAATGGATAGTTTGGAAAATTTCTTAAAAAATTTAAGCAGGAAAAGAAAACAAAAACCAACATACAAAATATCGAAAAATCAAAGATTTTTAAATTTTTTTCTAAATTGCGCATAACTTTTTTCGGAGCGAAGATACGTTCAAGACATGTTTTAACAAAGTAAAGTAGAGTTTTAAGGCCTTAATAAGAAATGTTAAAGCAACATGTTATTTGAAAACTGACAGAGATATAGCCATTCAAGCTTCAGCCAAATATAACAATTATCATACATTTTGCGTATAATAGTGAATTTCAAACATACATCATAGAGGACCACAAATTATACTACATGTAGCATAACTATTCTACGGTTCTCAGCACTGACAACGACACAAATGTAGTAGAAGGCTGATGGCTGCATTCAGAAGAAGTTTAAGAAAAAGAGTAGATTTATGTTTAGACTTGATGTCTTTTAAATTTGGATTGCGAAATTGTGTATTTAAGTCAAATATCACAAATTATCATACATTTTGAGTATGATAATGAATTTCAATCATACATCATACAGGACCACAAATTATGCTACATGTAGCATAATTATTCTACGGTTAGCAGCACTGGTCCATTGAAACCGTTGAGATGACGTCTTTGGAATCATACCCCTTTGGTAGCTGGTACTTCCGTACAAACTGACGACTTATGTAGCCATGTTCATCTTCACGTTCATGATTACCTTCCACTACCAGGCTGTTGCCAACAGTTTTGACCATTGATTCATTTGGCTTGAAAAGGCTGACATCCATGCACACTTGAAATCCGTCCGTTCCAACTTTGTAGTTTTCTTTGGAATCACACTTGTCACCCTTTCGCCGAGTAGGAGTTAGTTGCAGCGGAGCCACTTTTGGGCTTTATATATTGCTTCCCGAGTCATCTTTTTGCACAATCCTCCTTTTCCTTTTACTCCAATCGTAAATGGGATCGGCTCTCAATCGCTTGATGGAAACAACCTCCTATTCTTTTTTATGCGTGCAATGATTGTAGTCTGGTTTCCATGGTCTTCTAGGTGGCAATCTGCACTGGCGTTGGAGATGTCCAGTCCTGTTGCAATTCCAACATGGAGGTTTTCTAGGTGGCAGTTTGCATTGGCGTTGGAGATGTCCGGTCTTGTTACAGTTCCAGCATCGAGCAGGTCCATCTCGCTGGTTTCTTTGGAATGCAGTTCTCTGGCAATAACACTCCTCAACTTCTAGTTCTCTTACTCGATGAACTCTTTGAGAAGCCTGTTCTGCTGCTTCTATAGTCAGGGTGAACGCCAATGCTTCAGGGAGCGTGCGTTTTCCAGCCGTTCGAATTGCTCGCTGAAGGTTGACGTCAGATACAGCACGAACAAAGGCTTCTGTTGCGAATTGGTTGATGATTTCATCTCCTGCAGCTGGATATGCCAGGTGCGCCAACCGTTCGATGTCTGCTTGGAGTTGTTGCAGAGTTTCTCCTCTTTTCTGGACTCTGGAATTGAGTTGGACGCGGAAGACTTCTTGCATATGGCCATCTCCAAAACGTTTGTCAATGGCCTGAACGAGAGCACTGAAGTTGCCATTTTTATTTGCTGGTATGCATTGTAACAGCTCAGCAGCAGGTCCTCTGAGGGCAAGCGTTAGAGCTATGCATTTGTCTTCCTCATCCCAGCCATTTGTTGCTGCAGCTGCCTCAAACTGCTTTTTGTAGATTGACCAAGAAGTTTGCCCGTCGAAGGTTGGTGGATGCATCTCTTTTTTCTTTGGACAGTCGCCAGAACTTTCTCGAACCTTCATTTTCCTTACTTTATCTAATTCCTTTGTAATGGATTCGATTTTATCTTCGAACTTTGCTTCTATTGTCAATAATTGTTTATCTACAGTCGAAAATTGCTTATCGACACGCTCGTCAAGAGTAATAATTCTGTTGTTGAAAGCATCCAACTTACTTTCGAGCAGATTTGTCTGTTCTTGGAATTGTTGAAGAAGATTCCTTTCTTGTTTTTCTAGAAGATTCTTTTGCTCTTGGCTTTGTTGCTCGAATCGTTCGAGAAGATTCTTTTGTTCACTACGTAGTTCTTGGCCTTGTTGTTCAAATCGTTCGAGAAGATTCTGTTGTTCATTCCGTTGTTCTTGGCTTTGTTGTTCTGGAAAATTCTTCTGCTCTTGACTTTGTTGTTCGAAACGTTCGAGAAGATTCTTTTCCTGACTATCAAATTTGGCAAGCAGCTGAGACAGCATATTGGTCATGCCCGATGTACTTACTTGCTCTGGCTGTTCTTCCATTTCAATGTCGAATAGTCGAATATAAACGTGTCCGGGTTTTTCCACATCTTCTTAAATCTTCTTGCAGACGAATTATAAGATCATTCTTTGTTCCAGCAGTAGGAAGATCTCGCTTATTCAGTTCTGCCTTAAGTTCCACTAAATTTAAATCATTCAAAGATTTACCCATTTTTTTTTTTTTTTTTTTTTACTTTCCACACTATAAATTAACTGAGTGCACAGATAAATTAAGTTTTATTCCACTTCTAACACCAATGTAATATTTTCTCAGGTTCGTTAATAAAACTTTAATTACTTTACTTAAAACGTCCACTTATTTATTTCGCAAAATAAAACACCACTTTTCTTACTACAAACAAACGATTTATTATTCACCACTGAAATTACTTTTCCCTTTTATTACAACCAACTTTATTCATTCGCGATTAAAAACAAACTGTGTCGCTACCGTTCAAACATGTGCCTTTTATACTTGTTTTCCAAACTCTGGAAAGTAGTGGAAAGTTCTGGTCTCTGCTTCCAGAGCTTTCCGTAGGGGAAATTTCCCAATAATTTCCCTTCCAAAAGCTTTTATTTGACAGCTGGTAAATCTGCTATAATCCGGCAGATGGCGCTTCTTTCGTTTGAGAGTTGCTTTAATTATTGCTAATAAGGGTATGTTTGCACTGCGACCGTAAGCCTTATTGTGTCCGTTTGTTTACTCTTCGGAGTCGTTATAGTTCAAATATGGAAAGTTATTACAGTATATAACATTCCTCTGAATCGAGTGAGCTTATATTGTAAAGTTAAATTGCATATTTAAAGATAAAGATTTATTATTTCTATACATTCATGTTTTTTCTATTAATTTTCTAGGAAAATGGGCCCGAAAATAGCGATATTTTCATTCTAAACGAATTTGCACCTCTTAGGGCAAGTTTTTCAGTTCAGGGTTAGCTTTGAGTCAAACTAGAGTTAGCTAATCTTGAAAATAAAATAATCCCGAGTTAACTCAGGAACAGTTTTTCAGTAGAGGATTAATTTTATCTTTCAGTTGTCAAAAATCTAGGGCCAACGATGTGCAACACAACGACATTGAACTGACAATAATTTTACTTATCGAAATCTAGATGGTGCCACAGCTGAAAAGGCCCTCAATTTGGTCCCTGAGTTAACTCACCACATAAGACGAGTTAACTCAGAGTAAACTTAGGATTTCAACTGACTGAAAAACATGTTTATGGACTTAACTTAGGTTTAACCCCGAGACTAGGATGATCTCGCACTGAGAAACTGGCCTTTATAGTAAATAATCATGTTCACTTGAATCATAAGCCGCATTTTATTATCCACATGATCTGATCCGGATCATTTTCTAACACGTGATTACAAAAACAACATGGGATCCTGCTTTTTATCTGCACCTGTTTCAATGATTCAAAAATGACTATTGTGAATGTGGCAACAGACACGTGGAAGATAAACAAACATGACAGATCCTATCTGTTTTATTTAAAAATAAAATGCGGCTATTATCTATTATTTGCTAAAAATATAATCCTTGTTATATTATCATTCATTTCATACCTCAAAAAGGAATTACTGAAATTATAAACCATTTCTGGAGAGCTTATTCGTGATATTCCAAATCATGTATTGGTACCTAGTTTGCAAAATTTTGGATTGAGTAATGTTCAAAAATCGATATAAACCTATCGATGGTTAACCTAGAAATATGTGTGATTAACCAAAATAACCTGTTATTAATCAAAATTATTATAAAAATAAATTTTTAAAATCGTATTTAAAATGAGAATATTATTGTAAATGGAGTGAAAGCTTGCTTTCAAACCTTTCGAAACCTCTCGAGTCTCAACTACTCAAACTTAATGCAAATATAATTCTAGCACGCTTTGAAAATTTAAGATTTTTTCAAATATCTGCAGATACCTAATTTCTGAAAAACGAAGCAGCATTTCTCGACTTTTATCCAATTTAATGCAGCTGGATCGACATTTTTTTTAATTTTTTGGCTTAACCTCGAAAATGATTAAAATACAAATTTTCTTGCAATTGATTAATAAATTGAAACTTAACTGTGGAGCTTGTGAGCAACACACATATACTACATACATATATGTATGTACGAGTATATGCAAATTTTAATTAGGTTATGCAAAATAGAATTTTAGAAAACTGAAATTATTTGGTGGGTGTGGTCAGCAGTTATGAACTATACAGGGTGTCCCACACCTGAGTGGAAGCATCTTAGGGTGTGGTTCCTGGGTATATTCTAAGAAAAAAATTGTATTGCGGGAAAGTTGTATCTCCCCTCCCTGAGGCAGGGGGGGGGCAGTTTCTGAAAAATTGACTTTATAAATGCCAAAAAAAACATTAAAAATCAACGAAAACACATCTAATAATGTGCTATAGTTTTTTTGAAAGTTAATACTTTATTCTTGAATTTAGTTTTTAAATCAAGTTGTTTTAACGAATAGTTTTTGAGAAATTAAATTTCAAAGTCAAATTTGCTTAAAAAAATTGTGAATTTTTTTCTTAAGTCGATATTTTTCAAAATTTAACGAAATTAAATGCTATTTTTGTGTTCAATATACATTGCCCTCATTATTCTTTAATCCATTACCGAAAACCAAATGTAAAAATCTTTCTTAGTTTTGGAGAAATTAAGAAAAAACGAAAGGTACTTTTATCAACAAAGCCCGAAAAAAGGGGTAAATTATGGATTATTCATGAATAAATTCATTTTTTCGGCCTTTTTGGGAAAAGTACCTTTTGTTTTTTCTTAATTTCTCCAAAACTAAGAAAGATTTTTACATTTGGTTTTCGGTAATGGATTAAAGAATAATGAGGGCAATGAATATTGAACACAAAAATAGCATTTAATTACGTAAAATTTTGAAAAATATCGACTTAAGAAAAAAAAAACAATTTTTTAAGCAAATTTGACTTTGAAATTTAATTTCTCAAAAATTATTCGTTAAAACAACTTGATTTAAAAACTAAATTCAAGAATAAAGTATTAACTTTCAAAAAAAACTATAACACATTATTAAATGTGTTTTCGTTGATTTTTAATGTTTTTTTTGGCATTTAAAGTCAATTTTTCAGAAACTGCCCCCCCCCCCCCCTGCCTCAAGAAGGGGAGATACAACTTTCCCCCCATACAATTTTTTTCTTAGAATATACCCAGGAACCACACCCTAAGATACTTCCACTCAGGTGCGGGACACCCTGTATAGTTCGCTAGTAAGAGGCGGAGGATTAATTTAGCGGTTTTTGAATGTATGTAAATTATCTTTAAAAAATCCATTTTCTGTTCTTTCTGTTTGAAAATACTATTATTTGGGATATTTAACCCTATAAGACTAATGTTCGTCGATTCGACGAACGCATTTTTTTTTCTTGAATTTCTCTTTACCCTTTTTCGCTATCGCTTTCGTTTTTTGTGTAGCTCTAGTCATTCATGAGTTGTTGTTGTGTGCGGAAGCTCGGCGACTTGTCTGCTTATTAAGGGTGGTTTTTAGGGAAAAATAGGACGATCTTTCGTCGAAACGACGAACATTTGCTTTAATGTAACTTTTAGTGTTAAAAACTCTCAGGACTAAAATTCAACTTAATACTACCAACAATGAAAAATCTTCAACAGAGCACAGCATAATTGAAATTAGCCCGAAAAAAGAATGATTTGCAAATTGTGGCCTTCAAAAAAACGGCGTATGACGAAATCCAAATGTGCAAAGTGCAATATCGACATATGCGGACAACACAAAATTGAAGGTTGCACCAAATGTACAAATAAATTTTTTTTACTATTATTGTTATTTTTACTCGTTTTATTATGAATTAATGTTTATGTTTTTGTTATTTTTAATTCATATTTTTAATTATTTTTATTCAAAAAAAAATTAAGAAAAAAAGATCTCATAAAACCTGTGTTCCTATAGAAAATAAGAAAAAAAAGACTTATGTATGTGAAACATAAAAGTATAAAATCGTGTTTTATTACAAAAAAGAGTCAAAGAGAATAAGTTATTGATAATGACAAGAATTTGTCAACTATACTTTAGCAACAAATCGGGTTTAAACATTGAAGTACGGGAGGCAGCGTGGAATTTGAAAAGTCGTTTCATACCGACTGAAAATAATACCAACAATAGTTTTCCACATTCGCATAAGACATCTGACCGGAGTAATGGGTTCTTGAAGTTGTAAACAAAATTTTGTTTTCAAGTCATTTCATACCGATCCAAAATTTGTGGGATAGTTGTTCATATAATACTGAATCAAAAAACAATCGTCAGCTGCATGGGAGGCGGGGGATTATACGTCAGTCAGGTGCATGAGCTGGTAATTTAAAAAAAAAATTAAAGTCTAATATTGATGTTTCATAAATAATGAAAACAACCGTCAGCTGTTTGGCTAACGGGGGAAAGACCGTCAGTCGGCGTCTTAAACATTCTTCGCCTATAGCAGTTCTGTGCACTTCACAATCACTGTAACATATAAAGTAACAACCTTCAGGTACCTCCACAAACATTCAACTGATACCAGTTTTTATAAAAAGTTCGTTCCGGAAACCGAAACCATTGATGGATACAGGGGGGCATAGGAAACATAACCCTCCCCCCTTTCCAGGGACTTTACCGAGTTATAAATGAATTTAAAATATGTATAAGAAATCAATTGTGATTTTGCCACAACAAATTAACTAGGTAAATTTTTATTTCGGTTGTCAATAAACCATTATTTGTATATATTTTAAGACATAAAACCCGAACGTTCGAATGAAAAAAACGCATAATTAAGTAGTTAAAGAAAAAAAAAAGTCGTAATTATCTCCTCCAGAGAAATAGGAATAATTTTTTTTTGTGGATAAAGTTGCAATCAACAATTGCGGTTTTTGTTCAGTTTATTTTACTTTACAATAAATTATTAGTTTGTTCTAAAAAATATTGTCCAGTCAACGAAGGAAAAATAAATGCAACAAATCATGCTCTCTGCGTTATTATTTTATGTCATAGGAGTGACCCCCAGGTACAACACCCTAAACGTCCCCTTCCCAGGGCCGCGAGCTTAAGGTAGGAGTTGAGTTGGGGTTAAAGGTAGTTTTTCGTGAATATTTTTAAAACTTAGCGTATTAGCGGAAAAGTGTACACTAACAATAAAAAAAACATTTCAATTAAATAGTCCAGTAACCTTGTAGTTTCATAGAACTGAGACCTTGTCAGTTCCAGTAGCTCTAATTTTGTATTGTGCTGAGTTGTTTATGATATTGGACTCGAGAACCAAACGCAATATTAGTAACAATCCAAAAAACCACGAATTTTTCACGGGTTTTAAACTTTTTGGCCATTTTAACCATTACGCCTTAATTTCCGAATAAAACATTGCTCTAGGATTTCAACCTTACTACATTTGCTTCAATTTTAGTCCAAAACTTTTTTCGTTGACACAACAGTTTCCAAGGGACCACTTTTCAAAATATAGCAATACAAATTTAAAACAACAAGTAGTACAGTGGACGTCCAGTATAATGAATGATATAATGTAAGAGGTCATTCTCTATATCGAGAGCGTTCTTTATATCGATCGGCTTTTCCTTTAAAAAAATCGTAGTAAGTGATTGATAAATTTATTTACATATCTATACGTCTTTTTTTAGAGGTAGTGTTAAACTGACTTGTCTAATCGATGGTAATACGGCGCTGAAGAGAAAAAAGTAATTTCCGAAAATGATGCGTTTTAATGAAGTGGGTTACCTCTGGGAAGACACAGATCTCCATATGTAAAGAATTTTGCAATGTAAAATTTCCCATCTTGCCGCGATATTCCGAAGTCTTCGAAATCACCAATTAAAATGTTTTTTCTACATTAATGAAGCATTTGATTTAAAAGTTTATTCGATCCTCTTTCCAGAAGCATAAAACATTTCATCAAAGAGTATAAAATCTTTCAGAGAAATGGTGATGCCTGGATCCCTTGAGTTCGAATGCACTAGACGTTTTTCTTTTTTAGTTTAAAATAGAGCTATGAGCATTTCTGGCATGTTCTGAACATCCTCTAAACTCTTAACTAAGCATGTTTGAGCACTCTGAATAATTTTTGAAACATACCTGAACAGCTAGTTGTCACCATTTGACATTTCGCCTTTCAAATATGCTTGTGTTCAGCATTTAACTCTGTCTGATAAGTTATTTCATTCACTCTGAACACGCTCAGAACATGCTTAGAACGAAAAAAGAAACACCTAATCGAAGCTCTGAACGCTTTAAGCAAAAAAAAAAACAAATTTTTTGAAAACACGGGTTCCGCTCCAAACTAAATAAAATGCACGACTGGATCGCACGTACTTGCTCTTATGTTCATGTTGTGTGGGACTTAAGAACTTTAAAAAATATTCAAGTAATTATAGAAAAGGTATAAAAAGCATATTTAAATCGTTCTTTTTATTGTATAAACAGTCTGATAAATAACTTAGAACTCAAAAAAAGTATGCCATTTGATTACTTGAAAAAATATGAATATATGCTAAAAAAATTTAAAATCGTTGGAGCCGTTTTCTTAAAAATTCATTTTTATTACAAAATTTTTGTAACATTTTTCAAGAAAAAATTTGGTACGCCAATTTTGAGTATATATTAATATACATTTAAAACTGAAATTTCAAAATAATTCATCAACTCGTTTTTGAAATATTGAGTTTTCAAAAAAAAAATTTAATCTTTTTTAAAAATCCAAATTTTATTTTTTCAAAAAGTTTGGTATGCGGTATCATTTATATTCTAACAAAGCTTTTGTGGAAAAAATTTTGAGTAAACCAAAAATAAAAAAAAACAGTTGTATGGCAGGTACCGTTAATAAATGTTTTTGGTGATTTTTTTTTCTTACTAAAAGGTACATCATATCTACAATAATACACTGATTTTTTTTTATTAAAATCGTTGGAGCCGTTTTTGAGATAAATAAGTTTTTCCTTAATGGTTGTATGGCAAGTACCGTTATTTTTTGAACTAAAAAAAAATTTCAATTTCCCCTCTGGAGAGTTACAAAAAAACCTTAAGTTCAAAATGTGAAGAAAATCGCTTCAGCGGCTTAGGCTGTAGGTTGAGGTACGGACAGACAGACGGGCAGACAGAATTGTGCCACCCACTTTTTTCGTGTTGTCTATCATCGTAATGTCATGTTTGATCGTTATCTCGAAATTTTTTTTTTTGCACGAATCCAAAACTTGCCCTATAGTACCTACATATATCGCAAGTAAAAAGAAAAACGCATATTATTTCACTGAGCAAGTTATTGCGGTAATGGAGCTTTGTTAGGTGGATGGTGTCTGAGGCCTATTTCAGCGCTAAGAACCTCACCAACTACATCATACAACTAAAACTTACAACAACATCAGTTACATTTTTTTTGTTTCAAATATACGACTGGAATTATGAAATAAAAGACAAAAACTTTTATAAATCTACTTTAAATGTAGTGAATGAAGTACCTCTGAAATTGGCCCCCTGGTCCATCAACTGTGTTACATTAAGTGGCATAAACATATCCCATTTTAAACATTTTATATTTAATGTCAATTTATTTATGCGTTCGCTTTATCGCTGATTCGATGTATCGGGTATTCGTTATATTGGACGTCCACTGTATATTAAACAGTATAATAACAAAAACATGGTCTTTGACATATGCTGCATCAAAGCAATAGAGCAGTTGTTTTCTTCTTTTGGCCCAATCTACAAGCTCCATTGCTTTGATGCAGCATATGTCAAAGACCATGTTTTTGTTATTATACTGTTTAATATACAACTTGTTGTTTAAATTTGTATTGCTATCTTTTGAAAAGCCGTCTTTTGGAAACTGTTGCTTCTACGAAAATAGTTTTGGACTAAAATTGAAGCAAATTTAGTAAGGTTGATATCCTAGAGTTTCATTCGGAAATTAAGGCGTAGTGGTTAAAATGGCCAAAAAGTTTAAAACCCGTGAAAAATTCGTTGGATTTTTGCCAATATTGCGTTTGGTGCTCGAGGCAATCAGAGCTACGGGAACTGACAAGGTCTCAGTTCTATGAAACTACAAGGTTACTGGACTATTTAATTGAAATGTTTTTTTATTGTAAGTGTACACTTTTCCGCTAATACGCTAAGTTTTAAAAATATTCACGAAAAACTACCTTTAACCGCAACTCAACTCCTACCTTAAGCTCGCGGCCCTGGGAAGGGGACTTTTAGGGCGTTGTACCTGGGCGGGGGTCACTTCTATGACATAAAATAATAACCCAGAGAGCATGATTTGTTGCATTTATTTTTCCTTCGTTGACTGGACTATATTTTTTAGAACAAACTAAAAATATATTGTAAAGTAAAATAAACTGAACAAAACCCGCAATTTATGATTGCAACTTTATCCACAAAAAAAAGTTATTCCTATTACTCTGGAGGAGATAATTACGACTTTTTTTTCTTTAACTACTAAATTATGCGTTTTTTTCATTCGAACGTTCGGGTTTTATGTCTTAAAATATATATACAAATAATGGTTTATTGACAACCGAAATAAAAATTAACCTTGTTAATTTGCTGTGGCGAAATCACAATTGATTTCTTATACATATTTTAAATTCATTTATAACTCGGTAAAGTCCCCGGAAAGGGAGGGGGGGGTGATTCCTATGCCCCCCTGTATCCATCAATGGTTTCGGTTTCCGGAACGAACTTTTTATAAAAACTGGTATCAGTTGAATGTTTGTGGAGGTACCTGAAGGTCGTTTCTTTATATGTTACAGTGATTGTGAAATGCACAGAACTGCTATAGGCGAAGAATGTTTAAAACGCCCCGCCGAATGACGGTCTTTCCCCCGTTAGCCAAACAGCTGACGGTTGTTTTCATTATTTATGAAACATCAATATTTAGCTCGGTAAATTTCATAAGGTATAAAATGACTTTATTTAAACAAAAAAATTACCAGTTCATGCACCTGACTGACGTATAATCCCCAGCCTCCCATGCAGCTGACGATTGTTTTTTGATTCAATGTTATCTGAACAATTATCCCACAAATTTTGGAGCGGTATGAAATGACTTGAAAACAAAATTTTGTTTACAACTTCAAGACCCCATCACTCCTAGACCCACCGCGGGCGCGGCGACTGACTTGCATTTTGTTTATTAGTCGATGGTAATCTTCCACATACAGTAGGAATCATTCGGGGTAAAATTACTACTAAAAATTAACGCTGCCTCCCGTACTATTGCGTCG
This sequence comes from Dasysyrphus tricinctus, assembly GCA_963921185.1. Lineage (NCBI taxonomy): Eukaryota > Metazoa > Arthropoda > Insecta > Diptera > Syrphidae > Dasysyrphus > Dasysyrphus tricinctus. The sequence goes on along the minus strand of OY992530.1, from coordinate 173,237,487 downwards.
TCGATTCAACGAATGATTAGTCTTTATGTAAGTTAACGACACTTAAGCTGAAAATGCAAAAAGCTTGAAAAAGCAAATTATTTATTTCCCGTGGGAACGTAAATGGGCCAACGACGACACGAGCAACCATTCTGCTGACGAAGCGTCTGCGACGCGACGACCACTACCTGCAGGCAACATGATGCAATAGGGTTTAGAGTAGGTTACTTTAGAATAAAATTATCATTGTAAATTTAGTCTTAGTTTGGTTTTAAAGAAATAAAGTTTATTTTTTTTTAAATAAATAAATTTAGTTTAGTTTAATTGGCGCCCAACTGGTGTGGCTTGAGTATAATAATTTAGCAACGCTTAAGACGACGTAAAGTACCTCGCCGCGTGTGTTAAAGACAAAAAAACAAACAAAGCTTAAGACGACGTAAAGTACCTCGCCGCGTGTGTTAGTGAAAAAAAAACTCAACAGCCAACACGAATCCATTACCAGAAGCGTATCATCAGGAGTCGATAGACAAACTGAGGCCTACGAAGGAGTGTATGAACGATACCATTAGTAGCAGTACAGTGCAAACAGGACAAATGTTGTTCATGCCAGCGTGGGACATAGCGTTCTTGGTGTTATTAATGTAAGATTTATAAAAATTTAAAATTAAGAAAAAAAAATAATACAATTACAAAAAGAAAATTTTTTTTAACAATAATTACTTTAATTTTTTTGTGACATAAAAAGAAAAATCACGAAATAATAATTGTTTGACAATTCCAAATTTTTCTGCAATAAAATATTAATCTTTTAATATTTAGAATAAAAAAAAAAAAAAATGAAAAAAATACAAAGTACTGTTAGGTAAGAACATAATTATCCTTTTAAAAATTAATTTTTACAACCATTGAAATCTAGTGATTATTCCCAACATTTTTTTACTATTATTATAAAATCTAAATAAAATCATGTCAAACCCAAATAACCTTATCCGCCCTTCAGTAAACCCATCAATAAACCCTAATCCTCAAAACGATAATCCGGCTGGAAACCCAGCACTTACAAACCTCATCTCTTCTATCGTGAACCAAACTCTTCGAACAGAAGGGAGAAATTTAGTATATTCAATCTTAAACCCAAATGCTGATCAATTCGCTGGAGTTGATCTAGCGATAAATCCAGATCAAAGAGAGAACATAAATGACCTTGATAAAATTCCCGACGTTGTGAGAAGCCTACGAGAATTCTCTGGTCAGCCAGGTGAGTTCAGTTCATGGTGAAAAAGTGTAGAAAGAATCCTTAATATTTATGGACACTTGAGAGGATCTCCAAAATATTTCGGAATTCTTAACGTTATAAGAAATAAGATTGTTGGTCAGGCAGACCATGTCTTAGAATCATATAATACACCACTAAACTGGGACAACATCTCCAGATGCTTAAATTTGCATTTCGCGGACAAGCGGGATCTAGGTACACTAGAATACCAACTAACATCTCTTGTCCAAGGCAATTCCTCTGTTCAAGACTTCTATCAAGAAGTCTATTCGCATCTTACATTGATCCTTAATAAAATATCTTCAATGGATGCTAGTCAATAAGCCTTGAATTTATTAATGCACGCATATAGGAAGAAAGCCCTAGACACATTTATCAGAGGCTTAAAAGGTGATCTACCTAGGCTCCTAGGTATAAGAGAACCCTCAGATTTACCTCAAGCTCTTCATTTGTGTCTAAAGCTTGAAAATCAATATTTTCGAACGCAATATGCATCAAACAACAAAGCTAGGAAAACACACCAATTACCACCTCCAGCTCCACCTTGACGTACAAGTAATAACTACCCCCAATTTCAAAATCAACGACAGTTCTACCCAGAACTAATGCTACAACCTGCAAGTTGGACTACTTCACAAGGTTTCAATAATTTTCAGCCACGGTTAGGAGTACCACAAAGACCCCAACAACCTAACATGGGATTTGGTCGTCCACAGATGCAGCCCAATCGCCCACAGATGCAGTATGCACAAAGAACCCAACAACCGTATATGAATTTTAATCACCCCCAAATGCAGTTTGCACCCAGACCTCAACCGCCACCAAGAAGGATGGACACATCAACAATTAAGACAAATAATATCAACTACATAAATCAACCCTTACAAAAAAACTGGCCACCAGCACCTAAAAGAACAATTGACCCACCATCAAATCAGTTTCCCCCCACCAAGTTACAAAGGAATTTTCATTTGAGTGCTACAGACGAAGTAACACCCGAAGACAGTTACCAGCAGAACATCCAATATGAAGATCAGCAATACGACCAAACTCTACAAGAGTACGCCGATTCACTTCCCCAAGAATATACGGAATCTTTTCCGCAATCAGATAGAGATTTTTCAAATGAACAGCATAATATGGAATACAATGATATCCATTTTTTAGATTAAGCTGTTCCTCTCTTCCATATTTCGAATGTAAAACGAAGAGTGGAACCATAATAAAAATTCTAATAGATACTGGATCGAACAAAAACTACATCCAACCTTGTCTCGTATCAAAACCCCGTACAAACGAAAAAACATTCTATGCTAATTCCATAGGAGGAAATGCCAAAATTACACAACACACTTTTCTAAATCTTTTCGGTCTCAATAACATAAAAATTAAATTTTTTTTAATGCCTGAACTAAAATCTTTCCACGCTATCCTCGAAAACGATAGTCTTAAAGATCTTTCAGCTGTTATCCATATAAAGGACAACTACATGATTGTAAATAACTCTGTTAAGGTTAAAGTTAAACAACTAGTTGCACAATCAGTTAACACGATTAACATCAGAACAAATCACATGTCCATTAAACAAAAAACAGATATTCAAAACATAGTTAGCAAATACCCCCGATTATTCGATGATCCAAATAATAAACTTTCGTGCACCACTGTTGTCAAAGGGGAAATTAGAACAACAACAGATTCTCCTGTCTATTCAAAATTTTACCCGTATCCAATGGCGCTTAAAGAGGAAGTTGAAAAACAAATAGAAGATCTCCTTAAAGACGGCATTATTCGAAGGTCAAGATCGCCCTACAATTCACCGGTGTGGATTGTTCCAAAGAAGACTGATGCTTCTGGAAAGAAAAAATTCAGATTAGTAAAAGATTACCGTAAATTGAATTCAATTACAGGAGCTGACCGCTACCCGATCCCAGAGATAAATGACGTTTTATCCAATTTGGGAAAGAATAACTGGTTCACAGTTCTTGATTTGAAAAGCGGTTTCCATCAAATTCCCTTGAAGGAATCTGATATGGAAAAAACAGCCTTCTCCATTAATCATGGAAAATACGAATTTACTAGGTTACCATTCGGCCTTAAAACGCCCCATCAATATTCCAGAGAGCCCTTGATGATATCCTTCGTGACCACATTGGCAAGATATGCTACGTGTATATAGATGATATTATCATTTTTAGTCAGGATGAGGCTACTCACTTGGAGAATATCAAAAAGGTATTTGAAACCCTAAATAACGCTCATATGAAGGTTCAACTCGATAAGTGCGAGTTTTTCAAACAAGAAACAGAATTCCTCAGATTTATTGTGTCTTCCAAAGGCATCAAAACAAATCCTGAAAAAGTTAGTGCTATAAAGAACTTTCCGCCTCCAACAACCTTGAAGGAACTAAGATCATTTCTCGGTCTGTCAGGCTACTATCGACGTTTCATTTGCGACTACGCAAAACTTGCTAAGCCCCTGACATCCCTCTTAAGAGGGGAGGATGGTCGTGTTTCAAAAAACACTTCTAGTAAGAAACTAATCCATCTCGACGAGTGCAATCGAAGCATTCGCAAAAATAAAAAAATCCTTGGTTTCTGATGATATAATACTAACATATCCTGATTTTAAAAGTCCCTTCGAACTCACAACAGATGCCTCGAACTACGTCATAGGTGCTGTTCTATCACAAAAGGACAAACCAATTACTTTCATATCAAGAACATTAAGTTGATCAGAAGAGAATTATGCCACCAATGAGAAGGAAATGCTTGCCATTATATGGGCATTAAACTCCCCCTTTTTTTGAATTTGTTATTTTTGAAAGTTGTTCCAGATTGTTCCCGATTTGTTCCGCATTGTTCCAAATTTTTTTTGAAAAATATTCAAAAATGGTGGTTTTAATCCAAAAAAACGAAAATCAAAATTTTGAAAGTTGTTCTAGATTGTTCTAGTTGTTCTGAACATTGTTCCAAGTTTTTGGACCTCTATGTTCAAAATTTCAAAAGTTATGGCCAAAATTCGAAAAAATTGTAGCCCCCCTTTTTTTGAAATTCTAACTTTTTAATTTTTTTTTGGATAAAGAAAAGTGTTCTAAACATTGTTCCAAAAAATTAAAGCTGTAGAGTGTATATCTAAAAAGATATAGCCTTTCAAACTTTTTTTCAAAAATTCAAATTACGGCTCCCCAATATTTTTATTTTTTTTTTATTATTTTAAATATTTCATATTTAATAATATATACATGTGTTGAGAAATTATGGTGCTCTTTCAGAAAATAAATCAGCCTGAAACCGGACTTTAAAAAATAATCTTCGAGTTTTTGAATTTTGTAAAAGTTTTATTGGTCCCCTTTTTACAAAATTCAAAAATCCAAGAAATGTTCCAAGTAAAACTCTGTTTTTTCTTCCAAATACCAAAATTTCATGCAAATCTATGCATAATTAATGACATAATCTAACTAAAATGATTTTATCACTTTTTTCATTCCCCACGGACCCCCCCTTAAAATATCAAATTTTTTTAAATTCAAAATGATTATTCGAGCTATTATTTAAAAGGGTTTAAAATCCTGGTTCCATGAAATATATTTTAAATATTCAAATTTTCAAAAAACACCCCCACACCCCCCCTTTTAGAAAATAAAATTTAAAAAAATCCTTTAAATAGGCATCTACCTTCATCTTCTTGCTCCAAAATTTGTATTCTAAAATGTGTGTAAACAAAGAATTTAGAGCATAAAAACACTATTTACGATATTAAATGATAATCCTCATTATGCAGCCCCATTTTCGAAATCAATGGATAGAAAATAATCAACATTTTGTATAGGTTTATATTCATTGCGCCCTTAAAAAATAACAAAAAAAAAATAATAAAGAGAAATTGTTACCCCACCCCCCTCACCCACTCTTAAAAAAATTGAAAAATAAAAATGGGTTCTAAATTTGTTCACCCCCATGTCAATGCTAGCAAGTTTTAAACATAAACAAAACAAACAAAAGCTCTCAAACCCAAAATAAAACTCTTACGATATTAAAAGGAAATTGAAATTCATATTTTAGGTCTACATTATCGAATAAAAAGGTTTTAAAAATTAAACCAGGATACAAAGAGAATCTTCTAGAATAACCACATCTTAAACTTAAAAAAAAAAAAAATTAAAAACTTTTTCGAAAGGTCTTGAAACCCAAACCCCCCAAAAAAAAACTTTTTTTCCAAAATCAAAAATGAAGCTATAGTCCATAAGCAGATAGTAAAATATCAAACCTAAATAAGAATATAAACGAAAGTAAAAAATTTAAATCCTTTAAATTGATTTTAGTATAAAACTTAAAACTTCCCCGACCCCCCTTTTTCAAAATCGAAAATCTAAAGCTTGTTCCAAGTGCAGAATGGCCTAAATCAAATTTTTTCAAGGATTCATTCAAAAATATTGAAAATTGTAGATTTTAAGCCGAAAAAACACTTTAAATGAAAAAATACTAATTATCCTTGCTCTGGCCCCCCTTTTAGGAAATCCAAAATTCAAAAACTTGTTCCAGGTTGTTTAAGGGCTCTTCTAAATTGTTCCAAGCTTTCGTTTCTTAAAATTGATTTTTAGTATTAAAACTTTCAAAAAAATGCTCCCCCGGCCCCCCTTTTCCAAAATCGAAAATCTAAAACTTGTTCCAAGTGCAGAATGGCCTAAATCAAATTGTTCCAAGGATTCATTCAAAAATATTGAAAATTGTAGATTTTAAGCCGAAAAAACACTTTAAATGAAAAAATACTAATTATCCTTGCTCTGGCCCCCCTTTTAGGAAATCCAAAATTCAAAAACTTGTTCCAGGTTGTTTAAGGGATCTTCGAAATTGTTCCAAGCTTTCGTTTCTTAAAATTGATTTTTAGTATTAAAACTTTCAAAAAAATGCTCCCCCGGCCCCCCTTTTTCAAAATCGAAAATCTAAAGCTTGTTCCAAGTGCAGAATGGCCTAAATCAAATTGTTCCAAGGATTCATTCAAAAATATTGAAAATTGTAGATTTTAAGCCGAAAAAACACTTTAAATGAAAATATACTAATTATCCTTGCTCTGGCCCCCCTTTTAGGAAATCCAAAATTCAAAAACTTGTTCCAGGTTGTTTAAGGGCTCTTCTAAATTGTTCCAAGCTTTCGTTTCTTAAAATTGATTTTTAGTATTAAAACTTTCAAAAAAATGCTCCCCTGGCCCCCCCTTTTCCAAAATCGAAAATCTAAAACTTGTTCCTAGTGCAGAATGGCCTAAATCAAATTGTTCCAAGGATTCATTCAAAAATATTGAAAATTGTAGATTTTAAGCCGAAAAAACACTTTAAATGAAAAAATACTAATTATCCTTGCTCTGGCCCCCCTTTTAGGAAATCCAAAATTCAAAAACTTGTTCCAGGTTGTTCTAGGGCTCTTCTAAATTGTTCCGAGCTTTCGTTTCTTAAAATTGATTTTTAGTATTAAAACTTTCAAAAAAATGCTCCCCCGGCCCCCCTTTTCCGAAATCGAAAATCTAAAATTTGTTCCAAGTGCAGAATGGCCTTAATCAAATTGTCCAAGGATTCATTCAAAAATATTGAAAATTGTAGATTTTAAGCCGAAAAAACACTTTAAATGAAAAAATACTAATTATCCTTGCTCTGGCCCCCCTTTTAGGAAATCCAAAATTCAAAAACTTGTTCCAGGTTGTTCTAGGGCTCTTCTAAATTGTTCCGAGCTTTCGTTTCTTAAAATTGATTTTTAGTATTAAAACTTTCAAAAAAATGCTCCCCCGGCCCCCCTTTTCCAAAATCGAAAATCTAAAACTTGTTCCAAGTGCAGAATGGCCTAAATCAAATTGTTCCAAGGATTTATTCAAAAATATTGAATATTGTAGATTTTAAGCCGAAAAAACACTTTAAATAAAAAAATACTAACTATCCTTGCTCTGGCCCCCCTTTTAGGAAATCCAAAATTCAAAAACTTGTTCCAGGTTGTTCTAGAGCTCTTCTAAATTATTCCGAGCTTTCGTTTCTTAAAATTGATTTTTAGTATTAAAACTTTCAAAAAAATGCTCCCCCGGCCCCCCTTTTCCAAAATCGAAAATCTAAAACTTGTTCCAAGTGCAGAATGGCCTAAATCAAATTGTTCCAAGGATTCATTCAAAAATATTGAAAATTGTAGATTTTAAGCCGAAAAAAACACTTTAAATGAAAAAATACTAATTATCCTTGCTCTGGCCCCCCTTTTAGGAAATCCAAAATTCAAAAACTTGTTCCAGGTTGTTTAAGGGCTCTTCTAAATTGTTCCGAGCTTTCGTTTCTTAAAATTGATTTTTAGTATTAAAACTTTCAAAAAAATGCTCCCCGGCCCCCCTTTTCCAAAATCGAAAATCTAAAACTTGTTCCAAGCGCAGAATGGCCTAAATCAAATTGTTCCAAGGATTCATTCAAAAATATTGAAAATTGTAGATTTTAAGCCGAAAAAACACTTTAAATGAAAAAATACTAATTATCCTTGCTCTGGCCCCCTTTTAGGAAAACCAAAATTCAAAAACTTGTTCCAGGTTGTTCTAGGGCTCTTCTAAATTGTTCCGAGCCTCAGTTTCTTAAATTGATTTTTAGTATTAAAACTTTCAAAAAAATGCTCCCCGGCCCCCCTTTTCCAAAATCGAAAATCTAAAACTTGTTCCAAGTGCAGAATGGCCTAAATCAAATTATTCCAATGATTCATTCAAAAATATTGAAAATTGTAGATTTTAAGCCGAAAAAACACTTTAATGAAAAAATACTAATTATCCTTGCTCTGGCCCCCCTTTTAGGAAATCCAAAATTCAAAAACTTGTTCCAGGTTGTTCTAGGGCTCTTCTAAATTGTTCCGAGCTTTCGTTTCTTAAAATTGATTTTAAGTATTAAAACTTTCAAAAAATGCTCCCCCGGCCCCCCTTTTCCAAAATCGAAAATCTAAAACTTGTTCCAAGTGCAGAATGGCCTAAATCAAATTGTTCCAAGGATTCATTCAAAAATATTGAAATTGTAGATTTTAAGCCGAAAAAACACTTTAAATGAAAAAATACTAATTATCCTTGCTCTGGCCGCCCTTTTAGGAAATCCAAAATTCAAAAACTTGTTCCAGGTTGTTTAAGGGCTCTTCTAAATTGTTCCGAGCTTTCGTTTCTTAAAATTGATTTTTAGTATTAAAACTTTCAAAAAAATGCTCCCCCGGCCCCCCTTTTCCAAAATCGAAAATCTAAAACTTGTTCCAAGTGCAGAATGGCCTAAATCAAATTGTTCCAAGGATTCATTCAAAAATATTGAAAATTGTAGATTTTAAGCCGAAAAAACACTTTAAATGAAAAAATACTAATTATCCTTGCTCTGGCCCCCCTTTTAGGAAATCCAAAATTCAAAAACTTGTTCCAGGTTGTTCTAGGGCTCTTCTAAATTGTTCCGAGCTTTCGTTTCTTAAAATTGATTTTTAGTATTAAAAGTATTAAGCCGAAAAAACACTTTAAATGAAAAAATACTAATTTTCCTTGCTCTGGCCCCCCTTTTAGGAAATCCAAAATTCAAAAACTTGTTCCAGGTTGTTCTAGGGCTCTTCTAAATTGTTCCGAGCTTTCGTTTCTTAAAATTGATTTTTAGTATTAAAACTTTTAAAAAAATGCTCCCCCGGCCCCCCGAAATCGAAAATCTAAAACTTGTTCCAAGTGCAGAATGGCCTAAATCAAATTGTTCCAAGGATTCATTAAAAAATATTGAAAATTGTAGATTTTAAGCCGAAAAAACACTTTAAATGAAAAAATACTAATTATCCTTGCTCTGGCCCCCCTTTTAGGAAATCCAAAATTCAAAAACTTGTTCCAGGTTGTTCTAGGGCTCTTCTAAATTGTTCCGAGCTTTCTTTTCTTAAAATTGATTTTTAGTATTAAAACTTTCAAAAAAATGCTCCCCCGGCCCCCCTTTTCCAAAATCGAAAATCTAAAACTTGTTCCAAGTGCAGAATGGCCTAAATCAAATTGTTCCAAGGATTCATTTAAAAATATTGAAAATTGTAGATTTTAAGCCGAAAAAACACTTTAAATGAAAAAATACTAATTATCCTTGCTCTGGCCCCCCTTTTAGGAAATCCAAAATTCAAAAACTTGTTCCAGGTTGTTCTAGGGCTCTTCTAAATTGTTCCGAGCTTTCGTTTCTTAAAATTGATTTTTAGTATTAAAACTTTCAAAAAAATGCTCCCCCGGCCCCCCTTTCCAAAATCGAAAATCTAAAACTTGTTCCAAGTGCAGAATGGCCTAAATCAAATTGTTCCAAGGATTCATTCAAAAATATTGAAAATTGTAGATTTTAAGCCGAAAAAACACTTGAAATGAAAAAATACTAATTATCCTTGCTCTGGCCCCCTTTTAGGAAATCAAAATTCAAAACTTGTTCCAGGTTGTTCTAGGGCTCTTCTAAATTGTTCCGAGCTTTCGTTTCTTAAAATTGATGTTTAGTACTAAAACTTTCAAAAAAATGCTCCCCCGGCCCCCCCTTTTCCAAATCGAAAATCTAAAACTTGTTCCAAGTGCAGAATGGCCTAAATCAAATTGTTCCAAGGATTCATTCAAAAATATTGAAAATTGTAGATTTTAAGCCGAAAAAACACTTTAAATGAAAAAATACTAATTATCCTTGCTCTGGCCCCCCTTTTAGGAAATCCAAAATTCAAAACCTTGTTCCAGGTTGTTAGGGCTCTTCTAAATTGTTCCGAGCTTTCGTTTCTTAAAATTGATTTTTAGTACTAAAACTTTCAAAAAAATGCTCCCCCGGCCCCCCTTTTCCAAATCGAAAATCTAAAACTTGTTCCAAGTGCAGAATGGCCTAAATCAAATTGTTCCAAGGATTCATTCAAAAATATTGAAAATTGTAGATTTTAAGCCGAAAAAACACTTTAAATGAAAAAATACTAATTATCCTTGCTCTGGCCCCCCTTTTAGGAAATCCAAAATTCAAAAACTTGTTCCAGGTTGTTCTAGGGCTCTTCTAAATTGTTCCGAGCTTTCGTTTCTTAAAATTGATTTTTAGTACTAAAACTTCCAAAAAAATGCTCCCCCGGCCCCCCTTTTCCAAAATCGAAAATCTAAAACTTGTTCCAAGTGCAGAATGGCCTAAATCAAATTGTTCCAAGGATTCATTCAAAAATATTGAAAATTGTAGATTTTAAGCCGAAAAAACACTTTAAATGAAAAAATACTAATTATCCTTGCTCTGGCCCCCCTTTTAAGAAATCCAAAATTCAAAAACTTGTTCCAGGTTGTTCTAGGGCTCTTCTAAATTGTTCCGAGCTTTCGTTTCTTAAAATGATTTTTAGTATTAAAACTTTCAAAAAAATGCTCCCCCGGCCCCCCTTTTCCAAAATCGAAAATCTAAAACTTGTTCCAAGCGCAGAATGGCCTAAATCAAATTGTTCCAAGGATTCATTCAAAAATATTGAAAATTGTAGATTTTAAGCCGAAAAAAAACACTTTAAATGAAAAAATACTAATTATCCTTGCTCTGGCTCCCCTTTTAGGAAATCCAAAATTCAAAAACTTGTTCCAGGTTGTTCTAGGGCTCTTCTAAATTGTTCCGAGCTTTTGTTTCTTAAAATTGATTTTTAGTATTAAAACTTTCAAAAAAATGCTCCCTTGGCCCCCCTTTACCAAAATCAAAAATCTAAAACTTTTTCCAAGTGCAGAATGGCCTAAATCAAATTGTTCCAAGGATTCATTAAAAAATATTGAAAATTGTAGATTTTAAGCCGAAAAAACACTTTAAATGAAAAAATACTAATTATCCTTGCTCTGGCCCCCCTTTTAGGAAATCCAAAATTCAAAAACTTGTTCCAGGTTGTTCTAGGGCTCTTCTAAATTGTTCCGAGCTTTCGTTTCTTAAAATTGATTTTTAGTACTAAAACTTTCAAAAAAATGCTCCTCCGGCCCCCCTTTTCCAAAATCGAAAATCTAAACTTGTTCCAAGTGCAGAATGGCCTAAATCAAATTGTTCCAAGGATTCATTCAAAAATATTGAAAATTGTAGATTTTAAGCCGAAAAAAACACTTTAAATGAAAAAATACTAATTATCCTTGCTCTGGCCCCCCTTTTAAGAAATCCAAAATTCAAAAACTTTGTTCCAGGTTGTTCTAGGGCTCTTCTAAATTGTTCCGAGCTTTCGTTTCTTAAATTGATTTTTAGTATTAAAACTTTCAAAAAAATGCTCCCCCGGCCCCCCTTTTCCAAAATCGAAAATCTAAAACTTGTTCCAAGTGCAGAATGGCCTAAATCAAATTGTTCCAAGGATTCATTCAAAAATATTGAAAATTGTAGATTTTAAGCCGAAAAAACACTTTAAATGAAAAAATACTAATTATCCTTGCTCTGGCCCCCCTTTTAGGAAATCCAAAATTCAAAACCTTGTTCCAGGTTGTTCTAGGGCTCTTCTAAATTGTTCCGAGCTTTCGTTTCTTAAAATTGATTTTTAGTACTAAAACTTTCAAAAAAATGCTCCCCCGGCCCCCTTTTCCAAAATCGAAAATCTAAAACTTGTTCCAAGTGCAGAATGGCCTAAATCAAATTGTTCCAAGGATTCATTCAAAAATATTGAAAATTGTAGATTTTAAGCCGAAAAAACACTTTAAATGAAAAAATACTAATTATCCTTGCTCTGGCCCCCCTTTTAGGAAATCCAAAATTCAAAAACTTGTTCCAGGTTGTTCTAGGGCTCTTCTAAATTGTTCCGAGCTTTCGTTTCTTAAAATTGATTTTTAGTACTAAAACTTTCAAAAAAATGCTCCCCCGGCCCCCCTTTTCCAAAATCGAAAATCTAAAACTTGTTCCAAGTGCAGAATGGCCTAAATCAAATTGTTCAAGGATTCATTCAAAAATATTGAAAATTGTAGATTTTAAGCCGAAAAAACACTTTAAATGAAAAAATACTAATTATCCTTGCTCTGGCCCCCCTTTTAAGAAATCCAAAATTCAAAAACTTGTTCCAGGTTGTTCTAGGGCTCTTCTAAATTGTTCCGAGCTTTCGTTTCTTAAAATTGATTTTTAGTATTAAAACTTTCAAAAAAATGCTCCCCCGGCCCCCCCTTTTCCAAAATCGAAAATCTAAAACTTGTTCCAAGCGCAGAATGGCCTAAATCAAATTGTTCCAAGGATTCATTCAAAAATATTGAAAATTGTAGATTTTAAGCCGAAAAAAACACTTTAAATGAAAAAATACTAATTATCCTTGCTCTGGCTCCCCTTTTAGGAAATCCAAAATTCAAAAACTTGTTCCAGGTTGTTCTAGGGCTCTTCTAAATTGTTCCGAGCTTTTGTTTCTTAAAATTGATTTTTAGTATTAAAACTTTCAAAAAAATGCTCCCTTGGCCCCCCTTTACCAAATCAAAAATCTAAAACTTTTTCCAAGTGCAGAATGGCCTAAATCAAATTGTTCCAAGGATTCATTAAAAAATATTGAAAATTGTAGATTTTAAGCCGAAAAAACACTTTAAATGAAAAAATACTAATTATCCTTGCTCTGGCCCCCCTTTTAGGAAATCCAAAATTCAAAAACTTGTTCCAGGTTGTTCTAGGGCTCTTCTAAATTGTTCCGAGCTTTCGTTTCTTAAAATTGATTTTTAGTACTAAAACTTTCAAAAAATGCTCCTCCGGCCCCCCTTTTCCAAAATCGAAAATCTAAAACTTGTTCCAAGTGCAGAATGGGCCTAAATCAAATTGTTCCAAGGATTTATTCAAAAATATTGAAAATTGTAGATTTTAAGCCGAAAAAACACTTTAAATGAAAAAATACTAATTATCCTTGCTCTGGCCCCCCTTTTAGGAAATCCAAAATTCAAAAACTTGGTCCAGGTTGTTCTAGGGCTCTTCTAAATTGTTCCGAGCTTTCGTTTCTTAAAATTGATTTTTAGTATTAAAACTTTCAAAAAAATGCTCCCCCGGCCCCCCTTTTCCAAAATCTAAAACTTGTTCCAAGTGCGGAATGGCTAAATCAAATTGTTCCAAGGATTCATTCAAAAATATTGAAAACTGTAGATTTTAAGCCGAAAAAACACTTTAAATGAAAAAATACTAATTATCCTTGCTCTGGCCCCCCTTTTAGGAAATCCAAAATTCAAAAACTTGTTCCAGGTTGTTCTAGGGCTCTTCTAAATTGTTCCGAGCTTTCGTTTCTTAAAATTGATTTTTAGTATTAAAAACTTTCAAAAAAATGCTCCTCCGGCCCCCCCTTTTCCAAAATCGTTTCTTAAATTTTTTTTTTTTTTTTTTTTTTTTTGACCGTGGGTAGGCGCAAAACCTGCATCAGGCTCTATGAGGACCGGAAAACGCGTGCTCATAGAAGTGTGAGATTCTTACTACACTAAAACCACCTCCACTTCCCGATTGCAACTAAGTTGAAACTTATCTAGCAATTTATTTTTAACGAAGTTAAGTAACGTGTTGCAGGTAACTTTCCGGTGAAAGTTTCTGCTTATTCCGCGATTTTAAAGCGGTTTTGTGTTCACCGCACCAAGTCGGAAGGTTTTGTTCTTTGCAGACGGCGTACTAAATTCGACTCGTCAAGAATGTCAATAATCGTTGGATTAGCGTGATCTAATAGCCGATTTCTATGTTTTCGCGCGAAACTCTTAATTTCGTCTCGAACCGTTGGAATCCCGAGATTCCTGTGAAGATCTTCGTTTCTTATATACCATGGTGCATTTACAAATGACCTAAGCAATTTATTTTCAAACGTTTGTAATTTATTTAAATTTGTATCGCAGGTACAACCCCAGAGTTGTATACCGTAAGTCCAGACAGGTTTAAGTACCTGCCTGTATAAAATCAACTTATTATCAATACTAAGCTTGGAATATTTACCGAGTAGCCAGTTCATATCTCTTAATTTACTTTTTAATTCTTCGCATTTCTTTTTTACGTGCGGCTTCCATTTTAATTTCGCGTCTAGAGTCATTCCCAGATATTTTGCTTCATTCGCAAATGGTACACGACCGGTATTAAGAAAGACGGGCAATCTATTTATTTTTTTATACGTAAAGTCCACGTGGACTGACTTTTGTTCATTTAGCGCTATTCGCCATGTTTTTGTCCACTCATTAACATTATTAAGAGCATTTTGTAATTTAATCGTAGCTTCGTTAATCGTTTTGCCTACTGCTAGTATTGCAGTATCATCAGCAAACGTTGCTACGAAAGTGTCTTCTGTTTGAGGTATATCACGTGTAAATAGAAGGTACAGAACTGGACCTAAAACACTACCTTGTGGTACCCCAGCCACTATTTCTTTGAAATTAGAATATTCATTTCCGTGTCTTACACGAAAAAGTCTGTTTTCTAGATATTCGTTAAGAATTTTATAAAGTCCTTCAGGCAGAACTTGTCGTAATTTGAATTTGAGGCCTTCGTGCCACACCTTGTCAAACGCTTGCGACACATCCAAAAAGACCGTCGAACAGATTTTCTTTTCTTCAAGAGCTCTCTCAATTACGTCAGTTATTCTATGCACTTGATCAATTATTGAATGCTTGCTTCTAAATCCGAACTGATGTTCAGGTATTAATCGTTTCTCTTCTATTATAGGCTGCAGGCGCAGGAGTAGTATTCTTTCAAAAACTTTCGATATTATTGGAACAAGCGAAATCGGTCTGTAAGAATTCTTTTCGTGAGATGGTTTGCCAGGTTTCAAAACCATTATGACTTCCGCAACTTTCCATTGGCTTGGAACATATTCTAGCCTTAGAGCGGCATATATTATATAAAGGAGGTTAATTAATCCTTTATTAGGAAGCATTTTTAATATTTCCGCTGTTATTAAGTCATACCCCGGAGCTTTATTAGACTTTAGCTTCTTTATTTCTCTGTTCAATTCAGCAAGCGTAGCATTTCTGGTTCTTTAATTTTCACTTGAGCTAAAACTCATATTAATATTTTCATTGAGTGCTTGCCCATCGGAAGGTTTAAATGTTTCTTCCAGGTAATCGGCAAATCCTTCCCAGTTGGTTTTACCGTTTGTTAACCTGGGTGGTTTTTCAATTTTGACAAGGCTTTCGCTCATAGTGAGTATGACTGCAGAATGATCAGAGAACAGATCATGGCCTTCTGAAATTTCAATACGGTTGGAGGGTATTCCTTTTAACATAAACAAATCGATTAAATCAGGTATTTTTGACGGATCAGTTGGCCAGTAAGTTGGCTTTCCAGTCGAATGAAAATCGCAATTATTTTCCATTCCTGCCTCATAGAGCATTCGACCCTTTTGAGATATGCATCTTGAAGCCCAAAAGGTGTGCTTCGCATTAAAGTCGCCACCAACAATTAAGTTTGGGCTTAGCGACTTTATCAATGTCGTAAATTCACTCTTATCGATTTTGCAACGCGGAGGGCAATATATCGAAGAGACATTGAGAAGAATGTTTTTAGTTCTAACTTGAACACTACTCAATTGCATCGATTCTACCTCTATTTTCAGGCCTATTGAGTGTTCAATGCACTCTTTTATATATAACGATGATCCACCCCTTGCTTTATTTCAAGGATGAACAGCGTGGTAGTCAAGAAACCCGTGGATTTTAAGATTTGATTCATTTTTGGCATGCGTTTCTGATATCAAGCATATGTCGATGTCATTTTCCTGCATATACATCTCTAATTCTCCAAGTTTTTGCCATAATCCGTTGGCATTCCACGTAAGAATTTTAAACTTTTCCATCATAATTTTTTTGAGAGATATTTGGGTCGAAAACAATTTTCGAGCTTACTTAACCTATCAAAGATAAGTTTATTTGTGTCACATTGTTCCTCAAGTTTCGACAGAATTATTGAAAAGACTTTTGAAACCGGGTCTGTTTCAGTGTCGTTGTTTGCGGGTATATTTTTGGCCGCTATTTGGGCATATGTTTCTGCATTTCCTTGCTTTGATATATTCTCCGAAGGTATTGACACTGTTTTCTTTTCCTTACGGATACTAGGTTTTGGAGCTTTACTAGATTTGGAAGTCTTGGGAATTACGGTTTCTATTTGCCTTTGTGGGTTTCTTTGTGTTTTGGCAGATTTCGATCGCCGCTTTTGTAATTCTTAAGCTACTTCGCAGCCTCTATAGTTTGCCGGGTGATTTCCATTACAATTAATGCACGTCGGTGGACTTTCACTTTTTCCGATGCAGTCAACGGTTAAATGCTTTCCAGCGCATTTTACACACCTTGGCTCTTTTTTGCAATAAGTTTGGGTGTGATTGAATTCTTGACAACGTTTACACTGAGGGACTAACCTTGTGCTCTTTCTTAGAGGTTCGATCTTAACTACGATGTTTGTTTTGATTTTATAAATTTCATCTAGTTTTTCAGTCTTATCGAACGAAAGTATAAATAGTGGAAGACCACGCTGTACCACTTTTGTTTCACCCTCTTTTGTCTGTTTCTCTCTTTTGACGATGTTAATTGCATCTAAGATTTTGAATTTGCGCTCTTTTAGATCACTAATGATATCGTCTTTTGAACATGATGCGTGTAAGCCTCTCGCCACAACACGTAAGGGTCTTTCCGACTTATTTTCATAGGTATACCACTCTACTTTTTCTTCGTTTAGTTTTCGCGACAGAAGGCGATAACTTTCGGGGTCTTTCACACATACTTTCCATTTGTTGTTATTGAGCGAAATAACTTTAAAAGCCGATGGCAGTAATGCCTTTAATATGGTTTGCAACTTGTTATACTCCTCAATACCGATAACATTTATCGGTGGCGGGGGCCGTTCCTTAACAGGTTTTTCTTTTACTGTCGCATGTTTTGGTGAAACTATTATTTCAAAAGACGAGGCTGCCTCAGGTGAAGAGCCAGCTTTACGCTTTTTACTTAATCTTTTCTTTGAGGACTTTTCCGTTTCACGTGCTAGCTCTTCTTCGTCTGTTTCATATCTAGAATTATTGACTTCTGGCAAGCTAGCTTTGGAGTTTATTTGAGAATTTTTGCCTTTCAACATCTCATTTTCTTTTCGAAGAAGATCGACTTCTTTCTTTAGCTCTTGATAAAGTTCCATTACTTCATCAAGTCTTCGTCGAAGTTCGTTATTATCTTTTTCAAGATTTTCTGTTTTATCTGAGTCTTTTTTGGCGCGCGCTGGCGTGACGGGTGGACTCTTTTGCCCGAATTTGGATGGTTTTATACTCGATTTAGATGGTGGTGATCGAGATACCCATGCACTTTTTAGGAAGGGATTTATTAAATGCAATAATTGGCTCTCCCCAGAATCCATAGAGCCGACCTCCGAAGAGGGTGGATTTTCCAGTGAACCTGGACTGCCACCTGGGGTACTATATCTTATTGTTTTGCTCATTGCATAGTTATGTATACATCAATCTCAGTATACGGAGTTTGGATTTTAGTCGCCTCTTACGACAGGCATGCCTACCTCGGGTATATTCTTGCCCCTTACCCGCAGGGTTTCTTAAAATTGATTTTTAGTATTAAAACTTTCAAAAAAATGCTCCCCCGGCCCTCCTTTTCCAAAATCGAAAATCTAAAACTTGTTCCAAGTGCAGAATGGCCTAAATCAAATTGTTCCAAGGATTCATTCAAAAATATTGAAAATTGTAGATTTTAAGCCGAAAAAACACTTTAAATGAAAAAATACTAATTATCCTTGCTCTGGCCCCCCTTTTAGGAAATCCAAAATTCAAAAACTTGTTCCAGGTTGTTCTAGGGCTCTTCTAAATTGTTCCGAGCTTTCGTTTCTTAAAATTGATTTTTAGTATTAAAACTTTCAAAAAAAATGCTCCCCCGGCCCCCTTTTCCAAAATCGAAAATCTAAAACTTGTTCCAAGTGCAGAATGGCCTAAATCAAATTGTTCCAAGGATTTATTCAAAAATATTGAAAATTGTAGATTTTAAGCCGAAAAAACACTTTAAATGAAAAAATACTAATTATCCTTGCTCTGGCCCCCCTTTTAGGAAATCCAAAATTCAAAAACTTGTTCCAGGTTGTTCTAGGGCTCTTCTAAATTGTTCCGAGCTTTCGTTTCTTAAAATTGATTTTTAGTATTAAAACTTTCAAAAAAATGCTCCCCCGGCCCCCCTTTTCCAAAATCAAAAATCTAAAACTTGTTCCAAGTGCAGAATGGCCTAAATCAAATTGTTCCAAGGATTCATTCAAAAATATTGAAAATTGTAGATTTTAAGCCGAAAAAACACTTTAAATGAAAAAATACTAATTATCCTTGCTCTGGCCCCCCTTTTAGGAAATCCAAAATTCAAAAACTTGTTCCAGGTTGTTCTAGGGCTCTTCTAAATTGTTCCGAGCTTTCGTTTCTTAAAATTGATTTTTAGTATTAAAACTTTCAAAAAAATGCTCCCCCGGCCCTCCTTTTCCAAAATCGAAAATCTAAAACTTGTTCCAAGTGCAGAATGGCCTAAATCAAATTGTTCCAAGGATTCATTCAAAAATATTGAAAATTGTAGATTTTAAGCCGAAAAAAACACTTTAAATGAAAAAATACTAATTATCCTTGCTCTGGCCCCCCTTTTAGGAAATCCAAAATTCAAAAACTTGTTCCAGGTTGTCCTAGCACTCTTCTAAATTGTTCCGAGCTTTCGTTTCTCAAAATTGATTTTTAGTATTAAAACTTTCAAAAAAATGCTCCCCCGGCCCCCCTTTTCCAAAATCGAAAATCTAAAACTTGTTCCGAGTGCAGAATGGCCTAAATCAAATTATTCCAATGATTCATTCAAAAATATTGAAAATTGTAGATTTTAAGCCGAAAAAACACGTTAAATGAAAAAATACTAATTATCCTTGCTCTGGCCCCCCTTTTAGGAAATCCAAAATTCAAAAACTTGTTCCAGGTTGTTCTAGGGCTCTTCTAAATTGTTCTGAGCTTTCGTTTCTTAAAATTGATTTTTAGTATTAAAACTTTCAAAAAAATGCTCCCCCGGCCCCCTTTTCCAAAATCGAAAATCTAAAACTTGTTCCAAGTGCAGAATGGCCTAAATCAAATTGTTCCAAGGATTCATTCAAAAATATTGAAAATTGTAGATTTTAAGCCGAAAAAACACTTTAAATGAAAAAATACTAACTATCCTTGCTCTGGCCCCCCTTTTAGGAAATCCAAAATTCAAAAACTTGTTCCAGGTTGTTCTAGGGCTCTTCTAAATTTTTCCGAGCTTTCGTTTCTTAAAATTGATTTTTAGTATTAAAACTTCCAAAAAAATGCTCCCCCGGCCCCCCTTTTCCAAAATCGAAAATCTAAAACTTGTTCCGAGTGCAAAATGGCCTAAATCAAATTATTCCAATGATTCATTCAAAAATATTGAAAATTGTAGATTTTAAGCCGAAAAAACACTTTAAAAGGGGGGGGCCGGGGGAGCATTTTTTTGAAAGTTTTAAAACTAAAAATCAATTTTAAGAAACGAAAGCTCGGAACAATTTAGAAGAGCCCTAGAACAACCTGGAACAAGTTTTTGAATTTTGGATTTCCTAAAAGGGGGGCCAGAGCAAGGATAATTAGTATTTCTTCATTTAACGTGTTTTTTCGGCTTAAAATCTACAATTTTCAATATTTTTGAATGAATCCTTGGAACAATTTGATTTAGGCCATTCTGCACTTGGAACAAGTTTTAGATTTTCGATTTTGGAAAAGGAGGGCCGGGGGAGCATTTTTTTGAAAGTTTTAATACTAAAAATCAATTTTAAGAAACGAAAGCTCGGAACAATTTAGAAGAGCCCTAGAACAACCTGGAACAAGTTTTTGAATTTTGGATTTCCTAAAAGGGGGGCCAGAGCAAGGATAATTAGTATTTCTTCATTTAAAGTGTTTTTTCGGCTTAAAATCGAAAAAGGATAATTAGTATTTTTTCATTTTCGGCTTAAATCTACAATTTTCAATATTTTTGAATAAATCCTTGGAACAATTTGATTTAGGCCATTCTGCACTTGGAACAAGTTTTAGATTTTCGATTTTGGAAAAGGGAGGCCGGGGGAGCATTTTTTTGAAAGTTTTAATACTAAAAATCAATTTTAAGAAACGAAAGCTCGGAACAATTTAGAAGAGCCCTAGAACAACCTGGAACTAGTTTTTTAATTTTGGATTTCCTAAAAGGGGGGCCAGAGCAAGGATAATTAGTATTTTTTCATTTAAAGTGTTTTTTTCGGCTTAAAATCTACAATTTTCAATATTTTTGAATGAATCCTTGGAACAATTTGATTTAGGCCATTCTGCACTTGGAACAAGTTTTAGATTTTCGATTTTGGAAAAGGGGGGCCGGGGGAGCATTTTTTTGAAAGTTTTAATACTAAAAATCAATTTTAAGAAACGAAAGCTCGGAACAATTTAAAAGAGCCCTAGAACAACCTGGAACAAGTTTTTGAATTTTGGATTTCCTAAAAGGGGGGCCAGAGCAAGGATAATTAGTATTTCTTCATTTAAAGTGTTTTTTCGGCTTAAAATCTACAATTTTCAATATTTTTGAATGAATCCTTGGAACAATTTGATTTAGGCCATTCTGCACTTGGAACAAGTTTTAGATTTTCGATTTTGGAAAAGGAGGGCCGGGGGAGCATTTTTTTTGAAAGTTTTAATACTAAAAATCAATTTTAAGAAACGAAAGCTCTGAACAATTTAGAAGAGCCCTAGAACAACCTGGAACAAGTTTTTGAATTTTGGATTTCCTAAAAGGGGGGCCAGAGCAAGGATAATTAGTATTTTTTCATTTAACGTGTTTTTTCGGCTTAAAATCTACAATTTTCAATATTTTTGAATGAATCATTGGAATAATTTGATTTAGGCCATTCTGCACTCGGAACAAGTTTTAGATTTTCGATTTTGGAAAAGGGGGGCCGGGGGAGCATTTTTTTGAAAGTTTTAATATTAAAAATCAATTTTGAGAAACGAAAGCTCGGAACAATTTAGAAGAGTGCTAGGACAACCTGGAACAAGTTTTTGAATTTTGGATTTCCTAAAAGGGGGGCCAGAGCAAGGATAATTAGTATTTTTTCATTTAAAGTGTTTTTTCGGCTTAAAATCTACAATTTTCAATATTTTTTAATGAATCCTTGGAACAATTTGATTTAGGCCATTCTGCACTTGGAACAAGTTTTAGATTTTCGATTTTGGAAAAGGGGGGCCGGGGGAGCATTTTTTTGAAAGTTTTAATACTAAAAATCAATTTTAAGAAACGAAAGCTCGGAACAATTTAGAAGAGCCCTAGAACAACCTGGAACAAGTTTTTGAATTTTGGATTTCCTAAAAGGGGGGCCAGAGCAAGGATAATTAGTATTTTTTCATTTAAAGTGTTTTTTCGGCTTAAAATCTACAATTTTCAATATTTTTGAATGAATCCTTGGAACAATTTGATTTAGGCCATTCTGCACTTGGAACAAGTTTTAGATTTTCGATTTTGGAAAAGGAGGGCCGGGGGAGCATTTTTTTGAAAGTTTTAATACTAAAAATCAATTTTAAGAAACGAAAGCTCGGAACAATTTAGAAGAGCCCTAGAACAACCTGGAACAAGTTTTTGAATTTTGGATTTCCTAAAAGGGGGGCCAGAGCAAGGATAATTAGTATTTCTTCATTTAAAGTGTTTTTTTCGGCTTAAAATCGAAAAAGGATAATTAGTATTTTTTCATTTTCGGCTTAAATCTACAATTTTCAATATTTTTGAATAAATCCTTGGAACAATTTGATTTAGGCCATTCTGCACTTGGAACAAGTTTTAGATTTTCGATTTTGGAAAAGGGAGGCCGGGGGAGCATTTTTTTGAAAGTTTTAATACTAAAAATCAATTTTAAGAAACGAAAGCTCGGAACAATTTAGAAGAGCCCTAGAACAACCTGGAACTAGTTTTTTAATTTTGGATTTCCTAAAAGGGGGGCCAGAGCAAGGATAATTAGTATTTTTTCATTTAAAGTGTTTTTTTCGGCTTAAAATCTACAATTTTCAATATTTTTGAATGAATCCTTGGAACAATTTGATTTAGGCCATTCTGCACTTGGAACAAGTTTTAGATTTTCGATTTTGGAAAAGGGGGGCCGGGGGAGCATTTTTTTGAAAGTTTTAATACTAAAAATCAATTTTAAGAAACGAAAGCTCGGAACAATTTAAAAGAGCCCTAGAACAACCTGGAACAAGTTTTTGAATTTTGGATTTCCTAAAAGGGGGGCCAGAGCAAGGATAATTAGTATTTCTTCATTTAAAGTGTTTTTTCGGCTTAAAATCTACAATTTTCAATATTTTTGAATGAATCCTTGGAACAATTTGATTTAGGCCATTCTGCACTTGGAACAAGTTTTAGATTTTCGATTTTGGAAAAGGAGGGCCGGGGGAGCATTTTTTTGAAAGTTTTAATACTAAAAATCAATTTTAAGAAACGAAAGCTCTGAACAATTTAGAAGAGCCCTAGAACAACCTGGAACAAGTTTTTGAATTTTGGATTTCCTAAAAGGGGGGCCAGAGCAAGGATAATTAGTATTTTTTCATTTAACGTGTTTTTTCGGCTTAAAATCTACAATTTTCAATATTTTTGAATGAATCATTGGAATAATTTGATTTAGGCCATTCTGCACTCGGAACAAGTTTTAGATTTTCGATTTTGGAAAAGGGGGGCCGGGGGAGCATTTTTTTGAAAGTTTTAATATTAAAAATCAATTTTGAGAAACGAAAGCTCGGAACAATTTAGAAGAGTGCTAGGACAACCTGGAACAAGTTTTTGAATTTTGGATTTCCTAAAAGGGGGGCCAGAGCAAGGATAATTAGTATTTTTTCATTTAAAGTGTTTTTTCGGCTTAAAATCTACAATTTTCAATATTTTTTAATGAATCCTTGGAACAATTTGATTTAGGCCATTCTGCACTTGGAACAAGTTTTAGATTTTCGATTTTGGAAAAGGGGGGCCGGGGGAGCATTTTTTTGAAAGTTTTAATACTAAAAATCAATTTTAAGAAACGAAAGCTCGGAACAATTTAGAAGAGCCCTAGAACAACCTGGAACAAGTTTTTGAATTTTGGATTTCCTAAAAGGGGGGCCAGAGCAAGGATAATTAGTATTTTTTCATTTAAAGTGTTTTTTCGGCTTAAAATCTACAATTTTCAATATTTTTGAATGAATCCTTGGAACAATTTGATTTAGGCCATTCTGCACTTGGAACAAGTTTTAGATTTTCGATTTTGGAAAAGGGGGGCCGGGGGAGCATTTTTTTGAAAGTTTTAATACTAAAAATCAATTTTAAGAAACGAAAGCTCGGAACAATTTAGAAGAGCCCTAGAACAACCTGGAACAAGTTTTTGAATTTTGGATTTCCTAAAAGGGGGGCCAGAGCAAGGATAATTAGTATTTTTTCATTTAAAGTGTTTTTTCGGCTTAAAATCTACAATTTTTAATATTTTTTAATGAATCCTTGGAACAATTTGATTTAGGCCATTCTGCACTTGGAACAAGTTTTAGATTTTCGATTTCGGAAAAGGGGGGCCGGGGGAGCATTTTTTTGAAAGTTTTAATACTAAAAATCAATTTTAAGAAACGAAAGCTCGGAACAATTTAGAAGAGCCCTAGAACAATCTGGAACAAGTTTTTGAATTTTGGATTTCCTAAAAGGGGGGCCAGAGCAAGGATAATTAGTATTTTTTCATTTAAAGTGTTTTTTTCGGCTTAAAATCTACAATTTTCAATATTTTTGAATGAATCCTTGCAACAATTTGATTTAGGCCATTCTGCACTTGGAACAAGTTTTAGATTTTCGATTTTGGAAAAGGGGGGCCGGGGGAGCATTTTTTTGAAAGTTTTAATACTAAAAATCAATTTTAAGAAACGAAAGCTCGGAACAATTTAGAAGAGCCCTAGAACAACCTGGAACAAGTTTTTGAATTTTGGATTTCCTAAAAGGGGGGCCAGAGCAAGGATAATTAGTATTTTTTCATTTAAAGTGTTTTTTCGGCTTAAAATCTACAATTTTCAATATTTTTGAATGAATCCTTGGAACAATTTGATTTAGGCCATTCTGCACTTGGAACAAGTTTTAGATTTTCGATTTCGGAAAAGGGGGGCCGGGGGAGAATTTTTTTGAAAGTTTTAATACTAAAAATCAATTTTAAGAAACGAAAGCTCGGAACAATTTAGAAGAGCCCTAGAACAACCTGGAACAAGTTTTTGAATTTTGGATTTCCTAAAAGGGGGGCCAGAGCAAGGATAATTAGTATTTTTTCGTTTAAAGTGTTTTTTCGGCTTAAAATCTACAATTTTCAATATTTTTGAATGAATCATTGGAATAATTTGATTTAGGCCATTTTGCACTCGGAACAAGTTTTAGATTTTCGATTTTGGAAAAGGGGGGCCGGGGGAGCATTTTTTTGGAAGTTTTAATACTAAAAATCAATTTTAAGAAACGAAAGCTCGGAAAAATTTAGAAGAGCCCTAGAACAACCTGGAACAAGTTTTTGAATTTTGGATTTCCTAAAAGGGGGGCCAGAGCAAGGATAGTTAGTATTTTTTCATTTAAAGTGTTTTTTCGGCTTAGAATCTACAATTTTCAATATTTTTGAATGAATCCTTGGAACAATTTGATTTAGGCCATTCTGCACTTGGAACAAGTTTTAGATTTTCGATTTTGGAAAAGGGGGCCGGGGGAGCATTTTTTTGAAAGTTTTAATACTAAAAATCAATTTTAAGAAACGAAAGCTCGGAACAATTTAGAAGAGCCCTAGAACAACCTGGAACAAGTTTTTGAATTTTGGATTTCCTAAAAGGGGGGCCAGAGCAAGGATAATTAGTATTTTTTCATTTAAAGTGTTTTTTCGGCTTAAAATCTACAATTTTCAATATTTTTGAATGAATCCTTGGAACAATTTGATTTAGGCCATTCTGCACTTGGAACAAGTTTTAGATTTTCGATTTTGGAAAAGGGGGGCCGGGGGAGCATTTTTTTGAAAGTTTTAATACTAAAAATCAATTTTAAGAAACGAAAGCTCGGAACAATTTAGAAGAGCCCTAGAACAACCTGGAACTAGTTTTTGAATTTTGGATTTCCTAAAAGGGGGGCCAGAGCAAGGATAGTTAGTATTTTTTCATTTAAAGTGTTTTTTCGGCTTAAAATCTACAATTTTCAATATTTTTGAATGAATCCTTGGAACAATTTGATTTAGGCCATTCTGCACTTGGAACAAGTTTTAGATTTTCGATTTTGGAAAAGGGGGGCCGGGGGAGCATTTTTTTGAAAGTTTTAATACTAAAAATCAATTTTAAGAAACGAAAGCTCGGAACAATTTAGAAGAGCCCTAGAACAACCTGGAACAAGTTTTTGAATTTTGGATTTCCTAAACGGGGGGCCAGAGCAAGGATAATTAGTATTTTTTCATTTAAAGTGTTTTTTCGGCTTAAAATCTACAATTTTCAATATTTTTGCATGAATCCTTGGAACAATTTGATTTAGGCCATTCTGCACTTGGAACAAGTTTTAGATTTTCGATTTTGGAAAAGGGGGGCCGGGGGAGCATTTTTTTGAAAGTTTTAATACTAAAAATCAATTTTAAGAAACGAAAGCTCGGAACAATTAAGAAGAGCCCTAGAACAACCTGGAACAAGTTTTTGAATTTTGGATTTCCTAAAAGGGGGGCCAGAGCAAGGATAATGAGTATTTTTTCATTTAAAGTGTTTTTTCGGCTTAAAATTTACAATTTTAATATTTTTGAATAAATCCTTGGAACAATTTGATACAGGCCATTCTGCACTTGGAACAAGTTTTAGATTTTCGATTTCGGAAAAGGGGGGCCGGGGGAGAATTTTTTTGAAAGTTTTAATACTAAAAATCAATTTTAAGAAACGAAAGCTCGGAACAATTTAGAAGAGCCCTAGAACAACCTGGAACAAGTTTTTGAATTTTGGATTTCCTAAAAGGGGGGCCAGAGCAAGGATAATTAGTATTTGTTCATTTAAAGTGTTTTTTCGGCTTAAAATCTACAATTTTCAATATTTTTGAATGAATCCTTGGAATAATTTGATTTAGGCCATTCTGCACTTGGAACAAGTTTTAGATTTTCGATTTTGGAAAAGGGAGGCCGGGGGAGCATTTTTTTGAAAGTTTTAATACTAAAAATCAATTTTAAGAAACGAAAGCTCGGAACAATTTAGAAGAGCCCTAGAACAACCTGGAACAAGTTTTTGAATTTTGGATTTCCTAAACGGGGGGGCCAGAGCAAGGATAATTAGTATTTTTTCATTTAAAGTGTTTTTTCGGCTTAAAATCTACAATTTTCAATATTTTTGAATGAATCCTTGGAACAATTTGATTTAGGCCATTCTGCACTTGGAACAAGTTTTAGATTTTCGATTTTGGAAAACGGGGGCCGGGGGAGCATTTTTTTGAAAGTTTTAATACTAAAAATCAATTTTAAGAAACGAAAGCTCGGAACAATTTAGAAGAGCCCTAGAACAAGCTGGAACAAGTTTTTGAATTTTGGATTTCCTAAAAGGGGGGCCAGAGCAAGGATAATTAGTATTTTTTCATTTAAAGTGTTTTTTCAGCTTAAAATCTACAATTTTCAATATTTTTGAATGAATCCTTGGAACAATTTGATTTAGGCCATTCTGCACTTGGAACAAGTTTTAGATTTTCGATTTTGGAAAAGGGGGGCCGGGGGAGCATTTTTTTGAAAGTTTGAATACTAAAAATCAATTTTAAGAAACGAAAGCTCGGAACAATTTAGAAGAGCCCTAGAACAACCTGGAACAAGTTTTTGAATTTTGGATTTCCTAAAAGGGGGGCCAGAGCAAGGATAATTAGTATTTTTTCATTTAAAGTGTTTTTTCGGCTTAAAGTCTACAATTTTCAATATTTTTGAATGAATCCTTGGAACAATTTGATTTAGGCCATTCTACACTTGGAACAAGTTTTAGATTTTCGATTTCGGAAAGGGGGGGCCGGGTGAGCATTTTTTTTAAAAGTTTTAATACTAAAAATCAATTTTAAGAAACGAAAGCTCGGAACAATTTAGAAGAGCCCTAGAACAACCTGGAACAAGTTTTTGAATTTTGGATTTCCTAAAAGGGGGGCCAGAGCAAGGATAATTAGTATTTTTTCATTTAAAGTGTTTTTTCGGCTTAAAATCTACAATTTTCAATATTTTTGAATGAATCCTTGGAACAATTTGATTTAGGCCATTCTGCACTTGGAACAAGTTTTAGATTTTCGATTTCGGGGGGCCGGGGGAGCATTTTTTTAAAAGTTTTAATACTAAAAATCAATTTTAAGAAACGAAAGCTCGGAACAATTTAGAAGAGCCCTAGAACAACCTGGAACAAGTTTTTGAATTTTGGATTTCCTAAAAGGGGGGCCAGAGCAAGGATAATTAGTATTTTTTCATTTAAAGTGTTTTTTCGGCTTAAAATCTACAATTTTCAATATTTTTGAATGAATCCTTGGAACAATTTGATTTAGGCCATTCTGCACTTGGAACAAGTTTTAGATTTTCGATTTTGGAAAAGGGGGGCCGGGGGAGCATTTTTTTGAAAGTTTTAATACTAAAAATCAATTTTAAGAAACGAAAGCTCGGAACAATTTAGAAGAGCCCTAGAACAACCTGGAACAAGTTTTTGAATTTTGGATTTCCTTAAAGGGGGGCCAGAGCAAGGATAATTAATATTTTTTCATTTAAAGTGTTTTTTCGGCTTAAAATCTACAATTTTCAATATTTTTGAATGAATCCTTGGAACAATTTGATTTAGGCCATTCTGCACTTGGAACAAGTTTTAGATTTTCGATTTCGGAAAAGGGGGGCCGGGGGAGAATTTTTTTGAAAGTTTTAATACTAAAAATCAATTTTAAGAAAAGAAAGCTCGGAAAAATTTAGAAGAGCCCTAGAACAACCTGGAACAAGTTTTTGAATTTTGGATTTCCTAAAAGGGGGGCCAGAGCAAGGATAATTAGTATTTTTTCATTTAAAGTGTTTTTTCGGCTTAAAATCTACAATTTTAATATTTTTGAATGAATCCTTGGAACAATTTGATTTAGGCCATTCTGCACTTGGAACAAGTTTTAGATTTTCGATTTCGGAAAAGGGGGGCCGGGGGAGAATTTTTTTGAAAGTTTTAATACTAAAAATCAATTTTAAGAAACGAAAGCTCGGAACAATTTAGAAGAGCCCTAGAACAACCTGGAACAAGTTTTTGAATTTTGGATTTCCTAAAAGGGGGGCCAGAGCAAGGATAATTAGTATTTTTTCATTTAAAGTGTTTTTTCGGCTTAAAATCTACAATTTTCAATATTTTTGAATGAATCCTTGGAACAATTTATTTAGGCCATTCTGCACTTGGAACAAGTTTTAGATTTTCGATTTTGGAAAAGGGGGGCCGGGGGAGCATTTTTTGAAAGTTTTAATACTAAAAATCTATTTAAAGAAACGAAAGCTCGGAACAATTAAGAAGAGCCCTAGAATAACCTGGAACAAGTTTTTGAATATTGGATTTCCTAAAAGGGGGGCCAGAGCAAGGATAATTAGTATTTTTTCATTTAAAGTGTTTTTTCAGCTTAAAATCTACAATTTTCAATATTTTTGAATGAATCCTTGGAACAATTTGATTTAGGCCATTCCGCACTTGGAACAAGTTTTAGATTTTCGATTTTGGAAAAGGGGGGCCGGGGGAGCATTTTTTTGAAAGTTTTAATACTAAAAATCAATTTTAAGAAACGAAAGCTCGGAACAATTTAGAAGAGCCCTAGAATAACCTGGAACAAGTTTTTGAATTTTGGATTTCCTAAAAGGGGGGCCAGAGCAAGGATAATTAGTATTTTTTCATTTAAAGTGTTTTTTCGGCTTAAAATCTACAATTTTCAATATTTTTGAATGAATCCTTGGAACAATTTGATTTAGGCCATTCTGCACTTGGAACAAGTTTTAGATTTTCGATTTCGGAAAAGGTGGGCCGAGGGAAGATTTTTTTTGAAAGTTTTAATACTAAAAATCAATTTTAAGAAACGAAAGCTCGGAACAATTTAGAAGAGCCCTAGAACAACCTGGAACAAGTTTTTGAATTTTGGATTTCCTAAAAGGGGGCCCAGAGCAAGGATAATTAGTATTTGTTCATTTAAAGTGTTTTTTCGGCTTAAAATCTACAATTTTCAATATTTTTGAATGAATCCTTGGAACAATTTGATTTAGGCCATTTTGCACTTGGAACAAGTTTTAGATTTTCGATTTCGGAAAAGGGGGGCCGGGGGAGAATTTTTTTGAAAGTTTTAATACTAAAAATCAATTTTAAGAAACGAAAGCTCGGAACAATTTAGAAGAGCCCTAGAACAACCTGGAACAAGTTTTTGAATTTTGGATTTCCTAAAAGGGGGGCCAGAGCAAGGATAATTAGTATTTTTTCATTTAAAGTGTTTTTTCGGCTTAAAATCTACAATTTTCAATATTTTTGAATGAATCCTTGGAACAATTTGATTTAGGCCATTCTGCACTTGGAACAAGTTTTAGATTTTCGATTTTGGAAAAGGGGGGCCGGGGGAGCATTTTTTGAAAGTTTTAATACTAAAAATCAATTTTAAGAAACGAAAGCTCGGAACAATTTAGAAGAGCCCTAGAACAATCTGGAACAAGTTTTTGAATTTTGGATTTCCTAAAAGGGGGGCCAGAGCAAGGATAATTAGTATTTTTTCATTTAAAGTGTTTTTTCGGCTTAAAATCTACAATTTTCAATATTTTTGAATGAATCCTTGGAATAATTTGATTTAGGCCATTCTGCACTTGGAACAAGTTTTAGATTTTCGATTTTGGAAAAGGGGGGCCGGGGGAGCATTTTTTTGAAAGTTTTAATACTAAAAATCAATTTTAAGAAACGAAAGCTCGGACAAATTTAGAAGAGCCCTAGAACAACCTGGAACAAGTTTTTGAATTTTGGATTTCCTTAAAGGGGGGCCAGAGCAAGGATAATTAGTATTTTTTCATTTAAAATGTTTTTTCGGCTTAAAATCTACAATTTTCAATATTTTTGAATGAATCCTTGGAACAATTTGATTTAGGCCATTCTGCACTTGGAACAAGTTTTAGATTTTCGATTTTGGAAAAGGGGGCCGGGGGAGCATTTTTTTGAAAGTTTTAATACTAAAAATCAATTTTAAGAAACGAAAGCTCGGAACAATTTAGAAGAGCCCTAGAACAACCTGGAACAAGTTTTTGAATTTTGGATTTCCTAAAAGGGGGGCCAGAGCAAGGATAATTAGTATTTTTTCATTTAAAGTGTTTTTTCGGCTTAAAATCTACAATTTTCAATATTTTTGAATGAATCCTTGGAACAATTTGATTTAGGCCATTCTGCACTTGGAACAAGTTTTAGATTTTCGATTTTGGAAAAGGGGGGCCGGGGGAGCATTTTTTTTAAAGTTTTAATACTAAAAATCAATTTTAAGAAACGAAAGCTCGGAACAATTTAGAAGAGCCCTAGAACAACCTGGAACAAGTTTTTGAATTTTGGATTTCCTAAAAGGGGGGCCAGAGTAAGGATAATTAGTATTTTTTCATTTAAAGTGTTTTTTTAGCTTAAAATCTACAATTTTCAATATTTTTGAATGAATCCTTGGAACAATTTGATTTAGGCCATTCTGCACTTGGAACAAGTTTTAGATTTTCGATTTTGGAAAAGGGGGGCCGGGGGAGCATTTTTTTGAAAGTTTGAATACTAAAAATCAATTTTAAGAAACGAAAGCTCGGAACAATTTAGAAGAGCCCTAGAACAACCTGGAACAAGTTTTTGAATTTTGGATTTCCTAAAAGGGGGGCCAGAGCAAGGATAATTAGTATTTTTTCATTTAAAGTGTTTTTTCAGCTTAAAATCTACAATTTTCAATATTTTTGAATGAATCCTTGGAACAATTTGATTTAGGCCATTCTGCACTTGGAACAAGTTTTAGATTTTCGATTTTGGAAAAGGGGGGCCGGGGGAGCATTTTTTTGAAAGTTTGAATACTAAAAATCAATTTTAAGAAACGAAAGCTCGGAACAATTTAGAAGAGCCCTAGAACAACCTGGAACAAGTTTTTGAATTTTGGATTTCCTAAAAGGGGGGCCAGAGCAAGGATAATTAGTATTTTTTCATTTAAAGTGTTTTTTCGGCTTAAAGTCTACAATTTTCAATATTTTTGAATGAATCCTTGGAACAATTTGATTTAGGCCATTCTACACTTGGAACAAGTTTTAGATTTTCGATTTCGGAAAGGGGGGGCCGGGTGAGCATTTTTTTTAAAAGTTTTAATACTAAAAATCAATTTTAAGAAACGAAAGCTCGGAACAATTTAGAAGAGCCCTAGAACAACCTGGAACAAGTTTTTGAATTTTGGATTTCCTAAAAGGGGGGCCAGAGCAAGGATAATTAGTATTTTTTCATTTAAAGTGTTTTTTCGGCTTAAAATCTACAATTTTCAATATTTTTGAATGAATCCTTGGAACAATTTGATTTAGGCCATTCTGCACTTGGAACAAGTTTTAGATTTTCGATTTCGGGGGGCCGGGGGAGCATTTTTTTAAAAGTTTTAATACTAAAAATCAATTTTAAGAAACGAAAGCTCGGAACAATTTAGAAGAGCCCTAGAACAACCTGGAACAAGTTTTTGAATTTTGGATTTCCTAAAAGGGGGGCCAGAGCAAGGATAATTAGTATTTTTTCATTTAAAGTGTTTTTTCGGCTTAAAATCTACAATTTTCAATATTTTTGAATGAATCCTTGGAACAATTTGATTTAGGCCATTCTGCACTTGGAACAAGTTTTAGATTTTCGATTTTGGAAAAGGGGGGCCGGGGGAGCATTTTTTTGAAAGTTTTAATACTAAAAATCAATTTTAAGAAACGAAAGCTCGGAACAATTTAGAAGAGCCCTAGAACAACCTGGAACAAGTTTTTGAATTTTGGATTTCCTTAAAGGGGGGCCAGAGCAAGGATAATTAATATTTTTTCATTTAAAGTGTTTTTTCGGCTTAAAATCTACAATTTTCAATATTTTTGAATGAATCCTTGGAACAATTTGATTTAGGCCATTCTGCACTTGGAACAAGTTTTAGATTTTCGATTTCGGAAAAGGGGGGCCGGGGGAGAATTTTTTTGAAAGTTTTAATACTAAAAATCAATTTTAAGAAAAGAAAGCTCGGAAAAATTTAGAAGAGCCCTAGAACAACCTGGAACAAGTTTTTGAATTTTGGATTTCCTAAAAGGGGGGCCAGAGCAAGGATAATTAGTATTTTTTCATTTAAAGTGTTTTTTCGGCTTAAAATCTACAATTTTAATATTTTTGAATGAATCCTTGGAACAATTTGATTTAGGCCATTCTGCACTTGGAACAAGTTTTAGATTTTCGATTTCGGAAAAGGGGGGCCGGGGGAGAATTTTTTTGAAAGTTTTAATACTAAAAATCAATTTTAAGAAACGAAAGCTCGGAACAATTTAGAAGAGCCCTAGAACAACCTGGAACAAGTTTTTGAATTTTGGATTTCCTAAAAGGGGGGCCAGAGCAAGGATAATTAGTATTTTTTCATTTAAAGTGTTTTTTCGGCTTAAAATCTACAATTTTCAATATTTTTGAATGAATCCTTGGAACAATTTATTTAGGCCATTCTGCACTTGGAACAAGTTTTAGATTTTCGATTTTGGAAAAGGGGGGCCGGGGGAGCATTTTTTGAAAGTTTTAATACTAAAAATCTATTTAAAGAAACGAAAGCTCGGAACAATTAAGAAGAGCCCTAGAATAACCTGGAACAAGTTTTTGAATATTGGATTTCCTAAAAGGGGGGCCAGAGCAAGGATAATTAGTATTTTTTCATTTAAAGTGTTTTTTCAGCTTAAAATCTACAATTTTCAATATTTTTGAATGAATCCTTGGAACAATTTGATTTAGGCCATTCCGCACTTGGAACAAGTTTTAGATTTTCGATTTTGGAAAAGGGGGGCCGGGGGAGCATTTTTTTGAAAGTTTTAATACTAAAAATCAATTTTAAGAAACGAAAGCTCGGAACAATTTAGAAGAGCCCTAGAATAACCTGGAACAAGTTTTTGAATTTTGGATTTCCTAAAAGGGGGGCCAGAGCAAGGATAATTAGTATTTTTTCATTTAAAGTGTTTTTTCGGCTTAAAATCTACAATTTTCAATATTTTTGAATGAATCCTTGGAACAATTTGATTTAGGCCATTCTGCACTTGGAACAAGTTTTAGATTTTCGATTTCGGAAAAGGTGGGCCGAGGGAAGATTTTTTTTGAAAGTTTTAATACTAAAAATCAATTTTAAGAAACGAAAGCTCGGAACAATTTAGAAGAGCCCTAGAACAACCTGGAACAAGTTTTTG
This sequence comes from Dasysyrphus tricinctus, assembly GCA_963921185.1. Lineage (NCBI taxonomy): Eukaryota > Metazoa > Arthropoda > Insecta > Diptera > Syrphidae > Dasysyrphus > Dasysyrphus tricinctus. Next base: position 173,203,921 of record OY992530.1, on the reverse strand, counting down.
AATTTTGGATTTCCTAAAAGGGGGCCCAGAGCAAGGATAATTAGTATTTGTTCATTTAAAGTGTTTTTTCGGCTTAAAATCTACAATTTTCAATATTTTTGAATGAATCCTTGGAACAATTTGATTTAGGCCATTTTGCACTTGGAACAAGTTTTAGATTTTCGATTTCGGAAAAGGGGGGCCGGGGGAGAATTTTTTTGAAAGTTTTAATACTAAAAATCAATTTTAAGAAACGAAAGCTCGGAACAATTTAGAAGAGCCCTAGAACAACCTGGAACAAGTTTTTGAATTTTGGATTTCCTAAAAGGGGGGCCAGAGCAAGGATAATTAGTATTTTTTCATTTAAAGTGTTTTTTCGGCTTAAAATCTACAATTTTCAATATTTTTGAATGAATCCTTGGAACAATTTGATTTAGGCCATTCTGCACTTGGAACAAGTTTTAGATTTTCGATTTTGGAAAAGGGGGGCCGGGGGAGCATTTTTTGAAAGTTTTAATACTAAAAATCAATTTTAAGAAACGAAAGCTCGGAACAATTTAGAAGAGCCCTAGAACAATCTGGAACAAGTTTTTGAATTTTGGATTTCCTAAAAGGGGGGCCAGAGCAAGGATAATTAGTATTTTTTCATTTAAAGTGTTTTTTCGGCTTAAAATCTACAATTTTCAATATTTTTGAATGAATCCTTGGAATAATTTGATTTAGGCCATTCTGCACTTGGAACAAGTTTTAGATTTTCGATTTTGGAAAAGGGGGGCCGGGGGAGCATTTTTTTGAAAGTTTTAATACTAAAAATCCATTTTAAGAAACGAAAGCTCGGACAAATTTAGAAGAGCCCTAGAACAACCTGGAACAAGTTTTTGAATTTTGGATTTCCTTAAAGGGGGGCCAGAGCAAGGATAATTAGTATTTTTTCATTTAAAATGTTTTTTCGGCTTAAAATCTACAATTTTCAATATTTTTGAATGAATCCTTGGAACAATTTGATTTAGGCCATTCTGCACTTGGAACAAGTTTTAGATTTTCGATTTTGGAAAAGGGGGCCGGGGGAGCATTTTTTTGAAAGTTTTAATACTAAAAATCAATTTTAAGAAACGAAAGCTCGGAACAATTTAGAAGAGCCCTAGAACAACCTGGAACAAGTTTTTGAATTTTGGATTTCCTAAAAGGGGGGCCAGAGCAAGGATAATTAGTATTTTTTCATTTAAAGTGTTTTTTCGGCTTAAAATCTACAATTTTCAATATTTTTGAATGAATCCTTGGAACAATTTGATTTAGGCCATTCTGCACTTGGAACAAGTTTTAGATTTTCGATTTTGGAAAAGGGGGGCCGGGGGAGCATTTTTTTTAAAGTTTTAATACTAAAAATCAATTTTAAGAAACGAAAGCTCGGAACAATTTAGAAGAGCCCTAGAACAACCTGGAACAAGTTTTTGAATTTTGGATTTCCTAAAAGGGGGGCCAGAGTAAGGATAATTAGTATTTTTTCATTTAAAGTGTTTTTTTAGCTTAAAATCTACAATTTTCAATATTTTTGAATGAATCCTTGGAACAATTTGATTTAGGCCATTCTGCACTTGGAACAAGTTTTAGATTTTCGATTTTGGAAAAGGGGGGCCGGGGGAGCATTTTTTTGAAAGTTTGAATACTAAAAATCAATTTTAAGAAACGAAAGCTCGGAACAATTTAGAAGAGCCCTAGAACAACCTGGAACAAGTTTTTGAATTTTGGATTTCCTAAACGGGGGGCCAGAGCAAGGATAATTAGTATTTTTTCATTTAAAGTGTTTTTTCGGCTTAAAGTCTACAATTTTCAATATTTTTGAATGAATCCTTGGAACAATTTGATTTAGGCCATTCTACACTTGGAACAAGTTTTAGATTTTCGATTTCGGAAAGGGGGGGCCGGGGGAGCATTTTTTTTAAAAGTTTTAATACTAAAAATCAATTTTAAGAAACGAAAGCTCGGAACAATTTAGAAGAGCCCTAGAACAACCTGGAACAAGTTTTTGAATTTTGGATTTCCTTAAAGGGGGGCCAGAGCAAGGATAATTAGTATTTTTTCATTTAAAGTGTTTTTTCGGCTTAAAATCTACAATTTTCAATATTTTTGAATGAATCCTTGGAACAATTTGATTTAGGCCATTCTGCACTTGGAACAAGTTTTAGATTTTCGATTTTGGAAAAGGGGGGCCGGGGGAGCATTTTTTTGAAAGTTTTAATACTAAAAATCAATTTTAAGAAACGATAGCTCGGAACAATTTAGAAGAGCCCTAGAACAACCTGGAACAAGTTTTTGAATTTTGGATTTCCTAAAAGGGGGGCCAGAGCAAGGATAATTAGTATTTTTTCATTTAAAGTGTTTTTTCGGCTTAAAATCTACAATTTTCAATATTTTTGAAAGAATCTTTGGAACAATTTGATTTAGGCCATTCTGCACTTGGAACAAGTTTTAGATTTTCGATTTTGGAAAAGGGGGGCCGGGGGAGCATTTTTTTGAAAGTTTTAATACTAAAAATCAATTTTAAGAAACGAAAGCTCGGAACAATTTAGAAGAGCTCTAGAACAACCTGGAACAAGTTTTTGAATTTTGGATTTCCTAAAAGGGGGGCCAAAGCAAGGATAATTAGTATTTGTTCATTTAAAGTGTTTTTTCGGCTTAAAATCTACAATTTTCAATATTTTTGAATAAATCCTATGCACAATTTGATTTAGGCCATTCTGCACTTGGAACAAGTTTTAGATTTTCGATTTTGGAAAAGGGGGGGCCGGGGGAGCATTTTTTTGAAAGTTTTAATACTAAAAATCAATTTTAAGAAACGAAAGCTCGGAACAATTTAGAAGAGCCCTAGAACAACCTGGAACAAGTTTTTGAATTTTGGATTTCCTAAAAGGGGGGCCAGAGCAAGGATAATTATTATTTTTTCATTTAAAGTGTTTTTTCGGCTTAAAATCTACAATTTTCAATATTTTTGAATGAATCCTTGGAACAATTTGATTTAGGCCATTCTGCACTTGGAACAAGTTTTAGATTTTCGATTTTGGAAAAGGGGGGCCGGGGGAGCATTTTTTTGAAAGTTTTAATACTAAAAATCAATTTTAAGAAACGAAAGCTCGGAACAATTTAGAAGAGCCCTAGAACAACCTGGAACAAGTTTTTGAATTTTGGATTTCCTTAAAGGGGGGCCAGAGCAAGGATAATTAGTATTTTTTCATTTAAAGTATTTTTTCGGCTTAAAATCTACAATTTTCAATATTTTTGAATGAATCCTTGGAACAATTTGATTTAGGCCATTCTGCACTTGGAACAAGTTTTAGATTTTCGATTTTGGAAAAGGGGGGCCGGGGGAGCATTTTTTTGAAAGTTTTAATACTAAAAATCAATTTTAAGAAACGAAAGCTCGGAAAAATTTAGAAGAGCCCTAGAACAACCTGGAACAAGTTTTTGAATTTTGGATTTCCTAAAAGGGGGGCCAGAGCAAGGATAATTAGTATTTTTTCATTTAAAGTGTTTTTTCGGCTTAAAATCTACAATTTTCAATATTTTTGAATAAATCCTATGCACAATTTGATTTAGGCCATTCTGCACTTGGAACAAGTTTTAGATTTTCGATTTTGGAAAAGGGGGGCCGGGGGAGCATTTTTTTGAAAGTTTTAATACTAAAAATCAATTTTAAGAAACGAAAGCTCGGAACAATTTAGAAGAGCCCTAGAACAACCTGGAACAAGTTTTTGAATTTTGGATTTCCTAAAAGGGGGGCCAGAGCAAGGATAATTAGTATTTTTTCATTTAAAGTGTTTTTTTTTTTGGCTTAAAATCTACAATTTTCAATATTTTTGAATGAATCCTTGGAACAATTTGATTTAGGCCATTCTGCACTTGGAACAAGTTTTAGATTTTCGATTTTGGAAAAGGGGGGCCGGGGGAGCATTTTTTTGAAAGTTTTAATACTAAAAATCAATTTTAAGAAACGAAAGCTTGGAACAATTAAGAAGAGCCCTAGAACAACCTGGAACAAGTTTTTGAATTTTGGATTTCCTAAAAGGGGGGCCAGAGCAAGGATAATTAGTATTTTTTCATTTAAAGTGTTTTTTCGGCTAAAAATCTACAATTTTCAATATTTTTGAATGAATCCTTGGAACAATTTGATTTAGGCCATTCTGCACTTGGAACAAGTTTTAGATTTTCGATTTTGGAAAAGGGGGGCCGGGGGAGCATTTTTTTGAAAGTTTTAATACTAAAAATCAATTTTAAGAAACGAAAGCTCGGAACAATTTAGAAGAGCCCTAGAACAACCTGGAACAAGTTTTTGAATTTTGGATTTCCTAAAAGGGGGGCCAGAGCAAGGATAATTAGTATTTTTTCATTTAAAGTGTTTTTTCGGCTTAAAATCTACAATTGCAATATTTTTGAATAAATCCTTGGAACAATTTGATTTAGGCCATTCTGCACTTGGAACAAGTTTTAGGTTTTCGATTTTGGAAAAGGGGGGCCGGGGGAGCATTTTCTTGAAAGTTTTAATACTAAAAATCAATTTTAAGAAACGAAAGCTCGGAACAATTTAGAAGAGCCCTAGAACAACCTGGAACAAGTTTTTGAATTTTGGATTTCCTAAAAGGGGGGCCAGAGCAAGGATAATTAGTATTTTTTCATATAAAGTGTTTTTTCGGCTTAAAATCTACAATTTTCAATATTTTTGAATGAATCCTTGGAACAATTTGATTTAGGCCATTCTGCACTTGGAACAAGTTTTAGATTTTCGATTTCGGAAAAGGGGGGCCGGGGGAGAATTTTTTTGAAAGTTTTAATACTAAAAATCAATTTTAAGAAACGAAAGCTCGGAACAATTTAGAAGAGCCCTAGAACAACCTGGAACAAGTTTTTGAATTTTGGATTTCCTTAAAGGGGGGCCAGAGCAAGGATACTTAGTATTTTTTCATTTAAAGTGTTTTTTCGGCTTAAAATCTACAATTTTCAATATTTTTGAATGAATCCTTGGAACAATTTGATTTAGGCCATTCTGCACTTGGAACAAGTTTTAGATTTTCGATTTTGGAAAAGGGGGGCCGGGGGAGCATTTTTTTGAAAGTTTTAATACTAAAAATCAATTTTAAGAAACGAAAGCTTGGAACAATTTAGAAGAGCCTTTAAACAACCTGGAACAAGTTTTTGAATTTTGGTATTCCTAAAAGGGGGGCCAGAGCAAGGATAATTAATATTTTTTCATTTAAAGTGTTTTTTCGGCTTAAAATCTACAATTTTCAATATTTTTGAATGAATCCTTGGAACAATTTGATTTAGGCCATTCTGCACTTGGAACAAGCTTTAGATTTTCGATTTTGGAAAAGGGGGGCCGGGGGAGCATTTTTTTGAAAGTTTTAATACTAAAAATCAATTTTAAGAAACGAAAGCTTGGAACAATTTAGAAGAGCCCTTAAACAACCTGGAACAAGTTTTTGAATTTTGGATTTCCTAAAAGGGGGGCCAGAGCAAGGATAATTAGTATTTTTTCATTTAAAATGTTTTTTCGGCTTAAAATCTACAATTTTCAATATTTTTGAATGAATCCTTGGAACAATTTGATTTAGGCCATTCTGCACTTGGAACAAGTTTTAGATTTTCGATTTTGGAAAAGGGGGGCCGGGGGAGCATTTTTTTGAAAGTTTTAATACTAAAAATCAATTTTAAGAAACGAAAGCTTGGAACAATTTAGAAGAGCCCTTAAACAACCTGGAACAAGTTTTTGAATTTTGGATTTCCTAAAAGGGGGGCCAGAGCAAGGATAATTAGTATTTTTTCATTTAAAGTGTTTTTTCGGCTTAAAATCTACAATTTTCAATATTTTTGAATGAATCCTTGGAACAATTTGATTTAGGCCATTCTGCACTTGGAACAAGTTTTAGATTTTCGATTTTGAAAAAGGGGGGTCGGCGAAGTTTTTAGTTTTATACTAAAATCAATTTAAAGGATTTAAATTTTTTACTTTTGTTTATATTCTTATTTAGGTTTGATATTTTACTATCTGCTTATGGACTATAGCTTCATTTTTGATTTTGGAAAAAAAGTTTTTTTTGGGGGGATTTGGGTTTCAAGACCTTTCGAAAAAGTTTTTAATTTTTTTTTTTTTTTAAGTTTAAGATGTGGTTATTCAAGAAGATTCTCTTTGTATCCTGGTTTAATTTTTAAAACCTTTTTATTCGATAATGTAGACCTAAAATGTGCATTTCAATTTCCTTTTAATATCGTAAGAGTTTTATTTTGGGTTTAAGAGCTTTTGTTTGTTTTGTTTATGTTTAAAACTTGCTAGCATTGACATGGGGGTGAACAAATTTAGAACCCATTTTTATTTTTCAATTTTTTTAAGAGTGGGTGAGGGGGGTGGGGTAACAATTTCTCTTTATTATTTTTTTTTTGTTATTTTTTAATGGCGCAATGAATATAAACCTATACAAAATGTTGATTATTTTCTATCCATTGATTTCGAAAATGGGGCTGCATAATGAGGATTATCATTTAATATCGTAAATAGTGTTTTTATGCTCTAAATTCTTTGTTTACACACATTTTAGAATACAAATTTTGGAGCAAGAAGATGAAGGTAGATGCCTATTTAAAGGATTTTTTAAAATTTTATTTTCTAAAAGGGGGGGTGTGGGGGTGTTTTTTGAAAATTTGAATATTTAAAATATATTTCATGGAACCAGGATTTTAAACCCTTTTAAATAATAGCTCGAATAATCATTTTGAATTTAAAAAAATTTGATATTTTAAGGGGGGGTCCGTGGGGAATGAAAAAAGTGATAAAATCATTTTAGTTAGATTATGTCATTAATTATGCATAGATTTGCATGAAATTTTGGTATTTGGAAGAAAAAACAGAGTTTTACTTGGAACAACTTTTGGATTTTTGAATTTTGTAAAAAGGGGACCAATAAAACTTTTACAAAATTCAAAAACTCGAAGATTATTTTTTAAAGTCCGGTTTCAGGCTGATTTATTTTCTGAAAGAGCACCATAATTTCTCAACACATGTATATATTATTAAATATGAAATATTAAAAATACTAAAAAAAAATAAAAATATTGGGGAGCCGTAATTTGAATTTTTGAAAAAAAGTTTGAAAGGCTATATCTTTTTAGATATACACTCTACAGCTTTAATTTTTTGGAACAATGTTTAGAACACTTTTCTTTATCCAAAAAAAAATTAAAAAGTTAGAATTTCAAAAAAAGGGGGGCTACAATTTTTTCGAATTTTGGCCATAACTTTTGAAATTTTGAACATAGAGGTCCAAAAACTTGGAACAATGTTCAGAACAACTAGAACAATCTAGAACAACTTTCAAAATTTTGATTTTCGAAAAAAGGGGGGCTAGGTCAAAAACGGTTTTTTTGGTCTAAAACCCCCATTTTTGAATATTTTTCAAAAAAAATTTGGAACAATGCGGAACAAATCGGGAACAATCTGGAACAACTTTCAAAAATAACAAATTCAAAAAAAGGGGGGCTAACTTCACACACTCACGAAAATGTCTGTTTTTCACCTGTAACACATGATTGTGGGTGATTGCTATCGAAAACAATTTCATACAAAGTTCTTACACTATTAAATTTTCTTCAAGATAATTTTTTTTTCTACGAGTGATAGTTCCAAAGATATCACTACAAATATTAAAAACTTCGTCAAAATTAAAAAAATCTGGTTTTTTGCTTTTTACTCTCAGATGACGAAGTTGTCAAAGATAAATTAAAACCTGCTTTATGTGTTTTTATATTGTCTACAAAAAATATTGTTCAACTTTTTTCATAGGAGTGATCAGTTAGAAGATATTAGTACTTCAAAAAGGTGAAAAGTTCAAAATATGAGTTTTTCGCCTACAACTTTTAAACAATAAATTTTGTCAAAAAATTTTGTACAAAATTTACAGATTATATGACTCTCTACAAGAAAGCATTTTCATATTTGTTGTAAAATTGATAATTTAAATCATATTACTATTTCTAAAATTGGTCAAAAGTCGGAAATACCTGTTTTTACGTCTTTTCTCTTAAATGACGAAGTTGTTGAAAAATAATTTATACTCATTGTTAAGAAAGGCATATTTCCAAGAAGAAGTACCATCATAACTTTTTTGATATGAGTGCTCAATAACGAGATATTGCTGTTTTAAAAATGTTCGAATTTCGAAAATACAAGTTTTTCGGTGTATACTTATATTAAAAAGTTAGTAAAGTATACCGTTTCATCGGTGATGGGAGCGTCTATAGGTGTTCAAAAATGTTTTGAAAAAATGCGGTTACATGGACATATTCGAGCGCATCAGATATTGATAGTGTATACATGGCCTGCGTCTTTCTAATAACGAGGGGTCTGTCGATTTGAAAAGAAGAAACATTTTTATTCAGGATTTTTTTAATCACTGGGGAGAGTATAATAACTTGGGCGCCAAAAATTGAAAACGGATTTTTGAAGATGGGTCAAATAAATATTAAAAATCAACGACAATACTTAAAATGCAAAGCAATAAGGGTTTCAAAAGCCAGAAATCTGCTCTATAATCCTGCATTTAAATTAAATTATTTTTGTGAATAGTTTTCAAATTTCAAATTCAAATTGCATTCAAACTCAAAATTTTGATAAAAAAACGCAAACACAATGTTGGGATAAATTTTTTTCAAAATTGTGAAATGAAAAACTATTTTTTTTGTGGTCAATGCAAATATTAATTTTCAATCGAACACAAAAAAATTGGAAGCTTTTATGTCTTATAGATGTTAAGAAAATTGAAAATTACTGATACTTCTTTTTTTTGAGATTATTATATTATATCATTATGTAGCAGTTCTCATTAGTAGCTATGGACATTGGAAACAGACCTTCAAAGTTCTTTAAATGGAAACGAAATTTGGCAAACACCGAACCTCGCACATACTCCAAATCCTATATAGCCTAGGAAAAATATACAAAAAAAAGGCCAAATTGCGGAAAGAATCCAATTGAAGGTTTTTAAATGCAATAATCTTTATTTTGGCATAAAGAATACTCACCCAAAAGTCCATTGACAAATCTTGTGCGCGTTAGAAGTTATTCAAGGTCAAATGTCAAAAAAATTGGGGTTTCGCTTAAAACTTTTAAACGGTAAATGCTATCAAAAAGTACTTCATGCAAACCTTGTAGATCATATAATTTTTCTTTAAAAAATGTTGACGCTTTTTTTTTCTCCGACTGATTTTTTAGGAGATATCGCCATTTAAAAAACACGTTATTTGACAAAAAAGTCTGTTTTTCGCCTGTAACACATAAACGGTGGTTGCTATCGAAAACAACTTCATACAAAGTTTTAACACTTTTAAATTTTCTACAAGAAAATATAATTTTTTTTTCTACGAGTGATAGTTCTAAAGATATCACTATATTAAAAACTTCTTCAAAGGTTAAAAAATCTGGCTTTTTGCTTTTTACTCTCAAATGACGAAGTTGTCAAAGATAAATTTAAACCTACTTTATGTGTTATTATATTGTCTACAAAAAATGCTGTTCAACTTTTTTCATAGGAGTGAACAGTTAGAAGATATTAGTACTTCAAAAGTCGAAAAGTTCAAAATATGGGTTTTTCGCCTACAACTTTTTGTGAAAAAATTTTGAACACAATTTACAGATTATATGACTCTCTACAAGAAAACATTTTCATATTTGTTGTAAAATTGATCATTTAAATCATATTACTATTTCTAAAATTAGTCAAAAGTCAAAAATATCGTTTTTTACGTCTTTTCTCTTAAATGACGAAGTTGTCGAAAAATTATTTGTGCTCATTGTTAAGATAGTCATATTTTCAACAAGAAAATAACTTTTTTGATACGAATGCTCAGTTACGAGATATTGCTGTTTTAAAAATTTCAAATTTCGAAAATACAAGTTTTTTTGGTGTATATGCCTTGAAAAACTTATATTTTCGAAATTCGAAGATTTTTAAAACAGCAATATCTCGTAATTGAGCACTCGTATCAAAAAAGTTATGATGGTACCTCTTGTTGGAAATATGACTATCTTAACAATGAGCATAAATTATTTTTCAACAACTTCGTCATTTAAGAGAAAAGACGTAAAAACAGGTATTTCCGACTTTTGACCAATTTTAGAAATAGTAATATGATTTAAATTATCAATTTTACAACAAATATGAAAATGTTTTCTTGTAGAGAGTCATATAATCTGTAAATTGTGTTCAAAATTTTTGGACAAAATTTGTTGTTTAAAAGTTGTAGGCGAAAAACCCATATTTTGAACTTTTCACCTTTTGAAGTACTAATATCTTCTAACTGATCACTCCTAGGAAAAATTTTGAACAATATTTTTTGTAGACAATATAATAAAACATAAAGTAGGTATAAATTTATCTTTGACAACTTCGTCATTTGAGAGTAAAAAGCAAAAAACCAGATTTTTTAACTTTTGACGAAGTTTTTAATATTTGTAGTGATATTTTTGGAACTATCACTCGTAGAAAAAAAATTATATTTTCTTGTAGAAAATTTAATAGTGTAAGAACTTCGTATGAAGTTGTTTTCGATAGCAATCACCGTTCATGTGTTACAGGCGAAAAACAGACATTTTCGTCAAATAACGTGTTTCTTAAATGGCGATATCTCCTAAACGATCAGTCGGAGAAAAAAAAAGCGTTAACATTTCTTATAGAAAATTATATTATCTACAAGGTTTGCATGAAGTACTTTTTGATAGCATTTACTGTTTAAAAGTTATAAGCAAAAAAACAATTTTTTTGACATTTGACCTTGAATAACTTCTAACGCGCACACGATTTTTCAATGGACTTTTGGGTGAGTATTCCTTATGCCAAAATAAAGATTATTGCATTTAAAAACCTTCACTTGGATTTATTCCGCAGTGAAAGTACATTTTGCCTTGGCTATATAGTGAGCCCAGGCAGGGCGGATACATACATTTTTTATCACTTTTAAAACGCAGCCGTAATGCTGGCAATGAAAGTCAATTAAAAATATTTCAAAAAAGTAGTATCAGTAACTTGCAATTTTCTCAAAAACTAGAAATAATAGAAGCTTCCGGTTCTTATTGTTCGATTGTTTAATTAATATGAGCATTGACCACAAAAAGCAAATTTAGTTTTTCATTTCACAATTTTGAGAAAAATTGATCCAAACATTTGTTTTGCGTTTGTTTTTATCAAAATTTTGAGTTTAAATGTACCTAAATATTTTTAAAACTATTGACACAAATAATTCAATTTAAATAAGGGATTAAAGAACAGATTTTTGGCTTTAAAAATACAGTCAAACTTCTTTATAACGAACTTCCTTATAACGAATATCTTTTTTTTGCGAACTGCCATTCTGTCCCCGTCCCCTAAAATAAATATCCTATATAAATGTGTTTCCATATAACGAATTTCCTTATATCGAAATTCTCTTTATAAAGAAATAATTTTTGGGACCTAGCATCATAATTGTTTCTTTATAACGAAATTCCTTGAAAAAACTTTATTAAATTTCTTGCTCCGAACAAATACAACGAAAGAAAGCTTTTTTTTACAATTTTCTTCTGATTAAATCATTTCGGTATTAGCGATTTTGCACAACATCTTTGCTGGTGTGTGTACCAATACGCTCTAACTATTCAGATAGAATATGAAATATGTTGCAACAAATCAAACGTCTACTTCGGAATTCTTTTGTGTGTTGAAAATCTTAATTATTGTGAACGAAATTTCACATTTTGACGTGTTAACGAAAAATTTGGCCAAACATTTTCAACTTCACCCAAAATAAATTTTGTCGGTGATCGGCTTTCGACAAAAGTCGCAAACGACACTCGTAATAAGGGATCAAGCTTTGATTCCATAACTGCAGAAACAAGAAAAAGTACAGATAAAGATAGTCCCTAGAAATGCCCAACTGTGCATCAAGTGCGTTGTTCTGAGAGCATGCATCTTAGCTTTTAAAATGTCTGTCGAAGCGAAAAGTTATTGTACTTTCGTTAAAATTGTCCATTTGTGAAAATAAAAAACTTTGTTGTTCTTTATGTATAGACATTTCCTTACCTGAAAAAACAGTATTTTCAATAATTTAAGAAAAATTCTTTATTGCGAATTTTGTATTAAACTTCTCTATAACGAACCAAATTTTTGGTCCCTTGAGGGTTCGTTATAAAGAAGTTTGACTGACAAAGCCCTCACTATGTCACTGATGAGTTCAAGTGAGTAAGCCGAACGAAACACCAATTTATAGGACTAAAGGCCATAAAAAGCTATTTTGAATCAATAATTCAACAAGTCCAATCCTTAATGCTAAGTCTTTTACTTGGCTGATTTAGATAGATAGATAGATAGATAGATTTTTATTACATAAAATAGCTTGTTTACAATATATGGTTCGTTTTGCTAAAAACAAAATTTTACATAACAAAAATAAAAGGCTATGGCGTTGCCGTCTGCCGGATTGACTAATTGTTAAAATTTTTTACGTATTTGGATAGAATAAACTATTAAGCATAACTATAACATTACTAAGAACATGATATAATAAAATTAATAAAATTTTAATTCGTTTTTCAAATCAATTATTCAAATTCATTTAATATAGTGTACCGGTAATTTGTTGCAGATTTTAAGTATCTATAAAGGTTTTTCCAATTAGTTCCATTTAAAATATACTTCGTTTGTTCCAGGGTGAGTGTTACACAACCCAAGTACATAAGTCTAAGCTCTTTGAAAATGGGACATATAGACAAAAAATGGAAACAATCTTCTTTCGCTTTGAGATTGCACAACGTGCAGAGAGGAGTGGTGGTCTTATTGTAAGGCGAGCCATTGAGGTTTAGGAGGTCGCCCCTCGCTCTGCAAATCAAGGATACCGCTTCCAGACTGTATTCATCATTAAAATAATATTGTTTTGTGCAAGATTATAGTTCAACTCTGGGTATATAACCCTGTTAATAGATGATACCGCTTGCTGAGTGCAGTCGTTACGCTGGTGGATGTCAAATGCTTCTACTAAATTATAAAGTTGCTTTTTTAAAGCGAAAATGCTAGTACATTGCAGATTCAGTTCAAATCCACATATTTGAGCCAAATTAGTCCAGTCTGTCACCCAGTCAATCTTTTTTTCGAGGATATATTTTGTTAGAACAAAAGGGATTCGGTTAGAACTGTATCCCAGTACTTTTATAACATAATCGAAGTGCAATTTCAAGGTGTATATAAAAAGGGTAGGAAGACCTGTTTCTAATTGAATCATATAGTTCGGGGTATTTGATGGTAACCTAAAAATCTTTTTAATAAAGAAACGCTGGAGCTTTTCAACTTCTTCGAAGGACTTATAACCCCATACTTGGCAGCTATAGCACATCACAGATCGCATGACAGATTCATAAACTCTGTACTTGGCGGACGATGGTATATCATTGTTGTTTAATATTTTCTGCCAAGATGCATTGATTAGGCTTTTTGCTGCAGATAGTTTTTTTTCTAGATGGCATTCCATTTTCATGTTTGGCTTTAACAAAACTCCAAGGTACTTATATTCTGAGACTGTTTCAATCGCCTGTCCATCAAAAAACCATTTTTCATTTGCACTCAGTTTAGTTTGCTTCTTACACACGATCATTATTTTGGATTTTTCTAAGTTCACAGTTAGGTTCCACATTTTACAATAATTGTTAAGTTTATTTATCATTAACTGTAGACTTTGCGGAGATTCAGAAAACAATACAATGTCATCTGCGAAAAGAAGCACTTTGACGGTTAAACCGGCAATCTGGATTCCTAAGGGCAAGTGAGCAACTATATCATCTAAAAAAATTGCAAAAAGAGTTGTGCTAAGAACACAGCCCTGTCTTACCCCAGATAAAGTTTCAAACCACTCCGATAACGTCGATCCATCCCAAACCATCTGGCGTGTATTCGAGTATAGACTCCTCAAAACTTTAAGCACTTTTGTAGATAATCCGCTCTGAGAAAGTTTGAAAAATAACGCATTTCTATCGATAGAATCGAATGCCGCTTTAAAGTCAACAAAAAACAAGTAAAGTTTCCTGCAGTTTCTCAAATAATAGTTCGATATTGTAGTGAGTGTAAATATATTATCTACAGTTGAGTATCCTCTACGAAAGCCCGCCTGAAATTCGCTCAGTATGCCCTTTCTCGAAACCCAAGAATTTATGCGCCGCAAAAGAATACTCGCGAATATTTTGGCGATTGCATTCATAAAGGATATTCCTCTGTAGTTACTGGCAATATTAACATCACCCTTTTTATAAATGGGGTAAATAATTGCATCTTTAAAAGATTGCGGTATATTTCCAGTCTCAAAGATATTATTGAACGTTACAAGCATATGCTCCTTAAATTCGGATGGTGCGTTTTTGTAAAATTCGTTCGATATACGGTCAGGACCTGGTGCTTTTTTTTGTTTTGCATTTTTTAGGGCAAACTCTAGTTCACTCATCGTTATTTTCTGATCTAATAAATCTTCCTGGATAAATGGTTCCGCATATTGGATACTGTATGTTGTAGGGGTTGGGTTAAGCAGTTCTTTAAAATATCTTGCTAGTGCTGCTGAATTTAAGTGTAATCCGCAAATGAAAACTGAACCCTTTAGTTGTTTTAGCTTATCCCAGAACCCCTTGCTATCGGTAGTCGATGACAGCTCTTGCGCCATACGTCTGTAATAGTTCATGCTCTTACTCTTACACAATTGCTTATAAATGCTGTTTGCTTTTAGGTACTCTGCAGTGGTTGATACGCTTAAGTTATTCATTTTGTTTGCTTTCTTTAAGAGAGAAAACGAAAGATCTCTTGCTGCAAAGCATTCATGATCGAACCACTTCTGTCGGTAGTTTCTTTCTTTTTTCGAAGTATTCGAGTTCGCCACTTTTTTAATGACACAAGTTAAAATATGAATTTGTTCTTCGGTTGTATTAGACTCTACAGTGGATCCTATATTTCTCTGTAATTCGTTTCGAATTTTGTTTTGATACGGTATTTTTTCATTTTCTTTCCACATTGGCTTTGGCGGAAGTGTAATAGAGCAGTGGTCGACCGTTTCGTTATGGAGGATTTCTATTACTAATGGCATATGCTCAGAGAATGTTTTTTCATCAATGGTAAAAGAATTAATAATACTTCTCCATTTTTGGGATACAGCGCAAAAGTCAATAACTGATTTACCAGGCCCTCCAATGAAAGTATAACTACCAACTCTATCATGCTTGCAGCACCCGTTTAATATAAAAAGATCATGCTCTTGGCACATTTCAATTAGTTGCCTACCGTTTTTGTTAACGACAATATCTTTCGAATTCCTTTTTTCTAAAATTTCTGGGTTAGTAAGATTATTAGTGTGAGTTTTAATTTGACATTCACCAATACGCGCATTACAGTCCCCAATCAGCATTATATCATCTAATGAAGTGTTATTTAAGAATTCATGTAAATTGTTAAAAGAAGTATCCCATAAGTTGCAATTGAGGTAAGTTGGCACAATATTATAATAATTATTTAAGATTTTAAGTTTTAATACAACTTCGTTATTTTCGTCAAAAAAACTACCTTTAACAGACCCCGATTTGAAGCCATACAAACAGCCCCCACTTGCTCTTCCAAAATTGTGCGTTCTTACAGCTGGTACCCAATACGTTTTAAATTCTTGAAAGTACTTATTATAATTGTCATAGTTTTCTTTGGTTATAAAAGTTTCAAAAAGAAAAAAAATATCATGTTCCTTTACAAATTGGAAAAAGTCTACATAAAGTAATTTGTTTGCTAAACCAGAGATATTATATGCTAACAATTTGATATTTTTAAATTCAGATATTTTGTAATTAGTATTAAGAAACTTACTATTAGATTTACTTGCTTGGCAGACGACAACACTGTCTCAAATATAGTTTTGGTTTGAATGCCCAGATGGCGCTGCACCTCCAGGTGGCTCTGCATATTGTTGGTATTTGACAGATGAAGGTGTCAAACATTTGTTTTTATTTTGTCGCTGGTTTTTCGTTGGTAAATGTCGATTTGTCTTTACTGCTACGTTAGTTTGCGAATTTGATGTTACATTAAGATGCAGATCCCCATACAATTCCTTCAGCACCTCCCATCCGTCTCTATCACCACATAAAAGATCGCCTTCCAAAGTTGTTGTGAAAATTAGTTCTTGATCAACTATGTAACTTTAAACCTCTAATTTGTGGAGTCGCTGATGGTTGTTTTTCCTTGATAGCTCGCCGTATCTGTAGTAGTTTTTGCCTTCTACTCAATTCATCTTTGGTATAATCTGGATTGACATATACACCGGTTCCCTTCAGTTTTCCTGAATTTTTTAGCATTTGGGATACTGTTGTCTTGCTGCTTGTCTCTACCAGTACAAGCTTTTGTTGACCTTTGCGAGTAAGCTCAGTGACGTCGTCGAAATTAACATTTTGGTTAGAAAGAAGCTGCTTGGCATAATCGTTCACTGTACTATTTACGTCCAGAACAGTGCTCGGAATTGCGAAAACTATATTTTTTGCTTTGATTCGCTTCTCAAGCATCTCAAACCTCCTTTCAAGCATGTTGTTTCTATCCTTTGCAGCCTGGAGCTCGTTTGAAAGTGCAATGTTTTGATCAACAATACTCTGCATATCGGTAGACATTTTATCAAAATCTTTTTTTGTTGGTAAATCAGATATTTTTCTGTCAAGTATACTCTCCATAAGAAGCTCCAGATCATTTATAGACATTGTAGACACAGTCATTGTTTCAGAGTTAACTTTTTTATTTTTACCTATAGTAGGTTCTGGTGACATTTCTTGCTGGCCTCGCTTAGTAGCTTTCACCATTAAAACTCTTGAAATGTTGGGCTAATTTGTATTAATTTGAACCAGGTTATTGTTTGTTTCTAGCCAGTAGATGTTTTAGTTAGGTTTTTATATAAAAATATAAAAAGTACGCAAATATCTGTTTTCGTTTTTATATGTTTAAATTTTTAGTTTTAAAATACCGAAAACAAAAATTTCCTTCCTTAGTGTACTGGTTATCTTTTCCTCAAACCAACATACATCTGTTGCGGAAATGGTTCTGGTATTCACTATTATTATTATTTTGCATAAATATAAATGCGATTCACAAGCTCTGTAAACCTCTCTTTTCCTATTGTGACTGATAATATGGTATACGCTCACGCTGGTGTTGTTGTTGAGTAATAATGACAGCTTAATCTCGATATTTGTTATTTTACCATGCAAAGAGAAACCAAAGTAGTTTTTTTCTTTTTTGAGTAGAATCAAAAGATATACTACTGAAAGGCTGATTTATTTCAGTAGTATATAGAATTTGTATTATAAAACCTTCTTATATAGAAACTATGCCTGGCCCAGGGCAAAAAAACTTCCAGCTTAATGATTAGGAATTCTAATCTTGTTGGATATAGTTTACAGTGGATTTTCGTTGAAAAATTCATGTAAGTTGAACTGAACTTAATATAAATTGCGTGTGACAAAGCCCTCACTATGTCACTGATGAGTTCAAGTGAGTAAGCCGAACGAAACGCCAATTTATAGGACTAAAGGCCATAAAAAGCTATTTTGAATCAATAATTCAACAAGTCCAATCCTTAATGCTAAGCCTTCTACTTGGCTGATTTATTTCAGTAGTATATAGAATTTGTATTATAAAACCTTCTTATATTTGACTGTAGTTGTTTTTTTACATTTAAAGTTTTTTCGTTGTTTTTTAATATTTGTTTTTCTATTTAAGTCGTTTTTTTCGAAAATCGTCTCTACCTCCTAAAAGGTGCAAGAAAAACGGCAGATTATACTTTTCCCGTCATCCTAGAATTTTACTTCAAAATAATAAAAAATCAGCCGTCGAGAATGTCCAGGTGACGATTTTTTTTGCAAGTTTGTATTGTAACCCTCCCACTACTTTAGGTTAGGTCACGCTCAAATCGTCAGATTATTGAAATATACGCTTTTCGGCATGTAATTATCCTTCCCTGTCTTAATCTGACGCGCTCAAGTATTTCGAGCTATCGATTTTTTTTTACTAATCCGATAGCCTGCCCAAGGCGCCCAGTATAATAGGTATTTTAATTAAATTTTGTATGCAAAATTCGGGGGTGGGTTTAGGCAAAGGTATAGGAGTTTTTGGTGGATAGGTAGCTACATATAATATTTTAATTGAAGTTTTTATTGCTAAATTCGGGGGTAGGTTTAGGTTCAGGTACCTTAATACCTAGGTAGGTT
The DNA here is from genome assembly GCA_963921185.1 of Dasysyrphus tricinctus. NCBI lineage: Eukaryota > Metazoa > Arthropoda > Insecta > Diptera > Syrphidae > Dasysyrphus > Dasysyrphus tricinctus. Next base: position 173,185,665 of record OY992530.1, on the reverse strand, counting down.
GAACTTTTGGTTGGTACCTAGGTACCTAGGTATTTTAAATAAAGTTTTTCTTGTTTTGCTAAATTCAAGGGAAGGTTTTCTTTGAGTAGGTAGCAGTGGCGTTGCGTCCATATAACACGATTCCTTCCGTCTTCCCTTTTAAAGATTTCACCTGAAATATTATCAATGCGGTGCACATGGTGGCTCGCTGGAGCCACTGGCCGCGGGCACACATGTCGTCGTCGTCGCATCAGTAGAGGAAAGAATTGTGTTATTAGTTTTTACATATGGGAGGTTGGATAGTGTGTTATAGTTATGTCTATATGATATGATATGATTGATATAAATGAAAATAAAATGGTAGAGTATTGTTAGTAGAATAAATAAGATGCCAAAGAAAGGTTTAACTTTACCTGGATATAATTATTTAGGACCGGGGAATGACTTAAGTGATCATGATAAAATAGTAAATAGTACGGACTTTATAGCGTACATGCATGATTTGCAGTATGCTGCTGCTGACAGACCAGAAGATATAAGGGCTGCGGACAGGGCTGTCGTTTCACTTTTGCAGAAAGCAGTATACTTCGAGGAAAAAAATAGCAGTACACAGCAGTACGGTAGTAAAATATATATTTACAAACATAATTGCATTTAATTTTGTTTAAATGCGTAGGTATGTTGTTCATTAAAAATTATCACATACGCACCCATTACCTATTTAACTCTAGCGGTGGTATTAAAAAGTTTTCATTACAAACATTATGTTTGTACACATTTTTCTCAAAATCTGTTGCTTTTATGAAAAAAGTTAATATTTTTGGGTAGAATTTTATAAGCTACATACAATATTTATTGTAATTTTTTTCCTTTCCCTTCCTTAATAGACCAAATTTGACCCGCTGTAATTTCATTAGTACATAGGTACCTATAGGTTTAGATAAATTTACTGCCTAAAAGTTAATTTTCGTCATTTCGTTGTAAAATGAAAGTCCATAAGGTAATTAAATAAATTGAAACCACTCCTTTTTCCAGATGGTGGCCCTACTAAGCCTGGACACCACAATAACTTGGTTTATAATGAGAAAACGTAGCCAGACGCATATAGTACAAAAAATATTGCTGGTCGATTAATGCTATTTTAATAATTTGTTTTAATAAATTTGCTACTCCATAAAAATCCTGCATAATTTACTTTTAATCTATTGGTTGTATGAAGCAAAAGCATGGTAATTTTTTTTTGTATAGAACTGAATAAGCTACAATTTTACTATAGTATTTCATTCCAAAAAGTTGATAGTTTTCGTGAAATTAGCAAAATTTTGATAGTTTTCTTCAGCCAAAATTTAGGGTGGTTTTGGAAATTGCTCAGGAAGTCAAAACAAAAATTCATCTTTGAAGGAGTTTTGTGGAAGAACATAAAAGTCTAAATTTCCTGGGCTAGAGATCCATTAATATAATTTAACATTGCTTGAAAGATGGGTTAAAAACTACATTTTGACGTGTGTGGAATATTTTATTTCAAATGACATCAAAATGTCCATAAACTTCCTTGTTTCGGATCATAAAAGAAAATCTGAGAAGTTCCAGAATTTCGAATTTTTACTTGTGATATATGTACAGGCAATGCCGAAACAACAAACTATGCATTCGTAAAAAAATGTAACGCGAGATTTTGTTCAATAAATCTACGACTTTTTTTAAATAATTTATTTTAAAGCTTTTTGGAAAGGATTATGACTTGCAAATGTTCTGCGAACAAATTTTCAAAAAAGCAGTACTTTGGTCGTATTAGCACTTTAGCAGTACGGCAGTACGGAGTTTCAAAAAGCAGTACAAATACTTCAATTGCAGTACTTCGACAGCCCTGGCTGCGGATCGTGAGGCAATCAGCAGGTTTTGGACGGATTTTAAAGCGAACGGTCGTGTTGGTGATTTAGCTGGTGTTATTGGACTAGGCCCTAAATATGGTATCGAAAGTGTTGTTAAAGTGCAATATCCTAGAATGCCAAGTAGACCTAAGAATACGGCACCTCCTATTTGGTCAGATTTTGTAAGAGATCGAAAAAATTATCATTTGAAAAATTTATGGGATAAATTAAAAACAAAACATGAAAGTTATTCACAATTTCAAGCAAATCCTGATATAAGACGTTTACACAAAGAATATAGACGTGGTGGTCATTTTTGGAAACAATTACGCAAACTTTATAAAGACGAATATAATATTGATTTAAATCAAAATGACCCATATATTGAGGGTGAGTGTGATAAATTTAACGAAGAAGAAGAAGAAGATTATCAGCAACCTGGACCCTCAGGAAAACGACCTGCCGATACCCCTCGACATAATCCCAACGCCCCAAAGCACAAATGTGCAGATCCATTTGAATACGAAGACAATCCAAACGTATTTAGCGACGTCGCTACTTATACACCAGATACACCTAGCCGTGCTGACGATTTTACTGATGGCGGTTCTGTGGCAAATAATACCATGGAACACCTTAGACAGGACACAACTGAGCGCATGGATTCGACGGAAAGTGGATCGTCTCGTGGGCCGAACACAGGTGCAAGATATGGAGCTAGTGGAGCTGCTGCATCATCGTCATCCTCAGCATCAAGCAGTGTACCATCATCTTTAACTTGGATAAAATCCAGTAGGCCATCTCAGTGGTCTACTGTTAGTTTTTCAAAAACACGAATATTATATAGTTATGGTCTACTGTTAGTTTTTCAAAAACACGAATATTATATAGTTATGGTTATGGAACAGAAAATTTACAATCAGTTGATCCAACAATAGATTGTATATCTACACCTATGGCATTAATTCTGGTCGATTATTTGCCATTTTATTTAAGTGAAGCTGAATATACAAATTTACCATTTGGTTCGAAAAATTATCCATGTAACATGTACAATAACTCCATTCGGTACACGCACTGCATTTGAAACTGGAACAACAGTAAGTGGAACAGCAACAAGTGAATATGTACCAATTGGTTTATACTGCGAAGGAATGAATATACAACTTTATGGTAGAAATCGTGAATATTCAGTTGAGACCAAAGATCCAATGAAACCTACAGGAGCCAATGCAATAAATGCCAAAGAATTAGCCAATAGATATTATCAACATGTAAACAGTAATGCATTGTGTGTGCCACAACCAATAAACGAATATTTTACCCACGAATGGAATCGCAGCACAAATCCTGACGAAAACGCTCACAAAGATTATCAAGTGCATGCGGCCGGTGTGGCTCGTATGGATGAGAAAGTTCATCAATTTTTGGTAAATCAAGCAATTGGTCAGCCCATAGCTACATACCAATATTCACCACAAAATGGCACAATACGAAATGGTAAGAATCATTTTGTTCCATATAATCGTAATAAAGATAAAGTCGAATCGCATATAACACGGCCACGATCGATGGCATTACAATTATATAATGGTGGCAAAAATAACACACCAGTGTTGTTGAGTGCATTGGGATTTGCACCGCCAGATCCTGCACACAAATTAATCAATCAAATGACAAATAGCTATCACCGACAAATTGAAAATTATGGTACATTTCATCCGGCTAAAGATGGTACATCATATAAAGCTCAACCACAATTGCATGTCGGACTAATTGGTACACCACAATTAAATCCCGGCAATAAAACTGATGCGGCCGTATTATTAAACAGCAGCTGTTATTGGAAGGTAGAATTTTCCTGTAAAATAGTTTTTAATTTAAATTCTGCCTTTAGTAAGAGTGTAGCTATAAGCTGGCCATTAGAAGTTAATTTCTTTGAATATGGCATTCAGAAATATACAGACGGATAATGTTTGTTTGGCAATACTGACTGTAAAATCGGTAATATTTCATCATCACAACAACAACAACAAACAAAGAAAACAAAAAAATCCCCGCATCATCCAGTTGCACGTGCTGCTGCTGCACTCGATAGTTATAGCGATGATGAATATATAATGATAGATAAAAAAACTGGTATTCTGACAATTTAAATAAAATGCAAATTTTTTCAATAAATTAATACAAGTTGTTTTCTTTTATTCATTCATTTCAATTTATAATTTTATATTTAATTAATAGTAAATAACTAGACAAAGGGTTTGGTTTTTTATTATATTTTTTTAAAAAGTTGCACGGTCTCCAATGATAGGTGTATATGCGCGATCGAAATGCTTCGTCATTGCGGAATATATCATGATTTGATAATATTATAACAGGTGTTCTTTTTATAACTGCATCAGCTGAATATTTGACTTTGGCATTGACAGTGTCACCGCCCAAAATCATTTTTAAAGTTTCTACTGCTGATGGTTCCATTTCTGGTTCATTCCAGAGTATAACACGACGATCAACGCATTCCATCATTGGAAAACTGCAATACCTATTAAAATTACCCATTTGCCCAAAATTTATTAAATAATGTATGAATGCATCAAAAAAGAAATATTTACCTGCATTCGGAGGCGACAAACAAAATATAGAATTTTTTTTTGAAATTTTCTTATCTAGTACATTATATAAATCAGTTAGAAATTTTTTTATTTGTTTTTGGAACATTCATAATTTTTCTAAAATACAAACAGAATCATTTAAATTGTAATAATATTCATTGATATTGCCCATTGGAGCATTGAATATCAAATGCTGAGGTTCACATTTATTAAAATATAAATTTAAATCGGTTAAAGTCAATTCATTAAATCTATTATTGATAATACGTATACAATTTTTTATTAAAGAACTACTTATATCGTAAAATTTATAATTAGAATTCAACCATGCTGAAGTTGAAAAGATATGATTTACTGGCGATGTTGGTCGTTGAAATAGAAATTTGATGATTTGATCGCCTTTACTTCCTTTTTTTGTCCGGAATTGTTTAAATGTCCGCTGCCACCTTCTGCAGCAATTGGGCTAACAGCTGCTCCTTGGGGTCGACAGGCGAAGAAGTCAGAAATGTTAGACGATAGGTTGCTTCCTTCCACCATTTGTCGCGGGTCAAATTGCAGACTTTCGAGTAATCGCAGATATCCATTTTGATGACCCGGTATCCAGATTCGCCCGGCGTGCTCCAGGTACAATAGCTGTCGCTCGTCTTTTTGCAAATAGATTGACAAATTTGCCCAGTGGTCGATTGTGTATTCATAGCCGGAAATAATCCGGCGAGAAAATCGCCTTCCGATGATCTGCCTTGCTTCACTGGATTCACTGATGAATCGTTGAAAGCTGCATCTGCAACTGCTGTTCGAATAGGCGCAGTCATGCACAATGTGGAAGTGGTTTCCGTGCTCGCTGATGGCTAGGTAGCTTCCGCTGAAATTTTTGTGTATTGCTGTAAAATCCAGTTTTGGCTTTCCACGGTGATGCAAGGCTCCGAACACATCTGTAATATTCGCCTTCTGCAAGGCATCTTACGAAATCCTGTAAGTAAATTAAAGTCAATTATTATTAGAGAAATTATATTATAAATTTTTCCTTAAATAACAAAAAAAATAACAATCAATTTAATTTACTTACCTTTAGACAACATTGATTTGAGTTTGTCCCGCGGCGTCGGAACTCGTCGATTATATACGAAACCACTTGAATGATCTCGTATATAATCCTCTTGGAAGCAAACTGTCTGGCCAGAAGTGCCTGTTCCAACATTTCGTTCAGGCTTTTCGGGGCCTTCAATAAAAAGCTGTCCGTCCAAACGATTATCACTAATCCCAGATATGAGAGAAGCGTTTCGTTGTCCTTCGGCTCCTGGTCGCGTATTATTTTGCTGATATTTAGTTCTGTCGTCGGTATATTGTTGCGATTCCTCTTCGGTGCTGCTGCTGTTGTCGTCGGTGCCCCATTCTGAGTGGCATGAATCTTCCGTCTGATTGTTGCTGCTGCTGTCGATTTCCTCTTCTTGGTTGTTGTCTTGTTCGTTGTCGTCGTCGTCGATGATGTTGATTGCTGTTGCTGCTGTGGCTGCTGCTTCTGTTGCTGCGATTCCTCCTCCAACATTAAATCGTCGTCCAGCTCCGAAGACATCTTCTGACCACACGGAATTATTGTTGTCTCTTCGTCGTCGCTTGAGGTGTCTTCTATAACTGCATCCGATATCACTGCTTCTGCTGCTGCTGCTGCTGCTGTCGTCGTTTGAGTTCCCATAAGGGTCTCTGCTGCTGCTGCTGCTTCTACTACTTTTTGATTTGCACGTCTCATTATTCAAGTAACTACTTTCAGTTTCACAATCACTGTACATTTAAAATTTAAAGCGCAAAAATCTTTCTTATATAGCAAAAATTCTAAGCTCACCAGTACTGCGCACAACAACAACATGATCTACATTTTCTAGTTTTACATCTTATCTAATAATATTGAAAGCGAGAACTAATATCTAGCTGCACTTGGCATTCATTTCATACAATGTATCTATCCTGATCTCGACCTTGCGTTTGTAAAACTACTATAAAACAATTCTTTCCTCTACTGATGCGACGACGACGACGATGACATGTGCTGCCAGCCAATGCGGTGCACATGGTGGCTCGCTGGAGCCACTGCCCGCGGAATAAACATGAACTATGAAACCCTACCGAATGAACTTGATACACTTCATCCAGCTACTTTTTGCGAAACAATCTATATCGAATAAATACAGCTTTAAAGCCACGAAAAATACTCTTTATGGATACACAAACACATGTACTTATAAGATAGTTTATGTGTGCGCGTGCAGATTTGCTCAACTGTTAACCACACGCTCTCTTTGAAAGAATACCTAAGTAATAAGAAATAAAACGGCTCGCTCCGTCTTATAAAATTTGTTTTGTATCCCTTTTTTTCCATAGCACTGAGTTCTCGGATCCTCTTTGTTCTACACCTGCTTGGCTGTGTCAAAAATAAGACGGTGTTTTATGTGTTATAAAATTTCTCACTAGACTAGATACTTCCAATTGGAAACATTTTATTTTGTATCCCTTTTTCGCTTTAGCAATGTGATTGACTTCACTTTGTTCATTTTTCGTTTTCTTACGAGAAAAATAACACACTTTCCTTCTAGTGAGGCTGTTAGTGAGACCAACCTTTCATTTTGACCTGACGGGTTGAGCTTTAGTATACAAATAATCCATGTCCTAGCTTTACTTTTAAGAAGTGTTGCCAAGGTGGCCCGAGAACTCCCGTTGGATTCAGCACCCTTGAAAACATAGGACCACATTATTGTTTTTCTTCCACCCCTCCCCTTGCACGAAGGGGGTGGTAAAAGAAAAACCAAGAAAAATTAGAAAAATATTTTTTTTTTAATAAAATTTAAAGATGGTGTCGACGCAGAATTTCACAATCTACTACATTACATCCAGAGTTGATTGAAAACCTACTTTGTTTTTTTAAAAAAAGCCACTTTCAAAGTGCTGGGGAGGGGGGATATGAAAGATTAACAAACTTAAATATTTATCTTAGAATAATATAAGCATAATGACACATGTTTAAAGGGTACTTTTTAATACCCAATCTAATGTCGAATTCCTTACAACCAAATAATCGATTTTTTTCTAAACAGAATCGATTTTTTTCTAAACAAAATCGATTTTATTCTGTCAAAACAAATCTTGCATTTTCAGCAAGATTTCAAATCGATTTCACACACACTAACAAGATTTGACATTTCTCTGGAGTTGGAAGTATTTTGCGGCGGGTTTAACAAATGTTCTAAAGTGTTCGTCGGTCATTTAAATAGATTAAAAGCAAATAAATCATTAAAACTAATTTTAATTCCTCAAAAAATAGTGAATGGTCAGTTAGAAGTTATAAAAATATCAACTAACTTCGGTTCAAAGTGCCCAAAGTCAATTAAAGATATAAATCGCGCGCTCGCCGATGTGTTTCTCGAATGATGTGTTTCTTGGATGAATTTCGGTTGTTTTTTTTACTTTGATGGCCACATAACTATTTTCTGTTTATTTTTGCAACTTTTCTCGGCAATGTATATGTTTTTAATCTAACAAAATGACGCGAAAAACTGAATGCACTTTGGAATATTTGTAACAAATTTGTATGCGCATAGTTTGTTTACTTTTTTTGCCTCAAAGCTACTGTCAAATGACACACACACAATCCCACAGGAAAAATTTGATTTTTTGTGTGTTCCTTACAACCCACACAAAAAATCGATTTGAAATTGTTGTAAGGAATTCGACATAAGTAAATCAGAATGAGCCCGATGCAACTGCCTTCAAAAAAGTTATAGCCTTCTTCATAAATGATGACCGAATTATTGGTGAAACAAGTAAAATATTACCAAATTTCAACAGCATTCACACGAAACTTGGTTCACATAGTTCGTTTGTCATAACCAACAAGAACAAAAGGAGTCTACAAAAATATTTGTAGCGAAAGGGTGTTTCTTTCAATGAATTGAAAAAAATTTGAACTACTGCCATGAAACCCCTCCCAAAACTGGTACATTGATGAAAGTTGGTGAAAATGTTTGATTAATCATCGGAACCAAGAAGTCTGGCATTGACAGACTGTATTGCATGGTTTCAATAACTTGGAGTAAATTTATGGTGTTGTGTTTTGAAAAGCAAATTTGCATAAAATTCAATTAAAACAGTGAAAAGTTGGTGTCTGTTATGAAGGTGCAGGTTTTTACTTTTTTAATTGATAACTGAAGAGTTAGATATATTAATTAGGCAGTTTTGGATTTGTTTTCTTTGAAAATGTCATTGTTAAGCATAGATTGCTGTTTAACGGATTTTCTTTTGGAAGAATCAAATGAGTTTAGCAAGCTATCTTTCATAGACAAAAAAAGCTAAAAGAGGTAGGCCGTTGTATGCCTCCTATGAAAATATATTATAAACGAAAAGATGGTGCTTTCACCCATTTTAATTTTTCCTTGTACTAAAAATGTTCGTGGCTTACTGGTAGTTGTAAATTAAATAAAATGCTTTGTTTTCCATGTCTTCTTTTTTTAAATTCCAACAGTGTTTGGACAGGGCCGTAGCTAGAGTCAAATTTCAGGTAGGGCAGCGATGAAAACAGGTAGGGCTGGATTAAAAATTTTACTTGTTGTAATCTGGCAAAAATTTTGACTTAGGACTGGATGAATGGATCGCACAAAATTGCTCTTTTGGGCTGTGGTTCAAGGTTTTAAGGTGGCTAGGCGTTGAAGATGGTTGGAATAAAGTTTTTATAACAATACCTAGTTAATATTGTGAACGAATTAGTTTAAAAAAGTACTAACGAAATAAATTTTTGCATTGACCGTTACTGAAATTCTTTTGGGGAAAAAATTTTAGTTTGCAATTTGTGTTTTCTTTTGTATAGAACTGTCTCTTAGCGATTTTCTTTGGCAAACTGTAAGCTGACAATGACGATGAATGAAAAATTTTGTTCACACAACGGACATTTTTTTTCTCAGCACCAAGCTTATTTTTTTCAAGAATTTTAAATGTACATATAGTTTTATGACAACAAATGAGTTTGAAAAGTTTCGGAATGGAATAGTATTTTCAAAAAGAAGGAACAATGTGTTGCAAAATTAGAATATTTGTTAATATTGTTCGAGCAATTAAAAAATACATTATAGGAATAAACCAAAAATAAGACAATTTTCTCAGAAACTTTTTGAGAAAATTCGAAAAAAAACTATTGTACGGCAGCTTCTCTTTCGAGAGGAGCTACAACAAAGATTTGAATTTCTCATCGAAAGTACGAGATAAGAATGCTCTGTACCAAGTTTGAAGCGTACGTCTTTTAGGATCTAGCGTCTAGCTCGATGTATAGTGGACACATAGGTTCACAGACGTACAGACGTATAAACATGTAGACGCAAAGACCGATGCACTGTGGTTCAGGGGCGGACAAAAATTGTTATGACTGCTAAATAATTTGATTTTTGACATTGCAGTTTGATCAAGTAATACTTGAAGCATACAATCATTTTTTTTTTAAGTTTCTAAATATAAAATTCCAGATAAATGAAATTTCAGTGGCTTTAAATTATTATTTTTATCGGATTTATTTTTTAACTATTTTGATATTTTTCTACCATCTGTATCAAATACAAACAAAATTAGCTTCTAATATCTGCGAACCTTCAAAAACACCGAGCTTTTGTCCTTAAACCCCCCAAAATAAAAAATTCTTGAATAAATTTTCTATGCGATTTCAATTCGTTGTCCTAAATTATGGAAAAACCAATACTAATGTAACTTGTGAAGCTGGATCTTTGTATTAGAACCATTTTCATTTTTCCTTCGTAAGAAAAATTTTCAGGAGCTATAAAATATTCAATTTGTGACTTCCTTAACCCTTCACTATCGCTTACGAAATAGAGTTTTTAATTTTGTTATTTTTAATCAGTACTACTTCTCTCGAATATACCTCGAAAAAGTGGGCGTGGTAAAAACTTTGAATGACTTTATTTTCAAAAAGGTATTTCCTACACATTTTATTCTAGGTATATTTTTTCGGATTTTTTATAGGAAACGATACTACTTTGTTTTGTAAAAAACGCCCTCAAAAGTGGGCGGGGCAAATATTTTGCATCAAGCTTTGTTGCTTTATTTTAAACCTGTTTTGAAGGCAATTCGTTTTATTTTTTAAAAATAATAAAAACTAAATTTTCGTCAAAAACGCCCCCAAAATTGGGCGTAGAAAAAGTTTTGCATAGAAAAATTATTACAACTTTGCTTTAAGACACATTCCTCAATTATATCAACTTGCAACGATTAGATGACCTATTTTAAAAAGTGGGCGCGGATGTTATCTTATGATATTCTTTATCCTTAAAATTTCATGTTGATTGCTTCAGATTTTATAGATTTAAATCGCGTTTCGACACAATGTTTGACATGAAATCAATATATGAACCATTTCCTTCAAATTCGTTTTTTGTTGTAAATTAAAGAAAATTAGGAAATTATACCGATAGTTGACGATATTTTTAAGGAAGGGCATTGGCATTTTAAGGTAAGGCATTGCCCCACAATGCCCTACCGTAGCTACGGCCCTGTGTTTGGAGCCGTACAGGTTTCACGGACATTAGTAATTTAGTCAATTCTTCAAGGAAACATATTCAAACAGAAAAACATATTCGTAGTTGCTTATCTCTGCACTAATTCGGTACGAACCGCATTGAAACATCCTTAGGTAATCCTTTTTTAATTCATAATAAAAAAGTTGATAAGACTCGAAAAATAATGGAGCGTTTTGTAGACACTGTAATTCATTTAGGCAAACAGGAGCTAGCATTTCAGGGGCATGATGAAAAACCTGGATCTGATAATCGGGGAAACTATATTGAAACTGTTTTATACTTATCTAAGTACTATATAAGAAGGTTTTATAATACAAATTCTATATACTACTGAAATAAATCAGCCAAGTAGAAGACTTAGCATTAAGGATTGGACTTGTTGAATTATTGATTCAAAATAGCTTTTTATGGCCTTTAGTCCTATAAATTGGCGTTTCGTTCGGCTTACTCACTTGAACTCATCAGTGACATAGTGAGGGCTTTGTCATACGCAATTTATATTAAGTTCAGTTCAACTTACATGAATTTTTCAACGAAAATCCACTGTAAACTATATCCAACAAGATTAGAATTCCTAATCATTAAGCTGGAAGTTTTTTTGCCCTGGGCCAGGCATAGTTTCTATATAAGAAGGCCAATTTATAGGACTAAAGGCCATAAAAAGCTATTTTGAATCAATAATTCAACAAGTCCAATCCTTAATGCTAAGTCTTCTACTTGGCTGATTTATTTCAGTAGTATATAGAATTTGTATTATAAAACCTTCTTATATAGAAACTATGCCTGGCCCAGGGCAAAAAAACTTCCAGCTTAATGATTAGGAATTCTTATCTTGTTGGATATAGTTTACAGTGGATTTTCGTTGAAAAATTCATGTAAGTTGAACTGAACTTAATATAAATTGCGTATGACAAAGCCCTCACTATGTCACTGATGAGTTCAAGTGAGTAAGCCGAACGAAACGCCAATTTATAGGACTAAAGGCCATAAAAAGCAATTTCTTATCTAAGTACGACACTTTGATGGAATCGCATTTAGAGTGGTGTTCAAGTGCACGAAATCCAATTTCTTCTGGTCTATCGAACGATATCCAAAATGATTTGATACATAGTATCGCGGAGGTTATCAAATCCGAAATAAGAGCTGAAATTAAGGAAGCTTGGCTTGTTTCTGTAATGATTGACGAAACACCAGACTTGAATCATAGAGAACAACTCAGTTCTGTATTTCGGTACTTGTCAGAGGACGGAATACAAGAAAGGTTTATTGGCTTTTTTGATGTTAGTGCGAGTCATAACGCAGACGAGTTATCAAATCATATATTCAATATTCTCAACATATACGACTGCAAGGCAAAGTTAATTGGGCAATCTTACGACGGTGCCGCAGTAATGTCTGGTGAGGGGGGTGGTGTTCAAAAGAAAGTCCATGATGTTTGTCCAATGGCTAATTTTATTCCTTGCTATCAGTGTTGCCGATTAAAAAAAAATATCATGATTTTTATCATGAGATCCCAAAAAAAAAATCATGAGATTGCTTGATTTTGGTCCCTTAGACTTAGAGTACTGTAAACTTATGATTCACAAAATTTTTTTGAAAAATTTTAAAAATTTTAGTAATATACTACATAGGAGATTCCATTTCATTTTATTGAGCTTTAAAAATATTTATTTTCATTTAATTATATTTTAGAAAAAATAGAGAAATAAATTACATAACACACTACATTAATTAGGTATGTAATGTAAATTACATAGTACATTATGAAAACATGTTTATTGGTTTTAACATTTTTACCGATTTATGGCTTTGTAACTTCGAAGTAAAAACAACTTTGATTTTTTATGAGGTTATTGCAATGAATAAGTTCAATGATTGAATCCACTTCAAGTCTGTTTCTGAGTTTTGTTTTAGTTAAGGTTACTTTTGAAACAATTCTTTCAATGTTGGCTTACGAATTTGGGAGTAAAAATATTTCAAAACGAATTTAGTTAAAAGTGGATATGCCAAGCTATCAACGGCCAGTTTAACTTGGCCAACATATTTCTATAATTCTTCAATGTCGTTTACTGGGTCACTTGCTTTAATATTTGAATTTAAAAGCATCTCCATATCCTGTCATTATCTATCTCCTGAACAATCTTCAGCCACTATATTTGGAAAATGTTTAATAAGAGGGAATATTGACTGAACACTTTTGTTTAAAACATTCGTTGGAGAAAAAGATTCCATATCTTTGAAGACACTAGCCGCGTTTTATTATCGCTCATAACCCATATGGTTCACCTCGCGAAAATAAAACGATGTGGGTTAGTGCAAAAGCAGTGCTGTATATCAGTCTCTTTTTTTCTTATGTTTATTTGTTTTTCATGTAAGCACTTGTCTCTTTTCCTCTCTATTCCTAATACTGCTGACAAATCGCTGACATCCATTCACAATGGTAAATAGCCCTCTGCCGGCCAGAGTGAAAACCTCTATCTGGGTTATTGAAATTAACCTCGATAGAAACCTAGATCCCATGTTGTTTTTGTAATACATGTTAAAAGATAACCTCGACCCAGACCCAGAGATAATAAAACGCAGCCACTGTTGCTGAAAAATCTTGATTATATTTGCTTAGAAGTTACCTTCAACTTGCAAAATTTTTTTGTCAATGGAGGGTTTTTTCCAAAAAGACTGTTTGATTATTTTCAGAATCTAGTTTCTAAGTAACTACGAAATTCAGTCTTCAAAACTATAAACTAAAGCGAAATAAAGTCAAATTGAAATTTTGCCGTTATTTCCATCATATTGAAAACGAAATAAAGCCAAATTTTGTATTTTTTATTTCGTTGGGCCTAATTTTACGAAAGCTGATTTCTTGGATTGACATAATCTATGTTTTTAGTATTTGTACTGTCGATAAAACTTTTTTTTACATAGCAACTTAACAGTGAAATTAAAGCTGTCGTTTATTTTCGATATAACTTTTTTCTACATAGCAACTTAACAGTGAAATTAAAGCTGACGTTTATTTTCTGACTGCATAAATTAATTTAGTTTTGTAAGGAACGGTAGCACAAAACTAAGAAAACATAAATACAATGTTTAAGTATAATGAACAGGGTCATTTAGCATGTTCAAATTGGTTTTGGTTGATAGTTAGTTGTCGGTTTTTGACTTTTTCTTGCTTCGTTAGAATGTGCATTTTAAGCGTATTGCAATTTACAACATCTAGGTAATCTCGAAAGCCAATGAGTTTTTGAATAATGTTTTAAATGCGGCAATTCTCTTAGGACTGAAAAATTATAAGTTTTCTTGTTTTTTTTAAGGAAAATTAAAAAAATCATGAGATTTTCTATGTAATGATGAGATCATGAGACGAGGGTCAAAAATCATGATAATCATGATAAATCATGAGATTCGGCAACACTGCTTGCTATGCTCATGTTCTTTATTTAGTATATTACCTCGATCGCTAGAAAATATACCTGAGTTAAAATAATTCTTTGGCTACACGAATAGCATTGTTCGTTTTTTCAATAAATCAACAAAGCATTCCAATCTCTGAAAACAAATAGCTAAAAGACGGATGCCAGGTGTATCTGAGACTCGCTGGCATTATCATTCTCGAATAATTAATATCATATTTAACTGTAGATTAGACATAATTGAAACTTTAAATAAAATAATTGACGAAACTAAGGATGGGATAAAGATGTACTTTCTACGGTCGAAATTTTATTAAATAAATTAGAGAGCAAGGATTTTTGCTTTTTGTTACATACTCTTTCAGAAATTTTTGCAAAACCGATTAAACAATATAATTTGATACAAAATAAAAATACGGATGTTGAAAATGCCAAGCGAGAAATTGAGTTCTTTGAGTCGTGGATATGCTCCGAGTTTTTAAATAAATTTGATATTATTTTTGATAGCATAAGCAATTGTACTGAACCTCCACGAAAACGTCGATTGCTTGATTTTGATTTAAAGACTCATTAGAAGCGACTTTTTGTAGAAATAAAGGATAATATAATCAGCCTAATTAAAACAAGATATAAGTCTTTTAATAATTTAATATTTTTGGCAATTGTACTGAATTACTTAATAAATCAAAATATGACAGTTTTGCTCTTTCAAGTCCAGATGAAAAAATATCTTCTTTGATAAGTTTTTTCCCTAGAATTTTTGATTTTACAGTGTTAAAAAATGAGCTTAAAGTTTTGTATTTAACTCCTTCACTTCGACAGCTTGACATATTTGCACTTCACAAGCATTTGGAAAATGAAAGATTGAAGGAGATGCTTCCTCAAGTTTTCAACTTGGGTAATCTCATTTTAACACTTCCGAGCTCAGTCACTTCCGTGGAGGGATCCTTTTCTGCTCTTAAAAGAGTTCATACGTAT
Source organism: Dasysyrphus tricinctus (assembly GCA_963921185.1). Classification (NCBI taxonomy): domain Eukaryota; kingdom Metazoa; phylum Arthropoda; class Insecta; order Diptera; family Syrphidae; genus Dasysyrphus; species Dasysyrphus tricinctus. The sequence continues at coordinate 173,170,246 of OY992530.1, read as the reverse complement.
TTAAGAAATTCTCAGGGAGAGGAAAGGTTATCGGATTTAGCTCTAATACACGGTTAAAAATTTTGGGGTACTTTTTAATATTTTCTGGGTTACATTATGACAACACCAAAAATTTATTGAAATTTATTTAAATACTTGGCAAATATTAAAATTTGGAAGTTAATACAAAATATATTAAAACTTAATAATAGGCGTTTTCCTTTGGAGGTGGCGAAGTACTTGCAAGTACTTTGCCAGCTTTTTTCAATGGAACACATCAAACTGCTTTCCCATGTAAAATGTATCTACTCGCGCATGAGAGCATGTGCAGTTGGTAGTACTAGATTGGGGTTTTCATCTACTCGTAAGTACTTCGCCACCTCCAAAGGAAAACGGCTAATATCAGATATTACAAAGGAATACGAAATCTGTATTATATTTTAATAATACAAAGGTATTATAATATAATATTTTATTTCTTGAAATTTAATTTTTAGATCCTTTTCATGAAAATTAATACAAAATATATGACAAAAATAATAGTAATGAAAGACAATTTTTCTAAGAGTATTTATCTTCTAAGTCAATTAATGGTGGCATTATTATATTTTTTTTTTTCACATATACTAAAATCTTAATGCGAGGAGATTTTATCTACTAATTTGTATATTTCAACTCGAAATATTTCAATGCGCCTTCAAAATAATGCATATTTAAATTGTTTATTTTATATTATTAAGCAGAAAAACGGTTGCCACTTTTGTTTTATTGCTGTTTTAATAAAATTTGTATTGAATTTTAATACTTTTTGTATTAAAAAATACCCCAGAATTTTTAACCGTGTATCAGTAGAAAAGCGACTCCTTCTAAATATTAAAAGCAGGCCTAATTTCTATGAAAGAGTTTTTACAGATTTTATTAAAAAAGACCGAAGAATAGCTTTAGAGTACAAATGAAAAGGATAATTTTAGGTTAACAAAACTTTATTATATTTATAGTTTTTGGTAGGTCTTCCCGTTTGAAATAGTTCACGCCACGCCACTGGTAAGTAGGTAGGTCCCTACTTATTCGATCTGAAATCGAATTTAGTGAAATGATTACCTAATATTTTTCACTAGTCTGTAAGTGGGAATCCCTATACCAGTTCCAAATACTATCAAAACAAATTTAATTTCAAATTTCTTTCCAGAGATTTCAAAAAAATACATTCCTAGCTTTTTTTAGGTAGGTAGGTACCTTTTTCTTTGAGTACCTATTTGACCTGGAATTTAATTAGGTATCTACCTAATAAACTTTTTATCTAATGAACTTCTTACAGATTTATTTTGAATAAATTGGTACCTATTTATTCAAAATAAATTGGTAAAAATGGTAACAGCTGCATAAGCACCTAACGCAAAACCTCTTAAGTCGTTTTTGCATTATTTTCAGAAATAAATACAAAAATCTTTTAAAATAACTGGGTGCCTATGCCTACCTACTTAAAATTAAAAAAAAATTGTTTGTCATTTCTCCGTGTTTATCTATATTGGGTGGATACAAAATGATTATAAAACAACAATAATAAAGGGTTTTTCAACAGGGACGCTACAAAAGTAGAGCGACAGGGACAGCAAACGACGCCATATTTCTTGCCGCTCTTTTGACATTTCTCTTCAGTAAAATTTGCCATTTCATGATGGAAAGATATACGAGCCAACAACGAGTCAAAGTTATTAGAATTTACTACCAAAACTCGGAGTCAGTGGCCTCAACGTTAAGAGCGCTACGTCTAATTTAGCGATGAGGCTCATTTCTGGCTGAATGGCTTCGTCAATAAACAAAATATGCGGTATTGGTCAGGCAGCAATCCACACGTATTCCATGAGTCATCATTGCATCCCGACAAAATTACGGTTTGGTGTGGTTTATGGGCCGGCGGCGTCATTGGGCCGTACTTCTTCCGTGATGATCAAGACCGGCACGTTACTGTGAATGGGGATCGCTACCGTTCAATGATAACCGAATATTTTTGGCCCCAATTGGATGATATGGACTTGGAGGATATGTGGTTCCAACAGGACGGCGCGCCACAAGCCACACAGCGAATGTCACAATCAATTTATTGGAAACCAAGTTTGCAGAACGTGTTATCTCACGAAATGGTCCAGTCGCTTGGCCGCCTCGGTCGTGCGATTTGTCGCCGTTAGACTATTTCCTGTGGGGCTACGTCAAGTCTATGGTCTATGCCAACAAGTCAGCGACGATTGATGAACTTCGTACGAATATCGAACGTGAAATTGCAGCAGTATCGGCCGATTTATGCTTGAAAACCGTCGAAAATTGGCCCGTGGTGGCCATGCAAAAGAAATCGAGTTCCATACATAATGGCATCGAACGTACTTTCACAGGAATAAAAAGAATTTCATTGATATCCAAAACCGTTTTTGTTTTATTTAAAAAAAAACTTTTGTAGCGCTCTTATTGAAAACCCCGATACTTAATGCAAAGTTTTTGAAAAATATATTTTCAAACACAAGTTTTAAAAAACCTTGAAAAAGATTTATCAAAGGGCACGGTAGTGCCCAGCCAAGTTCGCGGCACTACACCCTTTTTACAGCAACAAACTCAGGCGATTTTCAACCCCCCTCTAACTTCAGTACCAATTAAGTCACAAACTTCAAATTCGCAGTATTTACTAGGCTAATCAAACACAGGTGGCTCACCAAATTTCAACTCTATAGCACTAGTAGTTCCCAAGATATAAGACTTCAAAAATCGCAAAAACCGTAACTGACTGATTCACTGACTCACTGACTCACTGACTCACTGACAGATCATCAAAATTATGGAGCACTTCCCGACATCGTAGAAACTTGAAATTTCGCACAACGGTAGGCCTTGTGGTACATACAAAGGAAAAAATCGAAAATCTGCAATTTTCTATTCAGGGGGCGTTGCATCCACCCACTTTCTTAAATATTCTATAAATTATATGGAGCTTTTCCGATTGTTCTAGAATCTAGAACAATGAAAATTGGTAAGTTGGGTTTGAGGTACTTAGAAAGAAAAAAATTGAAAAATAGGAATTTTCCATACAGGGGGCGTGGCATGCTCCCACATTCTTAAATTTCTTATAAATTATATGGAGCACTTCCGATTGTTGTAGAACGATGAAAATTGGTAAGTCGGTATGGCTTAAGGTACTTAGAAAGAAAAAAATTGAAAGATTGGAATTTTGCATTCAGGGGGCGTGGCATCCACCCACATTCTTTAAAATTCTTATAAATTATATGGAGCACTTCCGATTGTTGTAGAACGATGAAAATTGGTAGGTCGGTAGGACTTGAAGTACTTAGAAAGGAAAAAATCGATGATTTGGAATTGTCCATTCAGGGGGGGGTGCCATCCACCCACTTTATCAGAATTGCTATTATTTGTATAGAGCATTTTCGGTTGTCGTAGAATTATGAAACTTTGTAGAGCGGTAGGGCTTGACTTTCACCTGGCAAAATAAGTCTTTGCAAAAAGGAGTGAAATCACAACAAAAACATAAATGTTAAAAAAGGAGCCAAGTTCTTATGTGCATAAGAAACCTGTGCGTAAAAAGTCAGCCAAAAAAAAGTAATGAGATCTAAAATATATGCCAAGTTTTAAGTTCATGAAGTTCAATATCAAATATCTTAAGTAGAGTAATATCGAAACAATTCCAAATCATGACAGAAATTTGGTAATTAATAATTACTGATTAAAATTTGGTGGATTTAGTTTTCTCTTAAATACTTACTTAATCGCAAATTTAAAACGTATGAAAACTTGACCAGTGAACCCACCAAATTTTAATCAGTAATCATTAATTACCAAATTTCTGTCATGATTTGGAATTGTTTCGATATTACTCTACTTAAGATATTTGATATTGAACTTCATGAACTTAAAACTTGGCATATACACTAGTCAACAATATTAAAGGAACAAATTTTTTTTCAATTTTTGTTAGCGTTTTTTGAAGATCTGTATCTTTGTGACGAGTGGTCGTATTGAGTTGAAATAAAAAGCATTTTACAGCTTTATGTTTTTTGTTTCGAGATTTGTTTGCAAACAAATTTTTTTGAAGTACCGTTATTGCGTTATTGCAAAAAATGAGACGAGACAACTAAATTATTTTTTTTTTATTTTTTTTGAAGGTCCTCATTTCTATGGATAATTTTTTTTGAGTCAATTGAATGTCATGATCAGATTTCTTGTTTATTCAGCTTCAATTCAGTTTTTTTGTTGTTGTCGTACGATTTTTTTTGACATGGTTTATCTGACTTTGAATGAAAAAAGATACTTTTAGCCTTGATTACCAATATCTCAGCAAGTAATGATGTTATAAAAATTTCAAAGACAGTTTTGGAAATTTGAAAAAGCGTTTTACAAGATTTTTGTATGATTTTGTAGAAATTATTTTTTTTTACCGTTCACCGTTAGATTAAAAAAAGTACTAAAAACCGACGTTTTGTGGTCTTTTCGTAAATCTTTTTTTTTCGTTGCAAATATTGATTGCATGGCTTGCGTTGGTATGCAAATTTATAGACTTTTAAATCATCAATATTCTTGTAAATTTTCAAATTGATTTATCGAACCGTTTTTCCTCACCAAAACTTCAAAGTCTTACAAACCAGGTAAAGGAACAAATTGTGGTGTTCCTAAACAATGCGAAGTTGTCATCAAAATGACAAGAAAACCGCAATTCCAGTGGATTTTTTTCACAGTTTTGCATTAGTTAGATACTTTTTTGAATTGAAATGAAATAAAAAGTACATTAAACAAAATAATAAAAAAAATTAATTTAAAAAAATTTTCAAACAAAAAAACTTGATTTTTTTAATTTTTTTTTTTGAAAAATGTAATTTTTTTTTCATTTCCATTCAAAAAAGTATCTAACTAATGCAAAACTGTGAAAAAAATCCACTGGAATTGCGGTTTTCTTGTCATTTTGATGACAACTTCGCATTGTTTAGGAACACCACAATTTGTTCCTTTACCTGGTTTGTAAGACTTTGAAGTTTTGGTGAGGAAAAACGGTTCGATAAATCAATTTGAAAATTTACAAGAATATTGATGATTTAAAAGTCTATAAATTTGCATACCAACGCAAGCCATGCAATCAATATTTGCAACAAAAAAAAAGATTTACGAAAAGACCACAAAACGTCGGTTTTTAGTACTTTTTTTAAACTAACGGTGAACGGTAAAAAAAAAATAATTTCTACAAAATCATAAAAAAATCTTGTAAAACGCTTTTTCAAATTTCCAAAACTGTCTTTGAAATTTTTATAACGTCATTACTTGCTGAGGTATTGGTAATCAAGGCTAAAAGTATCTTTTTTCATTCAAAGTCAGATAAACCATGTCAAAAAAAATCGTACGACAACAACAAAAAAACTGAATTGAAGCTGAATAAACAAGAAATCTGATCATGACATTCAATTGACTCAAAAAAAATTATCCATAGAAATGAGGACCTTCAAAAAAAATAAAAAAAATAATTTAGTTGTCTTTTCTCATTTTTTGCAATAACGCAATAACGGTACTTCAAAAAAATTTGTTTGCCAACAAATCTCGAAACAAAAAACATAAAGCTGTAAAATGCTTTTTATTTCAACTCAATACGACCACTCGTCACAAAGATACAGCTCTTCAAAAAACGCTAACAAAAATTGAAAAAAAATTTGTTCCTTTAATATTGTTGACTAGTGTATTTTAGATCTCATTACTTTTTTTGGCTGACTTTTTACGCACAGGTTTCTTATGCACATAAGAACTTGGCTCCTTTTTTAACATTTATGTTTTTGTTGTGATTAAGATATTCTGATAACATTCATTATTTTTATTCATAAAAATATAAAAATGCATTGCTGCCGCTCCGAACATTTATTGTTATTTTCACGTTGGTGGTAATCTCGTGGGTGCTAAGCTGGTGGCGATGGTGGTTGGCTTCGTGTCGTTTTCATTTGGATGATAGGTTACTTTTTCTGTGAACATTGATAGCTAGGTACTAGCGGTGGCGTAACTACGGGGTGTGCAAAGGGGACAATTACCCCCCAGACCAAAAAAAATGGTGAGTTTTTTGTATCAAGTTGATTTTTTTCAAAATTTTCCGCAACTAGGGGCTGTTTTTTGTATATTAAATTCAAAGCCTTTATTATTTCTAGTCAAGTTCTGAAACCCGGATGTAAAAAACTTTCTTTGTTTTTAAACTATTAAAAAAAAATAAAGGAACTTTTTCCCATTGCTTGTTTGTTTTATGATCATGAAGCGATAAAATTACTTATCATAATTATAACCCCTTTTCGGGTTTATTATAATAAAATACCTTTAATTTTTTCAATTTCTCAAAAATTAAGAAAGAATAATAATGATAATATCAAGAACAACAATGGCACTTAACTACGCAAAATTTTAAAAATAAAATTAACTTAAGAAAAAAACAATTTTTTTTCAAAAAATTTTGACTGAAATTTAATTACTAAAAACCATTCTTTTAAACATCTCATTACAAAAAAAAAGATATAGAATATTGACTTTCAAAGTAGCTATAACACGTTATTGTATGTGTTTTCGTTGATATATGTATTGAAATATTTTTTTGCATTTAAAATCAATTTTTATTTTTTTTTGGACCATAAAAAAAAAACTCAAAATTTGTCAGAAATAATAAAATTTATAAATTTTAAAAATCTATAAACATTTTTGTACACTTATGTAGATAGTAATTATTTTAAACAAAATTCCCATCAGTTTCGTTAAACATCAAAGAAAACAAAAAGCTATTTTGATTAGGTAAATTAATGGAATTGTTATTTTAAATAAATTGATTAATTTTGCATGACAAACAACATTATGGTAGTATAACTTATAAAACAAAATCAACATTTATGTATGCTGCTTATTTATTTTCTTTTTTAATTTAAAATATTAAATGTGATCAACACAATTTACATATACAAAGTGATAAACAACTAAAATTTAAATATTAATACGAAAATTAGTTTACATTTTCAATTACCTACAAGCAGTGATGGGTAACTACCCGTTATATACCATTTGAGGGTATATACCCTGGGCTTATACCCGGTATTTACCGAAATGGGAAAATATAAGGGTATTCTTATTTTTTAATGTACAAGTTTATAATTTTGTTTCACAAATCGAATAAATTTTTATATACAATGTAGTATGCTATTTTGGCTTTATTTAAAGACCTTACCCTTGAAGATTCGATAAGTAGAACGGGAGCTATGATTTTTTTAAAAAGTCGTTTCGATCTTTTTGTAAAAAAATCTCTTAAAAAAAACTCTGGCACCTCTGTTGTTGGATTGATGATAAAACATAATATAATAAAATTTAAAAAGAGGAGTGAGACAAAAAATGTGCGATTTTAGATTTTCAAAATTCTAAAATTTTTCATCAACCTTTGAATTTAAAATGAAATAAATCTAGTTTTGGGGGGCTTTTTTCGCCTTTTTAGTATGAAAACGTTTACCCCTCTTTAATGATATTTTTATGCAATGTAGCCTGTTATGTCAGCTTCCTTTTAAGAACCAAACCTTGAAGATCCGATGAGTACAAAGAACAGGAGACATAGTTTTTAAAGCCATCCATATCAAATTATAATAAAAACATTCGATGTAGATAATGTCGTCGACAATGTTCCAAGCAGGAAATTTCAATGCAATTTTTATTAATTTTTTGATTGATTTGAATAATTAATTTTGGTGCTGGCATAAGTCGTAGAATAATAAATGAGGTATCAAAATAATGCAGTTGACTGTTGGATTTACGTTTAATCAAAGTATCCGTGCGTGCACTGAGGAGTTATGAGCTCATATGTAACCTCAATATGACTGTGATTTCCACTTAACAGCACCTGGAAGTTAAATATTTAATTTAAATTAAAATCAAAAATTCTTATCAGGTAAGACATTAATCAACATCACCCCTTAAAAAGATAATCCCAAAAAACCACCAAAAATTTTCAGATTCCAATATTTCCGGTTAACTGTATTTTATAAACCCAAATTTCACACTCAACATCAAAATCTAAAAACTCTTGCGACTTGCAGCTTTTAAAGTTTCAGGTTTTTCGGTTCACTCATTTAAGAGATTAAAACTAAAAACAACTTTATAATTTTATATATCCGGTATAGGGTAGGTATTTACCCTTTTTTGTTATATATCCATTAGTAAATACCTACCGGGTAGGTTAAAAAAAAGTGCCCATCACTGCCTACAGGTAATTCTTATTGATCTTTTTTATTATTATTTAACAAGACTGATAAAGACATGAGAATTATGAAAAAAAAATCTTTAAAACATGAATAGGTACGATATTGAAAAGAGCAAAATTTCAAGATAATTAGAAAAGTCAAAATTAGAAAAACCGAAAAGTTTTATCAAAATCGTGGGAACTGTTTTTGAAAAAAATATTTAACATTTATTTTTTAACATTTGTGTGGCAGTATATTCTAAAAAGTGTAAAAAAAACCTCTTAAATACTGAGTTTCAAAAAATTCAAACAGTTCGTTTTCGAAATAATAGATTTTTATAAAATCTTGTAACATTTTGTTGATTAGATTTAGATTAAATTTTATTGCTCTATAAATGGTAGGTTTTACATTATTCATAATCATTAAAATATGGCTTTGCCGTCTGCCTCATTGACAACTTATATAAAAAAGTACAAACATTTATACAAATGCAACAAATCAATTTCGTTTAAAAATACAAAATAAAATCAAAAATTTTCGCTTAAGATTCTGCTTCAATACAAAAGTGCAGTTTTACAAAATTTAAACATTTTGGGTACATCTAGTTCGTTGAGATATTTTATAGAAAGCTCTTCAGATAAAAAATCACTTCCAAATACGTGTCTTCTTGTTTCTCTGAGTACGGGACATCTCCCAAGAAAATGAAAAATATCTTCTCTTTCCGCCATATTACACATTCCGCAAAATATGGGTAGATCATCACGGTGCGGTATAAAGTTGAGATTCAAAAGTTCACCTCTCAGTCTAAACATACTTCATATTTGTTCTATTGTGCAGTCATCCCGAAAATAATTGTAATTGTTAAGGTTGTGATTCAGCTTACTGTAAATCATCCTGTGTGTAGTACCTCGTGGCATGATGGTTAGTGCGTAGGACTGTCATGCCGAAGGTGTGGGTTCGATTCCCAGCCGTGCCACCTAAAAACAGAAATGTTTTATTCGAGGTACTGCCTCTTGCGAGGAACTGACAAATCCTCCAAGAGTATACTTGTCATGAAAAAGTGCTTCTCATTTAGCCGTTCGGACTCGGCAAAAAACTGTAGGTCCCCTCCATTCCTGCCAACAAACACGCACACAGGAATGGTTGTGAGTTGTAAGTCACTAGGCCCTGGTTCTCCACGAGCTGTTGCGCCACCCAATTTATATTTATTTATTATTTATAAATCATCCTGTGTATGGATTCTTTTGCTTCTTCAGCATACTGTAATCTAAAACGATCATCTAAAGTGGAAATCAGTTGATACAATAAGGGCTTCCAAGTACTGTAGTCATCAAGGTTTAACTCTATACCAGTTTCCTGAGTTAGTTGCATCCAATCCTTGAACCATCCAGATCTGCTTCGTATCGCTTGAAGAGCTGCTTTTTTTTGGAAGACGATAATCGGGCATGTTGAGAGCATTAATTATAAAATCAACTTGTAGTTTGAGTGTTTTGATGAATAATGGGGAAATTCCTGTTTCTAACATGATCACTAGGGGTATTTGAAGGAAGTCGAAATATCCGTTTGATATAAAAGAGAAGCTTTTCAGCGGTTTCATATTTTTTACCTCCCCAAACCTGAGCTGCATACAATAAGGTTGACTCTGCCACCGACTCAAACACTTTGAATTTGCTGCTATGTGCTATATGACTGTTGCTAAAAACTTCCTTCCACGCAACATTGATTGAGGTTTTAGCTTTCGCTAGCTTTTCGGTAAGATGCCTTTCCATACTTAGATTTTTGGTTAAATAAACTCCTAAATATTTGTATTCCTGGAAGACCTCTATCCTTTCATTGTTGTATGTCAATTGTTCCCTTGAGTTTGATCTTCCTCTCCTTTTTTGAATACCATAACTTTTGACTTGTCCAAGCTAACAACTAATTTCCACATAGTCCAGTACTCACAAAGCTTGTTTATCATAAGCTGAAGGGATTCCGGTGAGTAAGCAAACAGCACAATATCATCCGCAAAAAGGAGGGCTTGATAAGGGTCTCTTCGTATTCTATACCTCCTGGTAGAAAGTCCGTTATGTCATCGATGAAAAGCGCAAATAAGCTTGGGCTGAGTGCGCAGCCTTGGCGCACACCAGTCTTAGTCTGGAACCATTCTGAAATATTTCCCCCATCCCATACTGCTGCTGTGGTTTCCATTTACAGGTTCTGCAAAACACGTCCAAATCTGTGTGTCATTCCCAATCTAAATATCTTGTACATTAGCGCGTTTCGGTCTATTGTTTCAAATGCAGCCTTGAAATCTACAAGGAAAGTACCTATATAATTTCTTATTTCTAGACAGAAACGAATCTGCGATACTTCTGAGGACAAAGATGTGATCTGCAGTTGAGTATCCTGGCCTGAAACCCGCTTGGAATTCTTTAATAAGGTTGTTTGCGTCAATCCACGCTCTTAGTCAATTCTGCAGTACCGTGGTGAATATTTTATAGGATGCATTCAAGAATGAAATGCCTCTATAGTTTGAAGGATCCATTGTGCTGCCCTTTTTATGGATGGGAAAAATCAGCGCTTCTTTGAATTCTTGAGGTATACTCCCGTGCTCCAGTATGATGTTATATACGCCTGTTAGATTCTTTAGGAGCTCATCTGTTCCATATCGATAGAATTCCGATGGTATTCTATCTAATTCGGCTGCTTTACCATCCTTGAGACTTTTTAGTGATGCAGTTACATCATCCTGTAAGATTGGCTGGTCCAATAGTTCATCATAAAAGCTGGGTTGAGCGTATTGTATCATATGAGTACTCAAAGAGTTGACATTAAGCAGTTGATTGAAATGTATCATCAAGGTATCACAATTCAAATTTCGGTTTATAACATAAACTTTGCCGTTAAGTCGCTGAACTGTCTTCCAGAACTCGCCTGTGTTCCTACATTTAGCTAGTCTTTTCGCTTCTCTTTCGTAGAATGCATCTTTTTTCACTTTGCATAGTGCTTTAAAGTGCCGATTATGCTCAATTTATAAATGCTTTGCGGTGTCTTCATTATGGCGTCTATGCTGGTTCAGCCAGGTGTAAGATAATTTCCTTGCCATCATGCATTCTTTTTCAAACCATGGCTCTTTATACTCCACATCTCGTCTGCAATGGTTCGATTCCGGGTACGCTGCCTTGATACACTCCTAAATTCCTTTTAAATTTGTTGTTTGGCTTCTTAACAGACATAAATCTAGCTCTCTTCTATAAGAAGTGGCCCTAGAGTCTTTCCACTTCATCTTAGGCAAAAGTTTCATACTCACACTTGCTTCATTTATTTTTTGTCCGCAATTTAGTGAAACAACAATTATTGGCATGTGATCTGAGTATGGCACCTGATGCACTTCAAAATCGGTAATCAAGGAATTCCAAAGGCCCCCTACAAGAGCGTAGTCAATAACTGAACTACCTTGTTTTCTATTAAATGTAAATTCCCCAAATTTATCACCTTCGCTGGTGCCATTTAGAATTCGAAGTCCAATCGAGTTGCACAATTCCAATATTTTATTTCCTCTGGCGTTCTTTATGAAATCCTTTGATAGCCGATTTTGTCCTCCGCGTTCGTTTTCCACTCCTCGTGCAGATCCCACTCTCGCATTTAGGTCACCAACCACCAATACATTTGAGATTGTACCGCTCATTAGGAACTCCTTAATTTGTTCGAAATCTGCATCCCAGTGGTTACAATTAACATATGATGGTAAAATACAAAAATGTTCTCCATTAATTTTCAGTTGAACACAAATTAAGTTTCCAAATTGTTTAAACTCGCCGCATAAGCCCAAATCTTTTTTAAACCCAAAAATACACCCTACACTCGCTCTTCCTCTTGTATGTCTTCTAATTGCAGGTATAATTTTAAGTTCATAGTTTTGGAATTTGCTATCGTAACTACTTAAGCTAACTTCAGTTAAATAAGTTTCATATAAAAAAATATTTCGAAATGGTTAATAAAACTAAAAAAAAAAATCTTTTATAATACAAATTCTATATACTACTGAAATAAATCAGCCAAGTAGAAGACTTAGCATTAAGGATTGGACTTGTTGAATTATTGATTCAAAATAGCTTTTTATGGCCTTTAGTCCTACAAATTGGCGTTTCGTTCGGCTTACTCACTTGAAATCATCAGTGACATAGTGAGGGCTTTGTCATACGCAATTTGTTTTAAGTTCAGTTCAACTTTTTATTTCCTCTGGCGTTCTTTATGAAATCCTTTGATAGCCGATTTTGTCCTCCGCGTTCGTTTTCCACTCCTCGTGCAGATCCCACTCTCGCATTTAGGTCACCAACCACCAATACATTTGAGATTGTACCGCTCATTAGGAACTCCTTAATTTGTTCGAAATCTGCATCCCAGTGGTTACAATTAACATATGATGGTAAAATACAAAAATGTTCTCCATTAATTTTCAGTTGAACACAAATTAAGTTTCCAAATTGTTTAAACTCGCCGCATAAGCCCAAATCTTTTTTAAACCCAAAAATACACCCTACACTCGCTCTTCCTCTTGTATGTCTTCTAATTGCAGGTATAATTTTAAGTTCATAGTTTTGGAATTTGCTATCGTAACTACTTAAGCTAACTTCAGTTAAATAAGTTTCATATAAAAAAATATTTCGAAATGGTTAATAAAACTAAAAAAAAAAATCTTTTATAATACAAATTCTATATACTACTGAAATAAATCAGCCAAGTAGAAGACTTAGCATTAAGGATTGGACTTGTTGAATTATTGATTCAAAATAGCTTTTTATGGCCTTTAGTCCTACAAATTGGCGTTTCGTTCGGCTTACTCACTTGAAATCATCAGTGACATAGTGAGGGCTTTGTCATACGCAATTTGTTTTAAGTTCAGTTCAACTTACATGAATTTTTCAGCGAAAATCCACTGTAAACTATATCCAACAAGATTAGAATTCCTAATCATTAAGCAGGAAGTTTTTTTGCCCGGGGCCAGGCATAGTTTCTATATAAGAAGGTTTTATAATACAAATTCTATATACTACTGAAATAAATCAGCCAAGTAGAAGACTTAGCATTAAGGATTGGACTTGTTGAATTATTGATTCAAAATAGCTTTTTATGGCCTTCAGTCCTACAAATTGGCGTTTCGTTCGGCTTACTCACTTGAACTCATCAGTGACATAGTGAGGGCTTTGTCATACGCAATTTGTTTTAAGTTCAGTTCAACTTACATGAATTTTTCAGCGAAAATCCACTATAAACACTGTAAGTTGAACTGAACTTAAAACAAATTGCGTATGACAAAGCCCTCACTATGTCACTGATGAGTTCAAGTGAGTAAGCCGAACGAAACGCCAATTTGTAGGACTAAAGGCCATAAAAAGCTATTTTGAATCAATAATTCAACAAGTCCAATCCTTAATGCTAAGTCTTCTACTTGGCTGATTTATTTCAGTAGTATATAGAATTTGTATTATAAAACCTTCTTATATAGAAACTATGCCTGGCCCCGGGCAAAAAAACTTCCAGCTTAATGATTAGGAATTCTAATCTTGTTGGATATAGTTTACAGTGGATTTTCGCTGAAAAATTCATGTAAGTTGAACTGAACTTAAAACAAATTGCGTATGACAAAGCCCTCACTATGTCACTGATGAGTTCAAGTGAGTAAGCCGAACGAAACGCCAATTTGTAGGACTAAAGGCCATAAAAAGCTATTTTGAATCAATAATTCAACAAGTCCAATCCTTAATGCTAAGTCTTCTACTTGGCTGATTTATTTCAGTAGTATATAGAATTTGTATTATAAAACCTTCTTATATAGAAACTATGCCTGGCCCCGGGCAAAAAAACTTCCAGCTTAATGATTAGGAATTCTAATCTTGTTGGATATAGTTTACAGTGGATTTTCGCTGAAAAATTCATGTAAGTTGAACTGAACTTAAAACAAATTGCGTATGACAAAGCCCTCACTATGTCACTGATGAGTTCAAGTGAGTAAGCCGAACGAAACGCCAATTTGTAGGACTAAAGGCCATAAAAAGCTATTTTGAAAAAAAAAATCATTAAATAAGTTCTTATTTCTAAGCCCAGATATGTTGTAATATAATTTCACATTTTGCATTAATATTATTTACATTACTCGTTTTAAATGTTGATCTTTTGAAATTTTTTGACGGGCAGACGGCATTATAATTAAAAAGTAGATTGAGGCCTCAGAACAGTTTGAGAGCCTGTTGGAGAAGCACTGGTGTTAACATGCACAACTTCGCTTTGGCCTGGAACAGATCTATTAGAGTTGTCATCAGTGCTGCTAACCGTAGAATAATTATGCTACATGTAGCATAATTTGTGGTCCTGTATGATGTATGATTGAAATTCATTATCATACGCAAAATGTATGATAATTGTGATATTTGACTTAAATACAAAATTTCGCTATTCAAATTTAAAACAAATCAAGTTTAACATGTATAAATCTGCTCTTTTTCTTAAACTTCTTCTGAATGCAGCTGTCAGCCTTCTACTACATTTTTGGCACTTCTTAACTCGTGTACTCTTTCATTTTCGTTGTTAATTGAACTCTTTTCAACAAGACATTATTTTTTGTTACATTTTTTTATGGCACACAATAAATGTGCCATTTGCCGCAGCCTAGTCTATGCAGTAGATTAAAGCGATCAGGAATTTGAATTTGATCAATGAATTTGAAACTCAAATGCTATACGAATCAATGACAAAACACTCAAAGAATTTTTTGTGCAAATAAAATTTTCAATCGCACAATTATAGTCCAGTAACTATATACATTAGACCTTGCGTCAGGTCCGGTAGTTCAGATTTTTTGCTGAGTTGTTTATGCTGTTGGCCTAGTAATAAATCCGATTTTTCGACCTCGAGCGCCGAACGCAACATTGGTAAAAATCCCAAAAATATTTAGATTTTTGTTTAGATATCAGAAAAAGTAACTTGTAAGAAAACAAAGGTTGCTGCCAGAAAGAAGAGTTAGTTGAAAAACTCAAGAATACGAAATTTAGTATAATGATTGATGAATCGACGGACGTTAGTTCCAACAAAGCAACGTGTATCATTGCATTGTTAGATACTTTGATACAAATCGATCTAAAATTGTAAGCTCGTTTTTTGACCTGGTCGATTTGTTCCAAGGTGATGTGGAAACGGCGTCTGCAAAAGTTATTTTCGAAGCAGTTGAAAATGCTTTAAAAATCTGTGAAGAATCTTTTGAGAACGTTGATGGAATTGGGTCTGATGGTTGCAATACCATGATGGGTGATAAAAACTCGGTCAAATCGAGATTTGAAGAATTTATGATTCAAAGTGCATTTGTCATTCTTGTACCATTTGTGCTAGCGAAGCGGCAAAAATGTTACCGCGTAGGTGTGAAGACCTCCCTCGGAATATATTTAGCTTCTTGAACAATCTCGAAACAGTGAACAAGCCTGGTTTTATTACTTCACTATATCGAGCGTCTACTGTACTTGTGTTTTACACATACATATAAAATAACTAAAATGTCTATTTATTTGTTACGATCAGTATATTAATTTTAAATCAAAAAATTTGTGTTTCTTATAAAAAATAATAATAAATGTTAATAAAGTAAATAATGAATTTTGTATATATTTATACATTTGTTTTTATTTTTTTAGGGAAATTTTGGAATTATTTAATTTTGTTTGTTTTATTTTGCGTATGATAATTTTTACTCTGGTATGATAAAAATCAGCGAATTGTATGATAATTCATTGTGAGCAATATGGCAGCACTGGTTGTCATCCACTATTTGACGTATCAATGCCAATCCGCACACGCCGTCACACATTAATTTGTTTTCGGAATCGTAGTAAAATGATTTATCTTCGACGATCAGTGCTTGTCCTCGGATTTTTGTTTGAATATTCATATTTCTTGCATGAATTTCATTTTTAAGAGTAACCAGTTTTTTTCTTCGTGCGCGTGTAGCGGCTGGTAGATCTCGATGTAAAAATATCCCAGTGTTTCGTAGTGATGAAGAAGATTTAAGCAAACGGCCAACATCCTCCCTTTTCTGCAACTTGACGATGACATTTGCTGTCCTGCTGTTGTTGGAATTTAAGACCCTTGTTGTTGCAATAAGGTTATCATCACTTGATTGCAGTAACTCCATGCAGCACCCTTTTGCTTTCTCCCCTGCATCTTCACCTCCTTGTATATGAAGGTGAACAACGACATTTTTTTCATTCGCTTTTATCTCCAAAAACTCTATCTGTCGTTCCAATTAATTGCAGCGAGTTTCAAAGTGTTTGACTTGTAATTGCAAGTCGGAATTGCTTTTTTGAAGATTTTGGATTTCGGTATGAATCCCATCTAAATCAGCTTTTGTTGGTAAATCTTTGAGCTTGCAGTCAAGTTATTTTGACATAGATTCTTCGATCAAATACTTTAAGTCAACCACATCCATTGTTCCAACTGCAGTTCGTTTACTGGTTCCTGCGTTTCCATCTAAATGTGCTTCGGGGATAATTTCATTATTATGTGGCCTTTTCTGTGATTGTTGAATTGTTTTGTTAAAGTTATTTGGGGGTGTCCGGTTCATTTTGTTTTCCACCGGTTTATATATATATGTGTTGTATATAAAGATACGAAATTTTTTGTTCCCAATTGGAAAAGAAATGAAGTAACTCACCAAAACATTGACTTTTTTAGGATGAGTTTATCCAAACGAAACTGTTCCACACAATTTTTAAAATTATTTGCCCACTTTAATAGAATAATTTGCGAAATTTTGTAAGAGCGACCGTGAAATTGACTTGAATATGAGCAAACTAGGGTCGCCAATCTTTGATAATTTTGGTATTTTATTTTGTATTTTGGTCCCGCCTAGAAAAATGGCAAGTTTTTTTTTCAAGTTTAATCGAGGCCCTGGAAAGGCTTTGGTAGGGGAAATTAGACAAGGCAAACTTCTCATTTCAACCTGTTAATATCTAACATTTTGAAAATATTAAGCTCTAAACCTATCTAAGTATAACCTTTCGAACCAAAGAAAAATTTTAATATGATACAGTTTATTTTTCTTTCCGAAAATTTCCTTGGAACTATTGAAAATGTTTTTTTTTACGAAAATAAAGAGGCTCAAAAGTACACTGTTCATTAATCTATACAACTATGTTTGTAGTTCAATCAGTTATAAAATGTCTAGCTTTTCTTGGAAATTTTACAAAATGCACTGAAATTACACTCAACATGCTAGATGCAGTTCTAAATTTTTTGACATGTAATTTATGTATACATATATAATTTGTTAAACGTAAGACATTGTATAACGTTAGGCCCCCTATGTGCCAACATATGTAAATATATCACAGTATCATGTTAGTTATAAGCCAGATTATATATATTATGTTCAATATAAAAAAAATTGCTACATGCAGTTTTTATTCCCCCCTACGACCCATCAACAGTTTATATTCATTTTGGAAATCAGGTCCTCGTTTAATCAAATTCCGTATAGTGGAGATTCAATTGCATTATAATTTTTTAATTTTATTTTGTCAGAACGAAATATGGAGATTCGACTCTATTATAATTTTTTGATTTCATTTTGTCACAACAAAATTTCATAATTAATTGATTTGTTTTCAAACTCATTCTGTGATTTCTTTTTTTATAATAAAACAGGTATACACTGAACCAAAAAGGTGCATGAT
The DNA here is from genome assembly GCA_963921185.1 of Dasysyrphus tricinctus. Lineage (NCBI taxonomy): Eukaryota > Metazoa > Arthropoda > Insecta > Diptera > Syrphidae > Dasysyrphus > Dasysyrphus tricinctus. Next base: position 173,152,329 of record OY992530.1, on the reverse strand, counting down.
TTTCATGAATATTAGTCTATTTTATACGAATCTGTACACCGAAATTGAACCAAAAATCGCGTTCTTAGGATTAAGGTATAACTCTAAGAACGTATTCATACGAGTACGATCGATTCCTGCGACACATGATTCGTTCTTAAAATGTATGTATCTGATGTTCATTGTATCCATTTTTGTATACTTAAGTTATATGAATGAATTTCATTCAAAGTGAATTTTTTTCAGTGACTATACATAGAACTTATGAATATGTTCATGTAAACTATGAAAATTTTACCTGAAGTATTTTATTGCAGTCATTAATATTATGTAAGCATTTCATGAAAAATATGAATCATTCATAGTTAATATGAATACTTGGTCATAAAGCGCATGAATTTTTCATAAAACTTATGAAATCAATACATAAAACTTAAAATGCTGTCCTAAAATTTTATGAATGCAGTCATTAAAATGATGTACATTTTTCTTGATAAATATGAACCGTTCTTTATTTTTATGAATGCCTAGACATAAAACGCATGATTTTTTCATAAAATTTATGAAATCAATACATAGAACTTATAATTCTGTCCTTAGATTTTATGAATGCATTCATTAAAACTATGTACATTTTTCATGAAAAATACGAAGCGTTCATTATTTTTAGGAACACCTAGTCATAGAATGTATGAATTTTTCATAAAATTTATGAAATCAATACATAGAACTTTAAATTCTGTCCTTAGATTTTATGAATGCTTTCATTGAAACTATGTACACTTTTCATGGAAAATATGAATCGTTCATTATTTCTAGGAACGCCTAGTCATAAAACGTATGAATTTTTCATAAAATGTAAGAAATCAATACATAGAGCTTATAATTCTGTCCTTAAATTTTATGAATGCATTCATTGAAACTATGTACACTTTTCATGAAAATTATGAACCGTTCATTATTTTTAGGAAAGCCTAGTCATAAAAAGTATGAATATTTCATAAAATTTAAGAAATCAATACATAGAACTTATAACTCTGTCCTTAGATTTTATGAATGCATTCATTGAAACTATGTACACTTTTCATGAAAATTATGAACCGTTCATTTTTTTTAGGAACGCCTAGTCATAAAAAGTATGAATTTTTCATAAAATTTAAGAAATCAATACATAGAACTTATAATTCTGTCCTTAGATTTTATGAATGCATTCATTAAAACTATGTACACTTTTCATGAAAAATATGAACCGTTCATTATTTTTAGGAACGCCTAGTCATAAAATGTATGAATTTTTCATAAAATTTAAGAAATCAATACATAGAACTTATAATTCTGTCCTTAGATTTTATGAATGCATTCATTAAAACTATGTACACTTTTCATGAAAAATATGAACCGTTCATTATTTTTAGGAACACCTAGTCATAAAATGTATGAATTTTTCATAAAATTTAAGAAATCAATACATAGAACTTATAATTCTGTCCTTAGATTTTATGAATGCATTCATTAAAACTATGTACACTTTTCATGAAAAATATGATCCGTTCATTATTTTTAGGAACGTCTAGTCATGAAACGTATGAATTTTTCATAAAATTTATGAAATCAATTCATAAAACTTATAATTTTCTCTTTAGGTTTTATGAATGCAATCATTAAAACTATGTACACTTTTCATGAAAAATATGAACCGTTCATTATTTTTAGGAACACCTAATCATAAAACGTATGAATTTTTCATAAAATTTAAGAAATCAATACATAGAACTTATAATTCTGTCCTTAGATTGTATGAATGCATTCATTAAAACTATGTACAGCTTTCATGAAAAATATGAATTGGTCATTATTTTCATTAATTTTTAGTCATTAAACGCATATGATTTTTTAATAAAATTAACATACGTTTCATAGCTAAATATTTATGAAAATAAAGAAAAATTTATATTATTCTTAGAATGCTCCCATAGCGTTAATGACTGACGCCACAAAAGTTAAGGACAAATATTTTAAGTTTAATATATTTCATAAAAGTTATAAATAGTTTCAAAAATCTATAACAATTCATACGTTTCATGGCTATATGTGTGTTTATAAAAATAAAGAAAAAATTATATTTTTCAAAAAATGTTTTCATAGCGTTAATGATTGATGTCACAAAAATTAAGAAAAAATATTTTAAGTTTAATATATGTTATAAAAGTTATAAGAAGTTTGAAAAATCTATAAAAATTCATACGTTTCATGGCTAAATATTAATAAAAATAAAGAAAAATTTATATTATTCATAAAATACTTACATAGCCTTAATGAATGCTTTCTATGTATGAACCCATATCTCCTAGAAGTTTCGAATCAAAAGGTTGGAATCACCTAAAATTTAAAGCAGAATTTCATATTTGTCAATAAACGATTATATTGTTTCAATTAGAATTGTTGAAATGGATAACGACTTCCTCAAGATTTCGAAACATTATTTTATAAAGTCGATTTGTTTCAAAAACAATACTTACTTTTGTTTCTCAAATACATCTTCCGAAATCTGAATCTATAATTGCACCTTACGTCAGTATATACAGATTCTTTCCACACCTGAAACTTATTTCTTCAATATTTTAAGTTCAATAAGAAAAGGTATTTAACATTTTATGTAAAATATATTATGTATGGAAGCCATAGATATAATTAACGAATGTTACATGCAATGTTAACAAAACAAAACTTAAAACAAAACTTAAAATAAAACTTAAAACAAAAGTTAAAATATAACTTAATCTATGCATTGAATAAAATGCATTGTAATAATGTTAAAAAACAAAACAAAACTTAATTTTATATGGATGGCTACGAAATCTCACAAATCAAAACCACAAATTACAAAACAATTTATCAAAACAAACAAACAATAATTAAACAAAAACAACAAGGAACAGGAGAATTTAAAAATAGGGACCATATAACTTTTTTAAAAAGCAAATCAGAAAATATACAACCATTTATTCTTGCCATTGGAGATAAGGACTTTGAAAATTTTCGAGTTATTGGGGGCTATCGTGAATAAAATTTCCCACAGAATTTTTCCCATCGTCGAAAACTGGGAACGTGAATTGTGGTCGCAGTTTCTCTCGGAATTTATTCGCATCGAAAATGAATATTCAATGGCCAATAAGCTACCATTTTGATCGACCAAATTTGAACCTGCAACGAACAGTTGAATATTGTTGGCATTTCCAATTTTAGAAGATGGGAGAAGTTCCTTGGGAAATTTTATCCACGATAGCCCCCATTACGTTTATCTTTATGGCATTAGGTTTATGTTTTCAAGTTTCTTTAGACCAATTGATATTTTTTTGAAGTTCTGCTTGTTTAATTTTGAGTATCCGTTACCGTGCTCACAAATATGGACATTTATTCGACATTACTTTTATGAAATCAATGTTTCTTAAATCAAATCCCCTATAATGTTTTACTCACAGAAGCGTTAAAAACAAGGTGAGCAATTCTGAATTAATAACAATTTTTCTTGAGAGCTTTTGAAAATAACTCACTAAGATTTTGATTTTTGATTTTCGTAGCCATCATTTTTTATTATATATATATATTTAGGAGTCGGCTTCATCCAATGTTTCTTCATTCAATCGAATGTTCTGTACCCTGTTATAATGAAAAGAAAAACAAAAGAAACAAATTAGAATCTTAAATAGTTATTTTAATTGAAGTTTATTTATATTTCATGGTGTGCACTATTTTTCAAAATAAATTTCCCTGACTTTCTCTGATATTCCCTAACCAATTTCAAAATTTTCCTCGACCAAAATATTAAAAAATATTTTTTTTATATATATGCCATATTTGTAAAAAAAATATGACATCAAAAATGGTTAACTAGTATTAGAAATCAGTCAGCTGTAGAATACTTGTAATAAAGGCTTAAAGTAACGATTTTTGGCACCCCACTAAAGAGCCTAGTGTTAGTGATAAAAGGTCCATTTTCAGTATTATTTTTTTGTTAATTTTGATGTTTTTTTCAAGATCACAGAACAAATTTTTGGTTTCAGTAGGTATTTGGTCAGCCATAGATATTTTGAAATGATTTTTTTTTTGTTATATAAATTAAAAAAAAAAACTATGACTGACCAATTACCGAAAATAGTTATCAGATCATAATCTACTGATCTTTCGGATGCAAACATTTTTGGCGAATATCCCACAACTGAGGTGCCAAAAATCACCTTGATTTTGCATGACCTTGAGAAACTTCAATTCTTTATTTCAAGATTCTTAGGGCAAGTCAATTTCTAAATTTAGTTAACATTTTTTGACCAATTTGATGGCATAATTTTTTTAATCAAATCACCTATAATGTTTTACTCACAGAAGCGTTAAAAACAAGGTGAGCAATTCTGAATTAATAACAATTTTTCTTGAGAGCTTCTTGAAAATAACTCACTAAGATTTTGATTTTTGATTTTCGTAGCCATCATTTTTTATTATATATATATATTTAGGAGTCGGCTTCATCAAATGTTTCTTCATTCAATTGAATGTTCTGTACCCTGTTATTCCAATTGGATGGCATAATTTTTTATGAATATCCCATAATATAGGTGCCAAAATTCAAATGAATCCAAAAATGTTCGTCTGCAGTGAACTCCGAAAAAAATCTCAGTGCTCAGGTGAGATTTAGCCTATTTAGTTTAAAAAACGACGACTACCTCTGGAGTATAATTCATTGTAATGTAATGACTAAATTAAATCATTTGAAATGACAATAATTTTAAGCAGAGATGTCATATAAACGAAATGAAGAAAAAGTGAAAGAAATCGAATTTTAAAAAATTGATGCAGAAAAAAATTCCTGACCGCTTCCCGAATTCCCTGACATTCCCTGACTAAAATTGTGTTCCCTGACTATCCCTGACTTTCCCTGACTTTCCAGTTTAGCGGACACCATGCATTTATAAAGAACTAAGTATTTTCTAAAGAAAACTTAGAGTTGAAAATAGGTAATTTATAAACTAATAATTTAAAATTACTCACCTTGTTTTTAACGCTTCTGTTAGAAGAAACATTTTAGTGGAGTTGATTTTAGAATTGTTGATTTCATAAAAATGATTCTCCACAAATGTCCATATTTGTGAGCATGCCAACGGATACTCTAAGTTGAATAAGTTAAAGCACTTGAAACATATATCAAGTGCTCTTAAAAAACTTGGAAACATAAACTTAATGCCATCAAGTTAAACGTAGTAGCTCGAAAAGTTTTCAAAGTCCTTATCTCCAACGGCAAGAATAAATGGTTGTATATTTTCTGCTTTGCTTTTTAAAAAACTTATATGGTCATCGAGCTCTTGTACGCTTGACCCAATAAACATGAAAGCCTCTTGAGAGCTTTTAATAGTAAATCTAGCAGTGCTTCTCTTGCCAGAGTTATCTTTTCGGCTGGCCTTTTGTGTTGGTATCAAATATCCGTGGAGACACCAAAATAATTTAGCTGCCGCACTGTCTACAAAAAATAAAAAAAAAATATATATTAAATCTTAAACCACACAAGGTTCCTCAGCTAAAAAAAAAATAAAATACATGAGCTTTCTTTTAGAATTTAAATACAAGTCTGATACGTTATTGGCTAAGTGAAAAAACACTTGAACCGAGACTTAGTAGAATTGGTAGGTCTTGGTGAATTTACAATCATGGTATGAGTTAAACTTGCCATATACCCGTAAAATGTAGTTTTACGGGCAAAAAACCGTTATTTCAATTTTAAAACAATTATAAAAGTTGGAGAAATGAGAATAACATTGAAAAATTATAAGTAATATGTTTCTATCTATTTGGCTTCCTTAAAAAAAAAATGAAAATCAAAGCATAAATAAGGAATTTATGCGTGAATTTTCACATACCACTGCCAAAAGGGGGTTTTTCCCCTAAAACGAGTTTTTGGGTTATATGCGAAATTTTGTATATACTTTTTTTAGTTTTGTACGCACTACAATATGTGCTTAGCCGCGGGAAAAGTGTAATCAGTTTTTTTTTAGGTTAACCAAATGTCGATCTGTGTCGATTATTTTTCTGATATACCTCTATTCATGTTGATTTAATAACTCGAGTTGTAAAAATACATTTCTGCTTGCATTACTTATTAAAAATAAAATTTTAAGGCACTCAAAAAATAATTTGCATTAAAAAAAATGTAATGTTTGGGAAAAAATTACATTAAAAACAAAATTTTGATTTAACTGAAATTACTAGCATTAAAAAATTTACTTTCAAAATAATTTGAATAAAACAAAAATATTTACTACAACTCAAACAAATATTTGCATTGTTAAAAAATTAATGCAATTTGAAAAATATTTACATTAAAATTTTTAAATTTTTAAAACTAAACTTCAGTGATTTTAAAGACGATTATTTTTATTTATATGATTCTTTTGACTTTTTGGTTATTTTTCCTCTATTGGGCATATAATAACAACTTAAACTTTAGAAAAAAAAATTAAGATACAGTCGACTCCCTCTGAGTCGAATTTTCACGGTATATCAAAATCAGTTCGAGTTAGAGAGAGTTTTTCAAAAAATCGAGTTAGAGAGAAATATTATATTGTTTAAAATATGTGGGTAATAAAAATTATGGCGGAAAAGTTCGAGTAAGAGGGAAATTCGAATTAGAGGGAGCCGACTATAGTTGTAAAATTTTTGCTAACGAATTTTTAAAATTATAGTACCTTTTTTAAGTTAGATTCAAAACTCAGCTAAAAAAAATTTTAAGTTCCCTGGTCTTTCCCGGTCGGGCACATAGTACATACTATAAATGGAACCGTTAAGTATCGAATACAAAAAAAAAACAGTGCTAATACCTGCGAACCTTCAAAAGCATCGAGTTTATGTCTTAAGACCACTGAAAATAAAAAAATCGTGGGGGCCATCAAAAATCAAATTTATGACTTCCTTAACGCCCTAGGCCATCGTTTACGAAAAAGAGTATTTAAGTTTAAGTTTAGTAGGTACTGCTTCTCTCCATTACACCTCTAAAAAGTGGGAGTGGTAAGAAACTTGGTATGACCTAATATTTAAAAGAGACACCTCCTAAACTTTTTATCCTATGTAACTTTTTTCGCATTTTTTTCAGTTCAGTTTCTCGAAACCTACTCGATGTCAGTGGCATCGTTGCCAAGACCCTTCATTTACATCAACTTTCGACGATTAGGTGACCAATTTTAAAAAGTAATAAAAAAGAAAACTTTAAACGTACCAGTTTTAATATCATTTTCATCAATTGCTTGTACAATGTTTCGTAAATTCTTGTCCTTCAAGTGGTCTTCATCCAACAAAAAGTTTTTTAATATGTCAGCCTGCTCTGCCCACATTATAAGGACTCCTGGGCAGTTTTTAAAAAGTACCCCAAAGTCCTTGTCGATCTTAAGTTTATGAATTTTTAAGTTTGAAGTTAGAATATATGTTCCTGAAAATAAAGCTTACCAATCGGTACCCTCCGGGCTCCTTGTATTTTGGCCATGCTTCAAAAATATTTTCTAAAGTAGTCTTGGATATTTGATCCAGCCTATATTGGCTGCATGCTTGCCAACAGCTGTCGATTTCTGCAATTGATAACGGATCATATTTGAGGCTTCTTAAACATTCTTCTGCACCAAATTCTGGAACTGATGGCAACATGAAGGTGAAGAAAAGAAAATTAAAAAAAAAAAAAAATTTTAAAAATTGTAAATAAAATCTGTTAGGCTTAAGCAGGCTTAAGATTTACGTGGAGGTGAAAGTCATAGGATTTTCAGTTTCGGTATGATTTTAACATCATGCCGATTTGCAAAAATCGGGATGATGTTATTGCTGATTTTTCGAAAGTAAGCAACGAAAAACAGTGTAATATAATAAATTTTATCAGGCCTCTTTTTAATAAATTACTACCGATTCTTAAACTTGTGTTCAAACAAGAATCTTTAACCTTTTAATCTTGTACTACAACTTTATTCTTATGTGGGTAACGGTTTTCACACAATTTACAATCAAATACGAATTTTCACATTTCTAAGTTGTTTTTTTTTCTAATTTATTAGAGAATGATACTTTTTTTCTAGTAAATTAGAAGGTTTAACTGGCTGAACAGAATAGAGTGCTGCAACTGGAGCTGCAGCTGCAACTGGAAGCTGCAACTGGAAGTTTCTATTCTGTTCAGCCAGTAAGAGTGTTCCGGAGTGAACAAAACCATTAATTTGCTCACTTTTTTGTGTGTTTTTTTAACTTTAATTGGATACATTTTTATATAAAACATTGCGGGCTTACTAATCACTCACTTAAAAAAAACCCGTTTTGTGAAAGTAACTGGTTTTAACTTTAAAATTAACATGCAATTTCTGTCAAGTATCTTTTTGAAATTACAAATTTTAGTATCAAATGATACAATAATGATTTTATAACTAATGAAAATCGTTAATAATAAATTGAATTATGAAAAACACAACACAACAAGACAATTTTTACCAATGGTGCTGGAAAAGTCTAGAATTTACAGGTAAATTCTAGAACTTCATTATCTCAGCTTCTTACAGTAACATATACACTAAACAAAAATTGTAAACAAAATACCGTTAGTAAAAAAATTGGCTGTCAAAAATGTTTTTGTTTTTTTTTCAAAATTCGCAAGCATTTTTGTTTTGTATGTATTTATGTATATATTATAAAAATTTTTATTATATAAAAAAATTGAAGTTTTCGCCAACAGTTTTGTAATTAAAATATTAAATTTTATGTTCTTTGAAAAAAATTTGCAAAAAATGCTATAGTTTAAGCCACATTCGCTTTTTTTAAAATGTTACTTGTAACAATGCATTTTTGCTTGCTTACATTTTGCAATAAGAAAAATTAAAATTTCTTGTATTGAAAATATGTATAACACCAGCGACTTATAGCTGCATCGTAAGAAAGTATTAAAATTGCTTTTTTCTTTCAATCCGAAATTTGAATTGGATTTTTATAGAAATGGTGGAAAGAAAATATACTTACTGAATTCTCTCCCATTTTTTTTCTTAGATTTCTCCGGTTCTTCCACTTTTCCAGAATTAGGAAAAATTGATCTTTTAACAGCCAATCTAGAGCTGGTTTTCGCATTACAAAACTTGGTGTATATTTTGCCTCTTTTACCGGTGCGGTAAAACTCAAGCTTTTCGCCTTTGAATCTTTGCAATACTTGTTCCTCTAGCGTGTGACTAGTATATAAATGCATATGAAGATCGTTGTCGATGAAATAGTCACATATCAAAGTTATCAATGCATGTCGATGGATGTCTTGGAGCCTGCAGTTTTTTTCATAGAATTTTTCTATATCTTTCGCTCTTCGGGAATTTTTTAAAATTGAAGAAAGAGATATATCAGGCGGAGGGGAATCTCCTGTTATATCTGTTATTATTGAAGACGAAGGCGAAGATGAAAATGATGGCCTGAATGAATTATCCCCCAAGGTAATGATATCGATTTGCGGCTCAGCGATACCTAGAGAGGTCCTCCACTCCGCTAGCTTGTGTTCAAAAATTGCAAGATCCCCAACAAAACTGTTTTGGAAAAGCAGAGGAAAATGTTTTTCCTTTATAACTTTAAGCACTTCAATTGTTATTCGCTCAGCTGTTGGAAAGTCGATAAAAGTCATTTAATTTCGTTTTAAGCCTGATTTACAGTTTCCATGTGAAAAATTAAATGTTATTAAAAAATTCAATATTATAATCGAAATACACCAATATTGAATCTAATTTTGTTTTCATCTATCTAACTATGAACTCAATTTTCTTTTGCATGCCTTGAGTTTATTGATCATTGTACTTTAAGTATTATTTTTTTGTGTTTATCCCAAGTCAAACATTTTTGACATGCAAAATAATACATATAGGTAATAGGTGAAAAATCGGTCTTGAAAATTTTAATTTTATTTTTGCACAGTAAAAGTGATAATTGAGAAAACAGTTTTTACTTACAAATAAACAGATCTGACAGGTGTCCGAGATTCCAACTGCTCAGGAGTTCTTTTATTTCGAAATGCAACTGGGACTCGTTTGAGATGGTTTCTGTTCCTGCAACTATGCTATATACTATTTGTGTGGTCGCAACTTGCGTATTTGTTGAGGGTTCTGGCATATTTATATAATTCTTATCATCCATTCTGAAAATTTAGGTTTGTTTCAGAAAATATCGTAATAGATATAGACATGTATATCCCCTCTTATTGTTCAATTAATCATTGTAAAATTGTAGTTACAAAATTCAATGTATGTATGTGGTCAGGCCACAAAAAAAAAAATAAATTTATAGATACATACTTAATAGAAGAGTAATGAAAATTGATAAACTTTTACAATAGCCCTGTTTTTTAGTGCATTTTTATCTTCGCTTAGAAAAAAGTTGCATGGTAAATACAAGAACAATACGGAGTTATACCAAATTGTTGTTGTATTTAACATGTTACTTTAAAAACTAGTTAACAGAGAAAGTAATGGTAAGAAAGAAAGAAAAACAGCACAAAAGTCATACCAAACTGTATGAGAATTGAAGCCGTGATTTTATTTATGTCATTTTTTAATTTTTTTTATGATGTTTTTGGTTTTTTAAGAAGAACAACTGTAGAAGAGGATATACATGTGATGTGATGTTATATTGAGTTTTTTTGGTGGTAAAAACCCTAATAAGCAACCTTACCAGTTTGATATTCATATAGTGCTTCAAAGCCTTTTGAAAATGTTAGACTTATATGGACAGTGGGCCTCTTCTTCTAAAAGATTAACTAACCAGCATTCAATTTCAGAACCAAACTCAGAAGCAGTGGCATTATACACACATATGTAATGGAGTAATAAATCTGATAATTAAAGCGGGCCATTCACGTTGAGACGGTAGTAAGGACTGTCACAAGAATCGTAGATATTTTCTATGGAAAATCGACAGGTTCTATTGTGAATGCACTTCACTTCTCTACGAACCTTGCAACCGTCCGTACGACTGTCTCATTGTGAATGCCAGCTATATTCACTAAAATCAATACAAAAATGAAGTGTATATAAACGATATAATAATATTTATTTTTCAAACGATATCATATCGTCCCCTTTATACCAGAAGCATGAATGTGCAAGTTAAATTTTTTGAGGTGGTTAGTTAGCTTTATTGATTTGCCGATATTCCATGACATAACAGTAATTTTAATGTGCGTATATCGAAGAAAATATAATATTTTAAAATATAAGTTAAGCCATTAGTTGATTCAAGACCCTGTTTTAATCTAGAAAAACTTTCAAAAACGATGTTGTTGCAATATTTTCATTTTTGCACATTCATGTTTCTGGCATAAGGGTGACGATATTATTATAAATTCATCTTAAGCTGGGCATTCACGTTGAGACTGTTGTAGGGACGAACGCAAGGTTCGTAGAAATTTTCAACGAACTTGAGTACACACGAAGTCCAATCACAATTGAAATTGTAAATTTTCTATACAAAACCTCTAAAATTCATGCGACAGTCCTTACGACCGTCTCAACGTGAATGGCCTGCTTTAGTCTTTATGATAAAGTTTGATATTCAAATTTCACCAACTTCAAAATCAATTAGAAAACAGTACCTATTACTAATCGCAAAGTTTATAGGGTGTGTTTGTTATTTTGATGTATCATCCTTCACTATTTTTTGATCTGACATTTTATATAACGTGTATTTGCATTGAAAAAAGACTAGGCTCTATATTTTGCCAATAATTTTGTTGAGAAAAAGCAGGTATTAAAATCTCAGACCTGGGGCCAATTTTGCAGATAGAATCTATTTTATCATACAACATACAACAGAAAAATTTGTTGCATTGATAATTTTTTTGCTAACAAATACTTAAATTTCGAATATTGAATTAAATTGTCATTATAAAAAAGTATCTTTCAAAACAAGTTTCGTAACAATCAATATTTTATTTGAATAAGAAAAAATGGTACGATTATCATAAATGAAGCACTTAAGCAAAATTAAACTTAGTACAAAAAATTTGATTGTTGTATGAAATGTATGATAAAATTGATTTTTAAGTGTATTATGTTAGTATGAAAAATTTAAGTGAAGCATAATTCTAACTTGAAATATAATACTCATATACATTAAACTATGACATGCAACCAAAAAAATAACTAAATTAATTTAAAAAATCTGTCATAATCGGAGATAGTATGTGATGTAAAATCAGTGAAATTGTCCTCCGGTCTATGGTCAAGCAAATCTGTTTTATCTATTGTAAAGTGTAATCTTTTATTCGAATCATAGTTCTACCTTTAGCTGTTTTAATAATTGTTAATGGAGGCCCAACGATTTCGTCGGGGTCAAGAATAAAATATTCTGCTAAGATAGAAGGATTTACATCATATGCAGTAAAATGGGGATCGTAATGTACTTCATTTAATTCCTGACAAAAAAGAAAAATTTTGTTTAGATGTTGGACTAAACATACTATAGCAAAAATTTTATAATCATTATACAATTTGGATACGTAAAAGCCAGTTTGAAATTTAAAGCCGTTGATTTCAGCCTTACTTAAATATTGTAAGTTTACTTCCTCGACTCTCATCATCTTGCTTATTAAGGAAGAAAAAAACCAGTTTTAATTTCATTCGTCTTGAAAATTTCAGGTTGTTCGTTTTTATCACTTGAATTTAAAATCTTGTTTGCAAAACTTAGTTGAAATTTTTTGGCCAATTTTAAACAAATATTTTTTCTGGAAGTAATAGCACGTGAGTAAATCTTGAAATTTTTGTGCTTGGCGTCATATTTAAAGCACCAAAAATTTCTAGGTGGACCTGATTTTTTTAAAATAGTAGGATAATGAGTTAGTATATGAAATTTAGGCTTTAAACTATCATGGAAAAGTAAAAGATATTGCTCGTGGTGTGTTTGAATTTTGTTCTTCAAAGAAGAAATCGAAGATTCATTTATTTCAAAGCATAACGTTAAATCAATTATTTCTATTAAATTCAATAGAAAATGCCAAACATCATCTTCTAATGAAACTAAGTCCCCAACCATGATTGGAAGGTATTGAATAAAAGTAAGCATTTCTCTAGCAGACATGCGTAAATGTCGCTTTTGCAGATGTGTTAGAGATATTTCATTTGATATATTGCCTATTTCATGTGGACCATATTCAAACGTTTGCTTTCGTTTGTTTAAAACTTCTAAGGAAAAGTATTTCTTTATTTGTATAAAATTTAATAAAACATGGCAAAGATCATAGTGACATATACCCTCAAACAAGTCATGCATTACGTCAACACTGTAGTTTTCAATGGCATGAAATGAAGGAATTACATTAAATGAACAACTGCTTGATATGCCAGTTATTTGGCTGTTATTTTGTATGATATCTTCATCATAATTACATATACTTCGCATTTCATTGGGATCCTCAAGACACATTGTTTTACATTTATCCTTTTCCAATCGACAGAATCTGCAAAATACGCCAGAAAACGATTTGTTAAAACCCATTAATGTATTGAGTCCTAAGTTATCACCTAAAACTAAGCCTAAAATGAAATGAATGCGGTATACTTGACCATCAGATGCTTCAATCTGAAGCCCTTCTTCTTCAAGAAATTTCAACTCATTTACTAAAGGATCTAAGCATTTACTATTACCAAATGTTTTCATATCTTTTGTTTTTATTACAGCAGCTAAAAATACATTATCCAATTTAGACTCCTTAATAGGCATACACGCAAAAGAATAATAAAAATTACATACTGAATGAACAGAAGAATGAGACCCAAGAGGATTATTTATTTCGAAATCATCTCCATATAAGAAATAAGGAATCAATAACTTATTTGGGTACATTTTGACCTTTTCCTTCCATAGTTCTCCATTTATAAAATTTCTAATTCTATTACTTTTTTCCAACATTTCCATGTGCTGTAACATACTAGCAAGAAAATTGTTTGTCTCAAACAAAAGTTTAAACTGGGATCGTAATGGAAGAATGACGCCTCTAGTTAAGTTTTCGTCCAGTGATAACTCTCCACGATGAAAAACCGTTTTCATTTCGTTATTGATAACAAAGTCGTTAAAATCATTCATATATCCACACTTTTTAAGTTTTTGTAATAAGAGATAATCGGATGCACATTCCTCAAATGGCTGTTTACAAGAACTAATTAAAGTTAAAATTTCATTTAGGCTTCATGGTTCTGGGAAAGTCTAGTTTCAGAAAAACTTTCAAAAATTTGGAGCAATGGTGCGACTATAAGTGAGGATACACTTTTTTGAATGTTGATTACATCTTTTCTAGAAAAATTGTCGTTTGCATGTAGCGATAAAGAAAATTTAAACGCATTTTCGAGCAAATTTCTAATTTCTGCGTTGAAATTGTCTTTTTTGGCATGAAATTTTGGACATGGTGATACTGAGGATGAAAGAACTAGTTTATCTTCCATGTTCATATCTTTTACTTTAATACAACTAGATTCTTCTAAAAAAGTAGTTACTTTATTTGAATCTTTCACATTAATACTATGCTGTTGTGTTTGAAATTCAGAGTTTGAAATGTTTGAAGTGGAATGTTTTCGTAGCATATGTCTTTTGAAAGTTGAAGAACTACTAAACAACATATTACAATCCACACAACGATAATTACTAGAACAATTTAAATCATGTCTTTTTTTAAAGTGATGCATCAGCAATGTAAGATTCGTACATTTACTGTGACAAATAAAACAAATCATTTTGACCAAAGATTAAGGAAATGTATAAATACGAGTACCTATATAAGATAAAAGATATAAGTATGTGTATATATATATATTATATATATATATATGCAAATTTACTAATTTACCTTAACTTAAAAAACCACTTAAAGTCCAGCGCCAAGACAACCTATTAGAATGAAGGAAATTTAAAAGAATTTTAGTGCATTTCCGGGTATATTTTTTTTTCAAAAATTTCAAAACGGAATACAGTCATTTAATTTTTTAAATTTTACTTTTGAGTCGAATATACGTATAAAAATTATTTTTCTAGGATATATATAACAGGAGATAATGCAAAACCCAAATAATTTTTTTTCATATTCTGTAGGTATGGAATTGAAGGTACCGAGAACACCAAAAATTATTGCACTTTATTCAATTTAAAATAAATAGCATTAATAGGTATTAAAATTATAAAAAAAAACATAAAATAACCTACCTTAACTCAAAGTACTTTTATGTCGGTTTTTATTTGGATACTGATTGTATTGTATTGATTTGTTTATTGATTTATTTATTTTATTTGATTTCCTCTTTATTTTAAAATTAAATTTTCCCCCTTCACACTATTTAGAAGATTCTAATTATAATCAAAACCTATCAAAATCATTTTTCTAGGATATATACAACAGGAGATAGTGCAAAAACCAAATCAAATTTTTTTCATATTCTCGATACAATAATTACCTACATTCGACCCAAAAGTCAGATTTTGATCCGCTTACCTAAATTCAAAGTTCGTTTATTTCTGCTTTTATTTGTATTTTATTGACTTGTTTTCAGATTTTTTATTTTATTTTATTTTCTCTTTATTTTAATTTTCTTTACCAAGGAGCCGATACCAAAAACTTCCGACCACTACGAACATTCAACACCAAATGATTCAATTTTCAACTACCAAATTTTGATCCGCTTGCTCAAATTTAAATTGGTAAACGCCTTTTTTTAGAAGATTGTAATTACAATCAAAGTGTATCAAAATCATTTTTCTAGGATATATACAACAGGAGATAATTCAAAAACCAAATCAAATTTTGTTCATATTCTCGATACAATTACCTACATTCGACCCAAAAGTCAAATTTTGATCCGCTTGCTCACATTTAAATTGGTAAAAGCCACTTTTTAGAAGATTATCCAAGCGTATCAAAATCATTTTTCTAGGATATATACAACAGGAGATAATTCAAAAACCAAATCAAATTTTTTTCATATTCTCGATACAATTACCTACATTCGACCCAAAAGTCAGATTTTGATCCGCTTACCTAAATTCAAAGTTCGTTTATTTCTGCTTTTATTTGTATTTTATTGACTTGTTTTCAGATTTTTAATTTTATTTTATTTCCCCTTTATTTTAATTTTCTTTACCAAGGAGCCGATACCAAAAACTTCCGACCACTGCGAACATTCAACACCTAATGCTTCAATTTTCAACTACCAGATTTTGATCCGCTTGCTCAAATTTAAATTGGTAAACGCCTTTTTTTAGAAGATTGTAATTACAATCAAAGCGTATCAAAATCATTTTTCTAGGATATATACAACAGGAGATAATTCAAAAACCAAATCAAATTTTGTTCATATTCTCGATACAATTACCTACATTCGACCCAAAAGTCAAATTTTGATCCGCTATATGATCCGCTTGCTCAAATTTAAATTGGTAAACGCCTTTTTTTAAAAGATTGTAATTACAATCAAAGCGTATCATGTTGGAATTTATGCTCTGTATAAGGATGGTCAAAATAAAAGAGGATTACTCTAGTGTAGTTCAAGTACTTAACTTTATTGAAAGGAATTCAAGAATAGAAAGAAAAAGAGAAGTATTATAAAATGATAGGAAGTGTCGTCAATTTTGACACTCTTGTTTTCTATCGTTAAGATAATAATAATATTGAGTTGATTTGTAAGATGGCGCAGCGATATAAAACTTGGGTATGTTCAACACCCCCTCTCAAAGTTTTATTTAGTTATCATTTTCAATGAAATCCATTCCGAGAGATGAGCTGCAAGTAGCATGTTTAACCCGAGGCAGTGCTTTTGTTAATATATCAGCTGGCATTTTGCTGGTCGACATATACTCCAAGTTGACAAGCCCTTGTTGACAAACATCACGAATAAAGTGAAATCGAATGTCGATGTGTTTGGTCCTTTTGTGAAAAGCTGGGTTCTTGGCTAGTTTTTGGGCTCCTTGGTTATCGTTATAAATTGTAATTGAGTCCAGAGGTGGTCCAAGCTCTGAAATAAGTTTCTGCAATTGTAAGGCTTCTTTTGTTGCTTCTGCTAGCGCAACATACTCCGCTTCTGTGCTTGAAAGAGCGACTGCTTTTTGCTTTCGTGCCTCCCAACTGAAAACAGAACCAGCCATCTTAAAGGCAAATCCTGTGTAGGATTTTCGGTCATCTAAGGATGCACCCCAATCTGCATCCGTAAAACAAACTGGTTTTCTTCCAGATTTTCGAAAAATGAGCCCAAAATTAAATGTTCCTCGGAGATACCGCAGGACTCGTTTGGCTGCATTCCAGTGTTCGGTTGAGTAGCATGTATTAAATTGGCTCAGCATACTGACCGTATATGCGAGGTCCGGGCGGGTGGAAACTGCCAAGTACATAAGAGAACCAATTAGATTTTGATAAGGTTGCTTACCTACTTGATTATTTTCAATTGATGAACGCTGTAGCTTAGTATTTGCATCAAGAGGTGTTGCATGTGGCTTGCAGTTTTCCATCCCAAAACGTTTCAATATTTCCTTAGCATATCTTAGTTGTGATATTGAAATTTGTGTTGTGTCATCACTTTGTTTAAATTCTAATCCCAGACAGTAGTGTATTTTTCCGAGGTCTTTCATTTCAAATAGTAGCATTAGTTTCTGTTTGATATCATTGATCTGATGGCGACTGTTAGATGCGATAATCAAGTCATCCACATAAATGGCTATAACAAGTGTTATCTTCTCTGTTCGTTTCACATAGAGACATGGATCATATTTGCTTCTCTGTAATTGTAAATTGGTTAGTTCTATATCTAATTTATTATACCATTCACGTCCAGATTGTCGTAGTCCGTAAAGAGCTTTCTTCAACAAGCAGGCTTTTGGTTGTTTCCCACTTGATATTTTTTCTCGCCATTTTCGAATAGTATTTCTGGTTTCCATATTTAAATTATCTGAATTAATGTGATCCAGAGTTTCTTCAAGTAATTCAGGTATTTCCATGTAGACTCGTTCATTTAATTCACCATTCAAGTAAGCTGTGACAACGTCCATTTGATGTACTTCCCATCCATGCTCCACAGCCATAGCCATAAGTAGTCTTATGGAACTAGCTCTAATAACTGGAGCAAAAGTTTCGTGAAAATGGATACCTTCTATTTGGGCAAAGCCTTTTGCCACAAGCCTACATTTTCTTCTATCGATTTTTCCGCTCGACTTATATTTTGTAGTAAAAACAAATTTACTGTTAATTATTTTTTCATCTTTTGGTCTATTTATTATTTCCCACGTTTTGTTTTTAATGTGAGCCAAGTATTCACTTTGAATAGCACATTTCCACTCTTTACCTTCATCTCTACTTAATGCCTCCGCGATATCCAAAGGGTCTTCATCGGTGACCATAGTTGCAGATTCGTATTCACCATCTGAATCTTGGCCTTCTGGCACTTTTCCAGTTGAAAACCGACATGGACCTTTGTGTGGTGGTGGTGGCCGCACAGATGTTCTCAAAAAATGCTTCTTCTTTGGATACTTCTTTTCATTTTTTCGTCTTAGACCTTTGTTATTTTTCTTTGTTGGCTTTTCTCGTTCAATTTCAGGTATTGCTTTTTCGACGATCCCTTCGTCTGGACTTCTTGTTCTTCCGTCATGCAAACTAATTTCGATGCTTTCTTCTGAGCTGGATGCTGGTGAGTTCAAACCATCGCCTCTGCTCCCTTCGACTCTGTCAAAACAATCATCAAAATTAGAATCAAAATTAAAATCATTTGTAAATTTAACGTCACGACTTATAATAATTTTTCTTTTCAAAGGTGACCACATGCGAAACGCCTTGGCTTCAGTAGAGTAGCCCATAAAAGTGGATTCCTCTGATTTAACCTCAAATTTCCCTCTCGATGGCTGCTTATTTAAAACAAATGCCTTAGTTCCAAATATTCTGAAGTGGCTTACGGTTGGGCGCATTCCAGTCCAAACTTTATGCGGTGTGTCTTCAATAGGTTTGGTCCAACTTCTATTTTTAATATAGTTAGCGGTGTTGACTGCTTCTGCCCAGAACATCGGTGCTGCTTTCGCTTGGATCATCATACATCGTGCAGCTTCCACCAGAGTGCGGTTCTTTCTCTCGGCGATTCCGTTCTGCTGTGGGGAGTGGGGAACCGTCAGTCTTCTTCGAATACCATGCTCTTTTAAAAATTTATCAAATTGGTTATTGCAGTATTCCAGTCCATTGTCCGTCTGCAAGTATTTGATTTTTCTACCCGTATGTGTCTCTGCAAATGATTTATATTCTTTAAATACAGAAAAAATATCACTTTTATTTTTTAAGAAGTAAATCTCACACCATCGGGACTTATCATCAATAAAACTCGCAAAATACTTTGCACCTCCAATAGATGAAGTTCTTATCGGTCCACATATATCACTGTGGACAATTTCCAGCAAATCAGCTGTCCTAGGTCCATCACTTATGGTATATGGTAATTCAGCATGCTTTCCTTTTATACATGCTTCACAAGTAAACTCATTTATCTTACCTCTGACCTCGAGACCTAAAGCACTTTGCATTTTTCCCATCTTCAATAGGTAATCAATATTAATATGACCCAGTTTTTGATGCCATTCTTCTAATGAAGATTTTTCTTTAGACGAGATTAAATTAGCTGCCTACTTTCCCCTCCTTATGTAGAACAGATCACCTCGCCTCTCAGCCACCAAGACTACTTTTCCATTAGGTGCTACCACAGATGCCTCTTTTGTACCAAAATTTACAGCACAGCCTTTGTCTACAATTTTTGCCACCGACATCAAATTAGTTCTTAAATCTGGAACAAGCATTACTTCATCCAGCCTTAAATTTTGTGGAACATTACCATCATTTACCGACATTCTTACCGAGCCTATACCCTGAATTGACGTTTTACCTCCGTTTGCCAAACTCAATTCCTTCTTAACATACCTCAGCTGATCAAAGCTAGACTTTTTGGATGTCATATGGGATGTGCACCCACTATCGAGGCACCAATCATCACTGCTGCTGTCATTGTCTTCCTCAGAGTACTTCAATGCAAATTCAGTTGTTGTTTTGAAATGATCGTCACCCTCTGCACATACTTTGGAGTATTCCGTTCGCCCAACTGACTGGTGTCTCTTTTGTCTACATTCAGACGCTTTGTGTCCAATCTTTCTGCAATTGTGACACTTGAACTTGAACACTTTGCGTTGAAACTTGTTTTGGGGATTTCTATAGCTTTCTTTTTCGTGTGCATCTCTGTTATCTGTGTACTTTCGAACATACATAGCATCGTGGTTTGAGTCTTTATCTCTGCACTTTCTTGCGTCATATTCTTCTAAGACTTTAATTTTTAATGTTTCTGGATTTGGTAATTGATCGCGAGACTCGATCGCACATCGGAAATTGTCAAAACTATCGGGTAGGCTGTAAAGAAGCATAATAGATAAGAGATCATCGTTAACTGAAATACCCATATCTAATAATTTATCAACAGCATCAAAGAATTCTGCAATGTGTATTCTGATGTTCACTCCATCTACCATTTTATGCAAAATTAATTTTTTCAATAGAGTGGCTTTTCTTGCTGGTCCTTTTGACTGGTATATTTCATGTAGTTTCTTCCACACTGCATTTGATGTTAGACAGTTCTTGACTTGCTTTAATTCGGATGGATTAATTGCCAGAATGAGGTCCGATCGTGCTTTTCTATCACCATCCGTCCACCTCCTTAGAGCTTCTTCTGAGGCTGCGTTTCCTGCCTCCACCTTGGGAATAACTTTTTCACCACTTACAAATTCCCAGCAGTCGTTCTTAACTAGGAGAGCTTCCGCTTGTAGCTTCCATGTATCAAAGTTTTCCTTTCCCAAAGGCTCGATTCTTGCGGTTATGTTGTTCATGCTTTATGAAGTAATTTTCTTAAAAAAAATATTAATAAATTAATTTAGATTCCTTCCGTATTCGCAAAACTGGGCCCATAACCTGTTGGAATTTATGCTCTGTATAAGGATGGTCAAAATAAAAGAGGATTACTTTAGTGTAGTTCAAGTACTTAACTTTATTGAAAGGAATTCAAGAATAGAAAGAAAAAGAGAAGTATTATAAAATGATAGGAAGTGTCGTCAATTTTGACACTCTTGTTTTCTATCGTTAAGATAATAATAATATTGAGTTGATTTGTAAGATGGCGCAGCGATATAAAACTTGGGTATGTTCAACATATCAAAATCATTTTTCTAGGATATATACAACAGGAGATAATTCAAAAACCAAGTCAAATTTTGTTCATATTCTCGATACAATTACCTACATTCGACCCAAAAGTCAAATTTTGATCCGCTATATGATCCGCTTGCTCAAATTTAAATTGGTAAACGCCTTTTTTTAAAAGATTGTAATTACAATTAAAGCGTATCAAAATCATTTTTCTAGGATATATACAACAGGAGATAATTCAAAAACCAAATCAAATTTTGTTCATATTCTCGATACAATTACCTACATTCGACCCAAAAGTCAAATTTTGATCCGCTTGCTCAAATTTAAATTGATAAACGCCACTTTTTAGAAGATTATAATTAGAATCAAAGCGTATCAAAATCATTTTTCTAGGATTTATACAACAGGAGATAATGCAAAAACAAAATCAAATTTTTTTCATATTCTCGATACAATTACCTACATTCGACCCAGAAGTCAAATTTTGATCCGCTTGCTCAAATTTAAATTGGTAAACGCCACTTTTTAGAAGATTATAATTAGAATCAAAGCGTATCAAAATCATTTTTCTAGGATATATACAACAGGAGATAATTCAAAAACAAAATCAAATTTTTTTTATA
This sequence comes from Dasysyrphus tricinctus, assembly GCA_963921185.1. Lineage (NCBI taxonomy): Eukaryota > Metazoa > Arthropoda > Insecta > Diptera > Syrphidae > Dasysyrphus > Dasysyrphus tricinctus. Next base: position 173,130,498 of record OY992530.1, on the reverse strand, counting down.
TTCTCGATACAATTACCTACATTCAACCCAGAAGTCAAATTTTGATCCGCTTGCTCAAATTGAAATTGGTAAACGCCACTTTTTGAAGATTATAATTAGAATCAAAGCGTATCAAAATCATTTTTCTAGGATTTATACAACAGGAGATAATGCAAAAACAAAATCAAATTTTTTTCATATTCTCGATACAATTACCTACATTCGACCCAGAAGTCAAATTTTGATCCGCTTGCTCAAATTTAAATTGGTAAACGCAACTTTTTAGAAGATTATAATTAGAATCAAAGCGTTACAAAATCATTTTTCTAGGATATATACAACAAGAGATAATTCAAAAACAAAATCAAATTTTTTTTATATTCTCGATACAATTACCTACATTCAACCCAGAAGTCAAATTTTGATCCGCTTGCTCAAATTGAAATTGGTAAAAGCCACTTTTTAGAAGATTATAATTAGAATCAAAGCGTATCAAAATCATTTTTCTAGGATATATACAACAGGAGATAATTCAAAAACAAAATCAAATTTTTTTCATATTCTCGATACAATTACCTACATTCAACCCAAAAGTCAAATTTTGATCCGCTTGCTCAAATTTAAATTGGTAAACGCAACTTTTTAGAAGATTATAATTAGAATCAAAGCGTATCAAAATCATTTTTCTAGGATTTATACAACAGGAGATAATGCAAAAACAAAATCAAATTTTTTTCATATTCTCGATACAATTACCTACATTCGACCCAAAAGTCAAATTTTGATCCGCTTGCTCAAATTTAAATTGGTAAAAGCCACTTTTTAGAAGATTATAATTAGAATCAAAGCGTATCAAAATCATTTTTCTAGGATTTATACAACAGGAGATAATGCAAAAACAAAATCAAATTTTTTTCATATTCTCGATACAATTACCTACATTCGACCCAAACGGCAGATTTTGATCCGCTTGCGCAGATTTAAACTGGTGGATGCCACTTTGTAGAAGATTCGAATTATAATCTAGGCGCATGAAAATTACTTTTGTATTATACATATAACATTTTCTTTTGGGAATATCTTTTTTTGTAGGTATCCTAGAATAAATATTTGTAGGTACATATATACGCTTAAATTCTGATTAGAGTCCTCTAAAAAGTTTGACGGTGTTTAGATTGGGGATATGGAGACTAGTCTCACGGCAGTTTTTTGGCAAGAAAAGTGGGGGATCTCTGACCCCTCACTTCACAAACAGGCTCCTGCGTTTAACAATCTCAATTTTAGTAAGCGGTTGAAAATCCCACTTTTGGGGCGAATGTATATATGGAATTGAAGGTATCGAGAATACCAACAATTATTGCACTTTATTCAATTTAAAATAAGTAGTATCTATCTACCTACTGATAGATATTAAAATATTTAAAAAAAACACATAAAATAACTTACCTGAATTTTAAGAACTTTTATTTCTGTTTTTATTTGTATTTTATTTTGTTTTCAGATTTTTTATTTTATTTTATTTCTTCTTTATTTTAATAAATTTTCTTTACCAAGGAGCCGATACAAAAACTTCCGAACACTGCGAACATTCAACACCAAATGATTCAATTTTCAACTACCGACGCCACATTCTTTGTACAATTCGTTCGCGACGACGCAAAAACACAAACGAACCGGTAAATTAGAAAAAAAGCTCTTGAGTATAACGGGAAGTTCACTATTTTAAGAGAAGAGTATGCACATATTCTTGAAAAATACGTTTCAATACATACACAAAACGTTTAGCATGAGTTTATTCATGCACTTTATATTCCATTCCTGTGTTTTAGGAATGGAAGTATAAGATGTATGTATTGGATCTTACGTTGTATGTATGAAATACATATTCCTCACAGATTGCTAAACTCACCACACTGAACTGGACACATTCAGAAACGTATAATTTTCGTTTGTTACACCATGTTTAGATGATGATTCAAACCAATGCGAACCCGATGCCAAACAGTCTTGATAACAAAGAAATAATAACAATAACGTGTTGTTGTCAATAATAGTATAACGTGTTGTTATTGTTGTTTTATCATCGTCTTCGAATGTTTCGCATTGGTTTGGGAAAGCCTTTAAACGACTTCCAAATATTTTATTTATATTTAGAAACTCTGCGTTTTTATTATAAAGCCTTAACTACATTGGCCAATTTTTGTAAAATTACAAAAGTAAAAATATTTTTTCTCCCGCTATTGCAGTTGTTTTGGGAAAAGGAATATGCAATTTTTTTTAAACCAACATTTAAGCTTTCTGCATCATTTTTATAAATTTTCCAATCAGAAACACTAACCCAAAATGAGTTTGAAAATTTTCACTTTTTTGGCCAATGTAGTTAAGCCTTAAGAATTGATCAATATGGATTAACAAAAGATAATACACAACATCACGAGATTCTGATCTTTTTCAAGATCAGGATGACAGCCACGGAACTTTGCGAATAAAATAAATAGAATGGGCTGTGATGGTAATAATTAAATATCTTCAATGAAACAAAGTTACCTATTACAGTTTTTTAAAAGTGTCGATATGTGCATATTTACACATAAAAACATAAGAACTAATGTTGTGATGAAAAAAACAACAACAAAAACACGAATAATTTTAAATTTCATTTTGAACTAAGGCCTATTACGCTGCTGATGCGAAACGAAAAATCCCATACAAAAATGACAGAACGAATTCATAAACGAAAAATTTCGTCCTGCTTTTCGTTCTGCAGTACGCTGTTCCATGAGCGAAATTGAAAAGTCCACTCACTTTTCGTAGACAATTTATTACCCAGACCAATTAATTGTGTGCGGAAAAATGACATTTCAATATTTTAGTCGTGTTTTTTTTGTTGTTTTTTTCATCAAAGTTTGTTAATCTGTGATTTTTTGTGTTTGTGTTTGTTTTTTTTCAAATTTTGTCCACTCTGTTTTCGTTAGCATTTCGCTCACCTAGTGGAGACCACAGAAAACTTTCGTTTCGCAGCAGCAGCGTACTAGTCTTAACACTAAATTGACCGACCAATTAACTGTATGTGAATAAGAGAGGAGACTTCTCCAATTAATATCAATTTCACTCGTCGAACAGCGTACTAAAAAAGAAAAACATGCATATAAAGAAGTTTTTCGTTTATGATTTCCTTGTGTCATTTTTAAATAGATATATGAATATTATTCTTAATGTACCTCATGGTATTTATAAACGTTATCTAACTTAAGGCAAATGTCCAACTTTTGAAAAAGTGTTCAATTATTGTCTTATAGCTGTCTAATTGTATGTAATTTGTAATATTTATTTTTTATAAAATATAAATTTGAAAATAGATACAGTACATAAGGCTTATAACTCAAAAATTGCACAATATTTGTTTCTTATAACCGAGTTTTTCTTATGTCCTTAGAACGGATATAAGAAACAAGTTTCTTATAGGGATATAAGAAACAAACAAAGAAACACGCCTAATTACATTTTCCAAATAGGAATCTTTTGTATTCATTTCCATTGCTTTAAAATTTCACTTCTTTATGCGTGCATGTGAAGACAGCCTTATTTTGCATTGTAGGTAATTTATACATAAATCGTAAGACTGAATACCTAGATATTATGAATACTAGAAATAGTAAATAGAATTCATGCAAAATATGTATTTCACTCATAAATCGAAAGATCGAATACATACATTTTAGGAATACATATAATGCATATCTATAGGATTCATAAAATTTATGTATTCGATCTTTTGATTTATGTATGAAATACATATTAAGCATGAATTCAATCTACCCTTTGTTAGGCCTGTACCACACTGTTTTCGTGTGGTTTGTTGATTCAGAGTTCATTTCATCGACAACACACAAATTACAGATCGATGAAATAGACTTTAATATGGGATTGAATTAAATACATATGGATTAACTTTATAATTTGGATTAAATAATATGAGTGTAAACAATTGTCTGCATAAAGACAGAGCCGCAAAATTCTAAATCAATGGATTAGTTAACTTGAAATTAACAGCCATGTTATTCAGTAGTTTAATCCAAATTAAAATGTTAATCGAAATTAACTTGAAATTACAGCCATATTATTCGGTCATTTAATCCAGATTAAAATTCTAAAATGTATTTATTCCAATTCCATATCCAAATATTAATCCAGCTTTGTTTTCGTTTTATATGATCTAATGTCCGATTAATCCAATTGAAATCTGGATTAATTTTTGGATTAACCACCATATTATTTGGATTTGGATTAAATAAATCCAGTTTTAATTTGTCATTAGATCAAAGTAAACAAAAATTAATATTTGGATTAAATGAGTGAATAATATGGAATTGGATTAAATATATCTGGAATTAAATTTAAATCCAGATTAAACAACTGAATAATATGGCGGTAAAGGTTCATTTTACTCCAAAACTAAATAATGTGGTGGTAAGAAATGTTTCACATTAAGGCAAATTTTCAAATGCAAATTCCAACAACAACAAATTAACTTCACATTTCCAGTAACTCTATGGCTGAATGTGGAATGTATCTTAATGTTCACAACAAGGAGGTCAACAAAACACGCCTAATTACATTTTCCAAATAGGAATCTTTTGTAATCATTTCCATTGCTTTAAAATTTCACTTCTTTATGCGTGCATGTGAAGATAGCCTTATTTTGCATTGTAGGTTATGTATACATAAATCGTAAGACTGAATACCTAGATATTATGAATATTAGAAATAGTAAATACAATTCATACAAAATATGTATTTCACTCATAAATCGAAAGATCGAATACATACATTTTAGGAATACATATAATGCATATCTATAGGATTCATAAAATTCATGTATTCGATCTTTTGATTTATGTATGAAATACATATTAAGCATGAATTCAATCTACCCTTTGTAAGGCCTGTACCACACTGTTTTCGTGTGGTTTGTTGATTCAGAGTTTACTTCATCGACAACACACAAATTACAGATCGATGAAAAAGACTTTAATATGGAATTAAATTAAATACATATGGATTAACTTTATAATTTGGATTAAATAATATGAGAGTAAACAATTATCTTTATGCAGAGCCCGCAAAATTCTATATCAATGAATTAGTTAACTTGACATTAACAGCCATGTTATTCAGTCGTTTAATCCAAATTAAAATTTTAATCGAAATTAACTTGAAATTATAGCCATATTATTCGGTCATTTAATCCAGATTAAAATTCTAATTCGGTTAGACACAAGAAGAGGTTGTCTTAACTGTGTCAAAGTAATATTTATTTTATTCAATAAGGTATATTTTCATGAATTTGAAAATTATTAGACAGTGTCTAACCGCCATACTATTCTGTTTTGGATTAACTGCTAATATAAGGGCCTATTCAAAGAAGTGAAGTATAGACCAAGCTATGGGAAGTGGATAAAAATTTCGATGAAATTTGACAAAAGGACAAAACAAACAATCTCTTGGTGGACGGTTTCATTTTAAATACATGATTTGCAGGTATAGCTATATATGTCCCCTTTCACACGAAGAAACAAGTTGCTGGAGATTTTTTGACGTTTTGTTTTAATCTCCTTAAAAATCTCTTGTACCTTTCATACGAGGAAACAAATCTTCAGGCAATGTTTGAAATTTTCTTTGAAAGTCTCTTGGTTGAACACATCTAAACCTAGATGTGAAAGGAAATGTCAAAAAATCTCCTCAAATCCTCGACCGGGGAGATTCTGTTCGCCCCTCTTTCCTCCTGCCCTTCTCACCCAGGAACTAAAAGTTGCTGGCAACTCAGTTTCCTCGTGTTAAAGGGCACTATGGGATCAAATTTCATCGAAATTTTAATCCAAATCCCAGGTTGGTGTTGTTGTTATTGTATGTCGTTGCCACGACAGAATCGCACCCATCGGGGAGAGCCTTTACTATTCACATCTGCCCTTACTGAAGGAGTGGAAGTGAAAAGTAAAACAAAATCTGGTTTTAAGGTCTGATCTATTTTTATAGGTATGGATCCATAGTGATAGCAAAAAACGGCCAAAAAATGAAACGTTAAGAAATAAAAATGTGAGCTTTTGTTCCTTTCAAAATATATACATATGTATGTTTTTTTATACAAACTAAACGAAAAAGATTCTTTTTCTTCTCAGTAACGCCCCAATTCATTGTATTGCCCGTGGAGTCGGGATGTAACCGTACCCTTTCATTTGGTGAACTCACCAAATTTGTTTTTATGGACGCATTCATTTTTGTTTGGTGAATTTTCTGTGGTGAAGGTGAAGTTGGTCTTTCTAGGAAAACGTCAAATCAAAAGTCAAACTCAAAAGTTATATAAATAGAATTTGACTAGACTTTTCCTGGCTCATGAATTCAAAAATATTTCAAAAAAGTTAAGAAACAGTCAATTATTATACACTACTCAACAATATTAAAGGAACAAATTTTTTTTCAATTTTTGTTAGCGTTTTTCGAAGAGCTGTATCTTTGTGACGAGTGGTCGTATTGAGTTGAAATAAAAAGCATTTTACAGCTTTATGTTTTTTGTTTCGAGATTTGTTTGCAAACAAATTTTTTTGAAGTACCGTTATTGCGTTATTGCAAAAAATGAGACGAGACAACTAAATTATTTTTTTTTTTATTTTTTTTTGAATGTCCTCATTTCTATGGATAATTTTTTTTGAGTCAATTAAATGTCATGATCAGATACCTTGTTTATTCAGCTTCAATTCAGTTTTTTTGTTGTTGTCGTACGATTTTTTTTGACATGGTTTATCTGACTTTGAATGAAAAAAGATACTTTTAGCCTTGATTACCAATATCTCAGCAAATAATGACGTTATTAAAATTTCAAAGACAGTTTTGGAAATTTGAAAAAGCGTTTTACAAGATTTTTTTATGATTTTGTAGAAATTATTTTTTTTTACCGTTCACCGTTAGTTTAAAAAAAGTACTAAAAACTGACGTTTTGTGGTCTTTTCGTAAATCTTTTTTTTTCGTTGCAAATATTGATTGCATGGCTTGCGTTGGTATGCAAATTTATAGACTTTTAAATCATCAATATTCTTGTAAATTTTCAAATTGATTCATCGAACAGTTTTTCCTCACCAAAACTTCAAAGTCTTACAAACCAGGTAAAGGAACAAATTGTGTTATTCCTAAACAGTGCGTAGTCGTCATCAAAATGACAAGAAAACTGTAATTCCAGTGGATTTTTTTCACAGTTTTGCATTAGTTAGATATTTTTTTGAATTGAAATGAAATAAAAAGTACATTTTTCCAAAAAAAAAAAAAATAATTTCAAAAATTTTTCAAACAAAAAAACTTGATTTTTTTTTAAATTTTTTTTGTTGGAAAAATGTACTTTTTATTTCATTTCAATTCAAAAAAATATCTAACTAATGCAAAACTGTGAAAAAAATCCACTGGAATTACAGTTTTCTTGTCATTTTGATGACGACTACGCACTGTTTAGGAATAACACAATTTGTTCCTTTACCTGGTTTGTAAGACTTTGAAGTTTTGGTGAGGAAAAACTGTTCGATGAATCAATTTGAAAATTTACAAGAATATTGATGATTTAAAAGTCTATAAATTTGCATACCAACGCAAGCCATGCAATCAATATTTGCAACGAAAAAAAAAGATTTATGAAAAGACCACAAAACGTCGGTTTTTAGTACTTTTTTTAAACTAACGGTGAACGGTAAAAAAAAATAATTTCTACAAAATCATAAAAAAATCTTGTAAAACGCTTTTTCAAATTTCCAAAACTGTCTTTGAAATTTTTATAACGTCATTATTTGCTGAGATATTGGTAATCAAGGCTAAAAGTATCTTTTTTCATTCAAAGTCAGATAAACCATGTCAAAAAAAATCGTACGACAACAACAAAAAAACTGAATTGAAGCTGAATAAACAAGGTATCTGATCATGACATTTAATTGACTCAAAAAAAATTATCCATAGAAATGAGGACATTCAAACAAAATAAAAAAAAAATAATTTAGTTGTCTCGTCTCATTTTTTGCAATAACGCAATGATGGTACTTCAAAAAAATTTGTTTGCAAACAAATCTCGAAACAAAAAACATAAAGCTGTAAAATGCTTTTTATTTCAACTCAATACGACCACTCGTCACAAAGATACAGCTCTTCAAAAAACGCTAACAAAAATTGAAAAAAAATTTGTTCCTTTAATATTGTTGAGTAGTGTAGTTGATTATATTAAATCGAAATTGACGATGTCGCCGTCCATGATCTGGTTTCCGTGTATGCCTTGCAGACGATGTTGTTGAAGGAGGTACAAATGCAAAGGCTCATGGACGGCGACATCGTCAATGTCGACATATGTAATACTCTATAATAATTGTTATATAAATAATTCCTTGGTGGACTCGACGCGACACCAGGGTATCGTCCACGCTCGTCAACATCCTCCACCGTGAACGTTCACCAACAATCGCCGGCCGTAGGAACAATTATTATAAAGTATTATGTCGACATTGACGATTGCGCCGTCCATGAGCCTTTGCATTTGCACCTCCTTCAACAACGTCGTCTGCATGGATCAACCGAATTATGGATTCAACATCGTCATTGTCGACATAATACTCTATAATAATTGTTATATAAATAATTCCTCGGTGGACTCGACGCGACACCAGGGTATCGACCACGCTCGTCACATCCTCCACCGTGAACGTTCACCAACAATCGCCGGCCGTAGCAACAACTATTATAAAGTATTATGTCGACATTGACGATTGCGCCATCCATGAGCCTTTGCATTTGCACCTCCTTCAACAACGTCGTCTGCATGGCATACACGAAAACCAGATCATGGACATCGTCAATTTTGATTAAATATAATAAACTATAATAATTGCGACTATTGTTCTTTAACTTTTTTAAAATATTTTTGACGATGTCGCTGTCCATGAGCCGGTTTTCGGGGATGCAATGCAATGCAGACGACGCGACGTTCAAAGAGGTGCATAAAGGCAAAGTTCTTTTTTACAAAAAGATCATCAACCGAATTATGGATGCAACATCGTCATTGTCGACATAACACTCTATAATAATTGTTCCTACGGCGATTGTTGGTGAACGTTCATGGTAGAAGATGCTGACGAGCGTGGTCTATACCGTGGTGTCGCGTCGAGTCCAACGAGGAATTATTTATATAACAATTATTATAGAGTATTATGTCGACATTGACGATGTCGCCGTCCATGAGCCTTTGCATTTGCACCTCCTTCAACAACGTCGTCTGCACGGCATACACGGAAACCAGATCATGGACGGCGACATCGTCAATTTTGATTAAATATAATAAACTAAATATAATAATTGCGACTATTTTTCTTTAACTTTTTTAAAATATTTTTGACGATGTCGCTGTCCATGAGCCGGTTTTCGGGGATGCAATGCAATGCAGACGACGCGACGTTCAAAGAGGTGCATAAAGGCAAAGTTCTTTTTTACAAAAAGATCAACCGATTTATGGATGCAACAGCGTCATTGTCGACAAAACACTCTATAATAATTGTTCCTACGGCGCACATAGGAGTATTTGCCTACAAAACTCGGCCAAAAGTCGATTTTTCAAGTGTCAAAATTGAAAGGGGAACTTTTTCCAGATAATAGCTAAGATCCCATGGAACAATAGGCTAAAATATTTTTTTTATTGCTCAACATATTTTGGCTATGATATTAGTTCAAAGTCTTCGATTAAGAATTTGTCACTTCTTTTTGTAATCAACCTTCAAAAAATTTGAAACATTTTATTAAATTATTTCTTAAAAATTTTGTGTAGTCTGATAAAAATTTTGGTATATAAAAATTAACTACAGATGTTCACTATTATATTGAGCCATTCTTACGACAAATATTTAAATATTTATATTTTTTTCGAATTTTTGTTCTAAAAATGCAAAAAAAAACACTATTTTTGTTGGTTCTTTTTCATTGGGAAGAATTTTTTTTATAGATGTAGGTGGAATTGGGTTCTCATTTGTATATGGGTGAATAAAATAAACCATCAAGCTTCATTTTCAAAAAGAATCGGCTGCGGATTTTTGCGGATGTAGTTGTTTTTTTGTCTTATCGTATTCCCACTTTTATGCCCATTCAAACTGACTATTTGTGCTGTTACTTTTCTTTGGGATTTCATTTTTTTTTATTTTTTGGAGTTATTTGGTAATTATTTGTATAAAATATGGTTTAGCAAAGCTCCCAGTATTGATTAAAAAAAAAATATTGGCTGCAACTTTGATCCTTTTTATCTTTTTTGGTCATATCGTATATCCGATTGTATGCATTTTTTCTTGTTTCCAGTTGAAAAATTTAAAAAAAACTTGAATTTTTTTTTTGTTTTAAAAGAGGGTAAATTTATTAAAAACGGTATTTATTACATGGTTTAAGATGAAAATATTGCAATAAAGACAAAAAATAATTTTGTCCAGTTTTTGCATACAAATACTCCTATGTGCGGCGATTGTTGGTGAACGTTCATGGTGGATGATGTTGACGAGCGTGGTCGATACCGTGGCTACAAGTCCACCGAGGAAAGTCTTATGGAATTATGCTCACGTTCAAAGCCAATTAATGTATCCCCTACTTATAAAACACGGTGGGGCCTTGATGTGGTTTTGGGATGTTTTTCGAATGCAGGAAATGGTCCTGTACACGAAACAACCGGAATGTTTCCAATACGGATCTATTTTTGAATTCTTCATTCGTTGAGCATGAAATGCCATTTGGTTGGGTTAACCAGTAGGATAATGATAATCACCCTTATAAAGATAGTCGTTTTACTAAAACTCCAGAAAAACGACAAGGCTCCAGAAACGACAATTGGCGTTTGAATGAAACTAAAACTTAAATGTTCTCTCCGTTCTTCACTATTCCCACCATTTTAACTGTAGTAGTTTAACTTAAATGCCAAATATCGCTTCTAGAGCCGTGTCGTTTTGCTGGCGTTTTAGTAAAACGACTATCGTAATAAGGGTGTATGATCCCAAACATTCTTTGAAGCCACTGTCACTGACATAGTGGGTATAGTTTAGGTCAAAAAATATTCCTGCTTTAGAGTGGCACTTTTAGACGGTAATCATGTAAGTATTATTATTATTACTAATTATTGCACAATTCATACTAGAATGTCAGATTCATTAGATTTGACCATTCTTTATTCCGTCAATTTCATTGAATTTTTGAACAACAAGAACTTAAAGGTGCTACCACCAATTGTTTACGAATCAATTTATTTTTAATTCGTTTATATTTTTGTTTGGCTGGAGATATAAGTTGTAGTCGTTGTTCAATCATAGGTAGTTAAATACAAAATTCATGAAAAAAGTAATCATTTCATGATCGGGTAATGTTTTTTATGAATCTGGATTCATATACAAAAATTGTATCGAAGAACTTTATCTAATACCAGTGATCATAGGTTTCATGAATGAAAATTCATGAAAAAAGTAATCATTTCATGATCGGGTAATGTTTTTTATGAATCTGGATTCATATACAAAAATTGTATCGAAGAACTTTATCTAATACCAGTGATCATAGGTTTCATGAATGAAAATTCATGAAAAAAGTAATCATTTCATGATCGGGTAATGTTTTTTATGAATCTGGATTCATATACACAAATTGTATCGAAGAACTTTATCTAATACCAGTGATCATAGGTTTCATGAATGAAAATTCATGAAAGAAGTAATCATTTCATGATCGGGTAATGTTTTTTATGAATCTGGATTCATATACAAAAATTGTATCGAAGAACTTTATCTAATACCAGTGATCATAGGTTTCATGAATGAAAATTCATGAAAAAAGTAATCATTTCATGATCGGGTAATGCTTTTTATGAATCTGGATTCATATACAAAAATTGTATCGAAGAACTTTAAAGACCAGTGATCATAGTTTTCATGAATGGAGATCATGTAATCTAGTGCCAATCCCAAATTCTTATTTAAAATTTAAATTCATATAAACTAGGAGTAAATGCATTAAATTTATGCATTTATGTATAAAAACTTATAAACATCCAGGTTCATGATTCATACAATCTAGTAATAGGCATTAAATTCATGAAATTGATACATGCAACCCTAATAATCCATAAAATTCATAAAACTAAGGACTGTATTCCTAAATACTATACATTTTTCATAAAAAAGTGCAATTTTCGGAGCATGAACCATTCATGCTCGTGTAAAAACAATCATGAAAACTATGATCGTCGTTCTTAGATGAAATTTTCCCATACAAATTTTTTTAGGTATGGATATTCACAAAAACAACACCCAATCATAATATTTAAGAACGTTTTTTCATGAATTTTAGAAGAAAATCGGTGATTTTGGCTCTAAAATCGCCGTTCATAGATTTTATGTACAATTTTTTTTTCAGTGATACCTACCCGATATTGTAATAGTTATTCTCCTATTTGGGGCGGAGATAAATCCAATAAACCATCATTAAAACCCGTTCAGCCGTTCTTGAGTTATAAATGAAGTAACTAACCCGACTTTGTTTTATATATTAAGATATCCAACAATAATTATTGCAACTTTATCATTTTGAGATCTTAAAATAGAAGAGTATTTAAAAGCAGAGTATAGATCATACTTTAAGGAATCGGTAGTTGTTAGAACAACATAAGTAAGTCCCCTTTCACACGAAGAAACAAGTTGCTGGAGATTTTTTTTACGTTTTCTTTTAATCTCCTTAAAAATCTCTTGTACCTTTCACACGAGGAAACAAATCTCCAGGAAATTTTTGAAATTTCGTTTGTCCCCTTTCACACGAAGAAACAAGTTGCTGGAGATTTTTTTGACGTTTTCTTTTAATCTCCTTAAAAATCTCTTGTACCTTTCACACAAGGAAACAAATCTCCAGGCAATTTTTGAAATTTCCTTTGAAAGTCTATTGGTTGAACACACCTAAACTTAGATGTGAAAGAAATGTCAAAAAATCTCCTCAAATCCTCGACCGGGGAGATTCTGTTTGCCCCTCTTTCCTCCTGCCCTTCTCACCCAGGAACTAAAAGTTGCTGGCAACTCAGTTTCCTCGTGTGAAAGGGCACTTTGAAAGTCTATTGGTTGGACACACCTAAAGCTAGATGTGAAAGGAAATGTCAAAAAATCTCCTCAAATCCTCGACCGAGGAGATTCTGTTCGCCCCTCTTTCCTCCTGCCCTTCTCACCAAGGAACTTAAAGTTGCTGGCAACTCAGTCTCCTCGTGTGAAAGGGCACTAACATATTTTAAGGTTGAAATCTGATTAGAGGTAGTTTTGCAAGTTATAAGGATTTAAACATTTTGAAAATATATTATTAACAAAGAAGACATTAAAAAAACTTATTTCCTTTTAGTCCAGTCAAATTAGTATTTTATATCTACAAAAAATACTGCGTCGAATTTTTTGTTTCTTTCTTAAAGAGTACCTATTGGGGAGTGTAAATCCAAAAAGTTCGAACAAAAAGCGCCCATGCGTTGTCCGCCATTTTGAAAAAGGCTTTGGAAAGCGTGAACTCGATTTTCTCGGCTTCTATCATATATAGAGCTGTATTTTTTGTTTAGGTTTGTACGTTAAAATGTCTTCTTTAACTTTTGTTGAGAAAAAAAAATTTGAAACCTCTTTCCAAAAAAAAGTTATCGACGAAAAACTGTCGAGATTTTGAAGTAAAAAATGGGTTTTAACGTTTATCTCGCCTCATGTTCATCTAATCGAAAAAATACTTATGTTGTTTTTTATAGATCACTTTATTTCCTACATTTTGGTATATTTAATTTTTATGTGTGACAAAAACTGTAGGAAATATAACCTGTCAAAATGGCCAATATCCTGCGAAAATTAAAAAAAAAAAAGAAATTTATTCACGTTTGAAAATTTTCAAATTTGATTATGTTCATTACGAAATTTAAAGAGACAGTTCAAAATCTTTTCCACACCACCACCGAGGTAGAGTTACGGCGCATTTTTTTTTTAATTCGAACGCATGTTCGAACTTTTTGGATTTACACTCTCCAATAGGTACTCCTTAAGAAACAAACAAAAAATTCGACGCAGTATTTTTTGTAGATATTTCGAATTAATTAATTTAATTTTACTGGACTATTTATATGTTGTTTGTTTTAATGATTAAAGAGAAATGTTGTTTTAGCATTCAATGCCGATTTCACGGTAGAATGTTTGTATGTTTTAGGTATCATATCATGTTGGTTTTTCTCTCAGCGCATAGATCTGCCCATAAGCGATGTGTAATAAAATTGATTTCGAAATATATGTCACTTGTGTTGTTTTAATAATCATCGATTGAGTGTGGGCTTAAATGCCAAATCCAAAAAGCAGTAGCACCTGGGGTTCTTATTTCTTTTCTTTCTTTGCCATTTCAAAATGGAAAATAAACCCGTGGGTGCTTTTTTCCTTTTATTTTGGGAAATAACGCCCACGGCCCACGGGCTTTATTACCGCGGGTGTTATTGCACTCCACCTTAATAACTATTTTTTGAAAAATAGTTTTCCACTCCAATGTAATCTTTACTTAAACATATATATATTAAAGAAAGAAGCGAAAGAAAAGATTGAAAAGCGCGAAAAGTTTGTATGTAAGAAATCCTGCACACAAAACACCTACAGTTGAGTAGGTGAGAACAAAAACACGTCATACCTAACCACTTTTATCAAAAATTGAGATTTTGATGCAGATTTGTTAAGCTGGGCATATTGAATAGTTTTTAAAGAAAATTTGACAGCCTTACCCCCCTTAACCCCTTTAATATTGATGTCAAACATCGTAATTGTTTCCAAAACTCTGGATATCCACAGTGCAATTTACATCAAAACTTTCCATATCCATTGTAAGGTGTGTTTGCTTTCAAAACTCTTCTTATCCATCATAGGCTATTGATTATGTTATATAAGAAGGAACTAAAACGTTCACGGGTTTTTATTGTAAAGAATTTTAAATGGGTCATTAAAAATTGGAAAGTATTGGAATGCTTGTATATTAGAGGGTGCAATTGTGAGAGGGGGAATGGTGGGGAAACTGGCCATATCCAATCATTTGCAACAAAACTCTTTATATCCAAATGTAATTGTCAAATATCTTTTAAACGGAGCTTCCAATATTTGTTTGCTAGATGAAGCATAGTACGCAGCTGAAGTGAAACGAAAATTCTCATACAGAAATTGACACAATGAAATCGTAAACGAACAATTTCGTATTGATTTTTGTTATGTAGTTCGACAGTGAAATGTCAACAAAACAGAAAATCCTAGCAGGTACTCGAAACAAGTCTCCACTTATTTTTCGTATACAATTAATTGTTCGGAACATTATTTCAGACGAAAATTTGACAGTTTGTTATATTTTGCTGTTGAATTTTATTTAAAAAAGAAAATGAAAGAAAATACCGTCGAAACGAACTGCAGAACACAATTATTTGGAACCCTTAGCACCACAACGGACGACACGAAATAATAAAAAACAAGAATTCACATCAAACGAAAAAAAAATTGACTTAAGATTTTAAACTGTTTTATTTTTGTATTTATTTTGACATCTTTCTGATAAAACTCTCCATATTTTTTTCGCAATCACTTCGTTTCTGATTTCGTTCCCGAGTTGGAGACCCCAGAAAATTTTCGTTTCACTTCAGCTGCGTACTAGGCTTAACAGATTTAAAAATCTTTTATTATAGGTACAAAATAAAATCTTTTATAACATCTACCATTACACCTTCATTAGTTTTTTTCCATTTGTTCTTTTTGTGTCTTTCAGCTTTATCTGCATTATACACAAATATAAACAAAACCGATAGCCAAAACAAAATTGAATATTTTCTTCATTCTGTCTTTTATCTGTTCTCTCATTACGTCAACATTCTTTTCACAAAATGCCTTCTACCTGATTCATTCTAACTTTCATAAATTCAGTATACGTTTTTCCCGCTCTTATTGTATTCTTCATGTTCACCCTCCCACTTATTCCACAATTCTCCACGTCAAGGTACCCCTTGGAGACTTGAGATGTCGCCCTCTCCGAGTGCCATCATGGTAGTACTATGGTTTTCAAATAACTTTAGCTAACTTTATATTCTTTGGTACTAGGCTTTGTCAAAAATTGAAACTAAAAATTATAAAAAAAAAAAAATTGGGAAGCCGTAGTTCGATTTCGATGGCCATATCTTTTGAAATATATTTTCTAATCCACCGTAGTATTATTTCAGGCTTCAGGGAGACCGCCATATCATAATATTTTGAATTTTTAAATTCAGCAAACTTACCTCAGAACAGTGTTGTAAATGAGATTTTAAAAAGCACAAAATTACCAAAATCGGTATTTGAAAAAATCGATCTGTTGCTAGATCATTTCTTCTGTTTTCAAAAATTCTTATCAAACTCACTGTTATTTATATAAGCTTGGTTTCATCCAAACTTTAATAAACTTTCCATAGCTAACATTTAAATATGCGTAATTAGATATTAATTTTCAGCATCAACACTCTTTTAAGTAACACAAAAAGAGCAAAACATGCAGCAATTTAAACTGGGAGAAAATATTTTTTTATGTAGGCCACGTGTTTGTCGGAGTAAAATATTTGATCACGCCTCAGTTTGCACGTGCATTGATGCCCAGCCATGTGCAAATATTTTCTTTTCGTTAGTTCCACAAAGAAAAAAATTGGATTTGTATGAGAGTCAGTACCCAGTGGATAAATGTAACTGAAAAAAGGTTAGATAGAGTCGAATTTAACATTTGATTTGCTCCTTTGTGATTCTGTTTGTAGTCACGTGTCGGACGTATTACTTGGTACATATCACTCCTGTTCTAAAGATGCACTTCCTGAAATACTTGTTCATCTTTGTTTCTTAATTTTATTTGATGGTTAGTAAATAAGCATGAGGTTACTCGTCCTCGTCCTTTTTAGCATCAGGGGAAGTAAATGACACATAAACGTTTCAGAAACACACAAACGAGGGTGGTTTTAGGTTTTGCTCTTGCCACTTCTTGTTATTCACCAGTCGGCAAGGGTGTCAGACTAGG
This sequence comes from Dasysyrphus tricinctus, assembly GCA_963921185.1. NCBI lineage: Eukaryota > Metazoa > Arthropoda > Insecta > Diptera > Syrphidae > Dasysyrphus > Dasysyrphus tricinctus. The sequence goes on along the minus strand of OY992530.1, from coordinate 173,113,422 downwards.
TGCTTAAGAGGTTAACTATATTGTATTCGTAATCAGATTTCGTTTATTTTACTTGGGGAGTATTTCCCTTTTTTTCTTTATTACTTGTGTTAGCTATGTGATCCCATAATTATTTAGACATATTATCCTTTATTGACTATTTTCAATCAAAAAGAAAACAATACGTGCTTTGTCAATATTTTTTAATAAATATGAGTATTGAAAATGTCGCAGAGTATCAGGTATTGCGTTTTAAATATAGAGCGATATAGGAAATGAATTTGTTCTGTTCAAACATATATATTGATGATGAATTTGAGGAGGATTTATAGTAATTAGATATACATATGTACATATATATGTACCGTAATTTTCAAATTCATAATTTTCATCTTTAGAGTAAATCATTGCTTTGGGTTAGTAATGTTTGATTTTATTTTATTCAAAAGTTGGTGTTGGTCTTGGTATCTTTGATGTCATAACCTTTTTTATATCCCTTTTTTTATTTTTAGTAATTGTTTTCTACTTGAAATATTCATTCCAATTATACAAAAAGGGTTGGCTAGGCTACGTTTGCTCGAAAAACGATTTCCCGCATCACGTTTTCCCGCGTCACGTTTGCCCGAAAAAAGATTTCTCGTCGATCGTTTTCCCGAAAAACGATATCTCGTCGTTTGCCCGCGGGATACTACTATTCTTGATAGAAAGCAACGGCGCGTGCTGTAATCTAATTGGATTCCCATTGGTTCTGTGGCACCAGCCAATCAGAATCATTGAATTTCAATACTCTTTTTGATTTTTGACAATATGTAGAAGACTTTACTGTATTTAATATCACACTATAGTGTGGGAATAAACAAGGACGAACCTCTGACGAAGTTAGTCGTCCTATAGAAGTATAAGACGAGGAATAATTCCGGAATAAAATTCAATTCTTACTAGAACTCCGTGGTGCGTGGATAAAACTCTCTAAAGCCTAGTACGCTGCTGATGCGAAACGAAAAATCCCATACAAAACTGACACAACGAAATCGTAAACTAAAAATTTAGTTCTACTTTTCGTTCTGCAGTACGCTGTTCGATGAGCGAAATTGATAATTGTAGCAGATTATTTGGAGATGTCTACACTCTTTTTTCGCACTCAATTAATTACCCAGACCATTTATTGTGTGCGAAAAAATGACATTTGTGTTTTTTCATGTTTATTTTTGTTGTTTCTTTCATTACAGCATGGCTACTTGTGATTTTTTTGCATTTGCATTTGTTTTAATTTTTTAATTTGTACAACTGTCAATGAATATTTTTCCGCTTCGTTTTCGTAAGCATTTCGTTGTCTTGTTGGAGACCAACTAAAAATTTCGTTTCGCATCAGCAGCGTACTAGGCTTAAGGGATAAAACTTTTTTCAATTTTGGTGGTTGGGTTGGGTAGTCAGGACGTTAAGGACGATTTGAAGCGTCTAAGTTGAATCCCTAGGGGAATTTGCTTTTACGCTTAAAAGTCGTTTTGAGCGTTTTAAAAGAAATTTTGTTATTTTGCCTAGAATTTTTTAGAAATTAAAATTAAAAAAAAATTGTTTAAAAAAAAATAAATAAAAATTATTTTTTTGCCAATTTAGTAACAAAAAATAAAACTTTTTATTGCAACTTTTTTTCAAATGTAATCAAAAGTTGCATGCCGTTGGGTTGGCTATGTCCTTAGGATGCTTAGTTTAGCCGCAAATCAAGTTTAAAGATGTGAACTTTGATGCGTCTAGGACGCTTAGCTTAGCCGCGAATCGCGTTTAAAGATAAAAGTCAATTTTTCGTAAAATGCAATGCATCCATCAATTGAGCGCCAATGTCAAGTTTTCTTGAGCAACAGTGCCTTGGGTGGTGACATGGGCGCCCGCAGGTGGGGGGCAGAGGGGGCATTTGCCCCCCCCCCTAGAATTTCAAGTTTTTACTTTTGTTCTGTACATTAATTTAATTTTAATGTTCAGGACTACGAGGTGGTTCAATTTTTAGAATCAGAAAAAGATATATAAAATATGTAGGTATCCTACCAACCTTCCACTAATGCAATTCAATTTTTGTCACTCAATAATTGAATATCCAACAAAAAATGTTTTTCTGCTTCTCATGAAATTATTAGCAAAAGTTGACGTAGGTAATTTTTACCTTCCTTAGCACATGCACATGTTTCAGAAAACATAAAGAAGTAATCTTCCGCATAAAGTTTGTTCTCTTTTATATTTCCTTCTACTCGATAAACAGATATCCTTAACAAAGACTACAAACGCGTCGCGTGCCACAACGACAATATCTATTACTTTCATAATATGTTAAGTATTGTATTGTATTTTTTCTTTCATAATAGAAAGGAATGTTTTTGAATCATGACTCAGTGGCCTTTGTATACTTTTTTCACATAGAGATCGGTTATCTACCAGCGTTGTTCTGAAGTGCCCAAATGGGCCATTTGGCCCCAAAAATCTTATTTTGGCCCCATGCCCCGGACCAAGGCGAAATGGCCCCAAAATCATAAAAAGTCATAGATTTAAGAAACTATAATTTTCACAAAATTAAAGAAGAAATAATTTCATTTCTTCAGAATATTATAGAATCAATAGATTATTTGAAGAAGAATAAGATTTAAAATCATTTAAAGGTAGCTCCTTCGCGATTAATATTTTAAGTTTATGAAGTGCGGTGCGCAGAATGTGTTTTTTCGGCTCTTAACAACTTTAAACCGAAAACCGTAACAGATTCAGCGGTGAAGGTATAAATCTCAATTCTAAGCATTAAAGGTTTTCTAAAAAAAAAAAAAAGCTTGTGAACATGTGCACATTGAAATCTACCTGAAATTTTACGTTTTTTTATTATTTCGTCAAATGCGAAAGAAAGGAAGTAGCCCCCAAGAAGTTGAAATGGCCCCAAAAGTGGCCCCAACATATTATTTTCCTGGAACAACGCTGTTATCTACTCAAGCCGCAAGAGCATTATTTGAAAAAAAAGTGTGCTAGACAGATTTTCTAGGGAAGCACCAAGAAGGCTACAACTTCTCTTGCGAGAAAAAGAATAAATCCAATATTTCGTGCAAGGGCTTATTTCTTAAGTCTATTTTATAAGTTTTTGTCTTATTAATTAGCCCTTAAAAACGTTTGGAAGTCCTCATTTACTTCGCCACTATTTAAAAATGGAAACAAGTACAATATATTCAACTATTGAGGCATTGCTAAGTTATCATGTATACCAAAATTGTTCGAAAAAAATTATTCTAGAAGCCATTGAGAAAAGAAACAAAAACGTTATTTCGCCACATCAACATGGATTTATGAAGGGTAAATCTACCGCAACCAACTTGATGGAGTTTTGCTCGGATGTCATTGTAAAAACCAAAATGGATTTCAAACAGATGTCGCATACTTGGATTTTTCAAAAGCTTTTGACCACGTTTATCATGGTTTACTTTTAAAAAAGCCAATGACCATTGAGCTCCCTAAATGGTTTATAGTTTGGTTGGAGTCATACTTATGTTGCAGATCAAAGTTTGTCTATTTTAAAAACAAAACATCATAAACGATAATTGTGTATTCCGGCGTTCCTCAAGGAAGCCATTTAGGTCCCTTTCTATTTATATTGTTTATAAATGACTTAAATAGTGCAATCAAATATTCTAATCTTCTTATATTCGCCGATGACGCTAAGCTTCGCTTATCTTACAAAAATAATGTTGACTATAAACTGCTGCAAATGGATTTGAATAGTGTTTTCCATTGGCGTAGTGTCAATGATATGGAACTAAATGTAGCATAGTGCAAGTGTATGTCTTTTTCCTGTGTAGTCAACCACTTGAAACCTTGAAAGGGTTGATCATTTTTGTGATCTTGGCGTTATAATGGACCCAAAATTAGACTTTAACAAACATATTGATCACATTATTAATAAAGCCAAATGCATGTTGGGATTTGTTTGTCGGTTTTCAAAAGAATTTCGAGAACCATACATTTCAAAAACTTTATACTGCTATCTTGTGCGAACAAAAATCGAATACTGTAGCAGCGTTTGGAGTCTGAGTTATCGAACTAATATAAATAGACTGGAATCTGTGCAAAAACGATTTCTCATTTATGCGCTTCGCCATCTTCGTGGAACGTAAACACTCATCTACCACCATACAACCAGCGCCTAGTCTAAATTAATTTGCCGTCACTGACTCATCGAAGAACAGTCTCTAAAATATTATTATAAAATATAATTTTGGTATACATGATAACTTAGCAATGCCTCAATAGTTGAATATATTGTACTTGTTTCCATTTTTAAATAGTGGCGAAGTAAATGAGGACTTCCAAACGTTTTTAAGGGCTAATTAATAAGACAAAAACTTATAAAATAGACTTAAGAAATAAGCCCTTGCACGAAATATTGGATTTATTCTTTTTCTCGCAAGAGAAGTTGTAGCCTTCTTGGTGCTTCCCTAGAAAATCTGTCTAGCACACTTTTTTTTCAAATAATGCTCTTGCGGCTTGAGTAGATAACAGCGTTGTTCCAGGAAAATAATATGTTGGGGCCACTTTTGGGGCCATTTCAACTTCTTGGGGGCTACTTCCTTTCTTTCGCATTTGACGAAATAATAAAAAAACGTAAAATTTCAGGTAGATTTCAATGTGCACATGTTCACAAGCTTTTTTTTTTTTTTAGAAAACCTTTAATGCTTAGAATTGAGATTTATACCTTCACCGCTGAATCTGTTACGGTTTTCGGTTTAAAGTTGTTAAGAGCCGAAAAAACACATTCTGCGCACCGCACTTCATAAACTTAAAATATTAATCGCGAAGGAGCTACCTTTAAATGATTTTAAATCTTATTCTTCTTCAAATAATCTATTGATTCTATAATATTCTGAAGAAATGAAATTATTTCTTCTTTAATTTTGTGAAAATTATAGTTTCTTAAATCTATGACTTTTTATGATTTTGGGGCCATTTCGCCTTGGTCCGGGGCATGGGGCCAAAATAAGATTTTTGGGGCCAAATGGCCCATTTGGGCACTTCAGAACAACGCTGGTAGATAACCGATCTCTATGTGAAAAAAGTATACAAAGGCCACTGAGTCATGATTCAAAAACATTCCTTTCTATTATGAAAGAAAAAATACAATACAATACTTAACATATTATGAAAGTAATAGATATTGTCGTTGTGGCACGCGACGCGTTTGTAGTCTTTGTTAAGGATATCTGTTTATCGAGTAGAAGGAAATATAAAAGAGAACAAACTTTATGCGGAAGATTACTTCTTTATGTTTTCTGAAACATGTGCATGTGCTAAGGAAGGTAAAAATTACCTACGTCAACTTTTGCTAATAATTTCATGAGAAGCAGAAAAACATTTTTTGTTGGATATTCAATTATTGAGTGACAAAAATTGAATTGCATTAGTGGAAGGTTGGTAGGATACCTACATATTTTATATATCTTTTTCTGATTCTAAAAATTGAACCACCTCGTAGTCCTGAACATTAAAATTAAATTAATGTACAGAACAAAAGTAAAAACTTGAAATTCTAGGGGGGGGGGCAAATGCCCCCTCTGCCCCCCACCTGCGGGCGCCCATGTCACCACCCAAGGCACTGTTGCTCAAGAAAACTTGACATTGGCGCTCAATTGATGGATGCATTGCATTTTACGAAAAATTGACTTTTATCTTTAAACGCGATTCGCGGCTAAGCTAAGCGTCCTAGACGCATCAAAGTTCACATCTTTAAACTTGATTTGCGGCTAAACTAAGCATCCTAAGGACATAGCCAACCCAACGGCATGCAACTTTTGATTACATTTGAAAAAAAGTTGCAATAAAAAGTTTTATTTTTTGTTACTAAATTGGCAAAAAAATAATTTTTATTTATTTTTTTTTAAACAATTTTTTTTTAATTTTAATTTCTAAAAAATTCTAGGCAAAATAACAAAATTTCTTTTAAAACGCTCAAAACGACTTTTAAGCGTAAAAGCAAATTCCCCTAGGGATTCAACTTAGACGCTTCAAATCGTCCTTAACGTCCTGACTACCCAACCCAACCACCAAAATTGAAAAAAGTTTTATCCCTTAAGCCTAGTACGCTGCTGATGCGAAACGAAATTTTTAGTTGGTCTCCAACAAGACAACGAAATGCTTACGAAAACGAAGCGGAAAAATATTCATTGACAGTTGTACAAATTAAAAAATTAAAACAAATGCAAATGCAAAAAAATCACAAGTAGCCATGCTGTAATGAAAGAAACAACAAAAATAAACATGAAAAAACACAAATGTCATTTTTTCGCACACAATAAATGGTCTGGGTAATTAATTGAGTGCGAAAAAAGAGTGTAGACATCTCCAAATAATCTGCTACAATTATCAATTTCGCTCATCGAACAGCGTACTGCAGAACGAAAAGTAGAACTAAATTTTTAGTTTACGATTTCGTTGTGTCAGTTTTGTATGGGATTTTTCGTTTCGCATCAGCAGCGTACTAGGCTTTAGAGAGTTTTATCCACGCACCACGGAGTTCTAGTAAGAATTGAATTTTATTCCGGAATTATTCCTCGTCTTATACTTCTATAGGACGACTAACTTCGTCAGAGGTTCGTCCTTGTTTATTCCCACACTATAGTGTGATATTAAATACAGTAAAGTCTTCTACATATTGTCAAAAATCAAAAAGAGTATTGAAATTCAATGATTCTGATTGGCTGGTGCCACAGAACCAATGGGAATCCAATTAGATTACAGCACGCGCCGTTGCTTTCTATCAAGAATAGTAGTATCCCGCGGGCAAACGACGAGATATCGTTTTTCGGGAAAACGATCGACGAGAAATCTTTTTTCGGGCAAACGTGACGCGGGAAAACGTGATGCGGGAAATCGTTTTTCGAGCAAACGTAGCCTAGCCAACCCTTTTTGTATAATTGGAATGAATATTTCAAGTAGAAAACAATTACTAAAAATAAAAAAAGGGATATAAAAAAGGTTATGACATCAAAGATACCAAGACCAACACCAACTTTTGAATAAAATAAAATCAAACATTACTAACCCAAAGCAATGATTTACTCTAAAGATGAAAATTATGAATTTGAAAATTACGGTACATATATATGTACACGTCATCGTCGCTGGGCTTTTTAGCACTTAGCTATTGCTCCATCATATCGTCTCGATTCCCTGAATGAATAATTTAATTTTTCATTACATAAATTTGAATCAGAACTCGAAAACTAAATTAGTAACAGGAACAAATATATCATGGACCCACGCGTATGGGAGCAGCGAGCGGAACGCGTCCGTCACACGGCACTCACTTCGGCTTATTATATGAAGGTACTAAGAAGTGGGAGGGAGCGAAGGTAACCGCGGCGTTTTTTTACAAGCGTTTAAAGAGAAAAAAACTTTTTAGATAAAAAAATAATATTTTTATATATCTAACGGGTGCCTGTTTATTATATGCCATTATATTTTTTGCAACAATGCCTAATTTAGAATCTCAATTTTTAAAGGTAGGTACATTTTACTTCTGCCCCCCCACTAGCAAAAATCCTGCGGACACCCATGGGTGGTGAATAAACGCAAATAACAGCAAGATATGTATGGGGGGCTGCTTGGGCTCACTATAGGATATGGGGTGAGTGTGAGGTATGGTGTATTCAAAGTTCTTTCGCATTTAAAGAATCTGGATTTATAAGTGAAATGAAATGAAATGAAATTTAATTTAATTTAATTTATGGACGAAACGGGGAAGGGAGAAGAGTGGATAAAGGAATTAGAGGTAGTCAGAAAAGATAAATTAAATTAAATAAAATAAAATAAAATAAAAGTAAACTAAATTAAATTAAACTAAATTAAATTAAATTAAATTAAACTAAATTAAATTAAATTAAATTAAATTAAATTAAATTAAATTAAATTAAATTAAATTAAATTAAATTAAATTAAATTAAATTAAATTAAATTAAATTAAATTAAATTAAATTAAATTAAATTAAATTAAATTAAATTAAATTAAATTAAATTAAATTAAATTAAATTAAATTAAATTAAATTAAATTAAATTAAATTAAATTAAATTAAATTAAATTAAATTAAATTAAATTAAATTAAATTAAATTAAATTAAATTAAATTAAATTAAATTAAATTAAATTAAATTAAATTAAATTAAATTAAATTAAATTAAATTAAATTAAATTAAATTAAATTAAATTAAATTAAATTAAATTAAATTAAATTAAATTAAATTAAATTAAATTAAATTAAATTAAATTAAATTAAATTAAATTAAATTAAATTAAATTAAATTAAATTAAATTAAATTAAATTAAATTAAATTAAATTAAATTAAATTAAATTAAATTAAATTAAATTAAATTAAATTAAATTAGGAGCTTTTGCTCCGTTTATAATTCCGAAAAAGCGGAACGCGTGACCCGTTTAGTAATTTCTTTGTCCATTCGGGACCGAGCGTTAATGGTACATATTCCGTTGTCTTTAAAAAGTCTTTGTTCTCTGAAAAGATCTTGGGTTTTCATCCTGTTTAAAAGGTTTCCCAAGCAAATTCAAGTGGTTAAAAATTTTTAATTTTAAATATACAAATCTTCCTCTTTTTATTTTATCTATTTTCACCGTCGGTTTCGCTCCGAAGGTTTGTGATTTCCTTTTATTAAAAAAAAATCACTGGCGCCCTAATTTCTTTCTTCTAACAGGAACGCTCCTGTGGTAATCAAAGTAAGTTTTATTAATTCATTTACCCTTTTTTTATATCAACCATCATCTTTTTATCATCACTAAAAAATAACTTCGTGAACCCACCCCTTCTGAGCATAGTCGTGGTGGCAGCACTTTTTTTTGCTGCCTGTTGCACTTTTATTCGCTCGCCTTTTTTTATCGCCTTCTTCGCCGACTGTTTGACAGTTCGGCTTCGGTGTTCTTTTTTTATAAACGTTTTCTTTTTGTGCCGGTCGGTCGTTTTTTTTTTATTTATTTGTGGAAATACAAAAGTTTTCCGAACTATAATAATCGCGCGAATTAAAAGTGTAACAATTGGCACCCGAACGTGGGGCTTTTCCTTTTTCTTGTAAAAAAAAATAAAAGAACACCCCCCAATACAAACAAAATTCTTCCTTGCCGCGGTGAAATTAAAAGATAGTTGCAGTGATTGCTTTCATACCTATACCATTAGGGAAGTTTTTCTATTCAATTTTGGTTGCACTTATGGCCAATTTCATAAACAAACACTAAAATCGCTTTTAGCTAAACTCCTTTTAAATTTTATAAGTCCATTTAAATTTTTCAGTTTCACCAATGTAGAAAAGGGAAATTTAAGGGATATTTTAGTTAAAATAGAGTTTGCCTCACATCCCTGGATACAAAAAATAGATTGTTTCCTTCTCACATGTAAAGTATATGAGAAAAAGCGAGAAAGCATTATTCTTAAATTCCATTGAAAAGAAATGCAAAAAAAAAACGGTACACTTCTCTTTCAAACAAAATATTAGGATCAGCCAGGCCGAAAGTCTTTAATCTTTGATTGCAAATTACTAAATCGAACTAAAAATGAATGCAGAAAAAACAAAGAAAAGAGAACGAGGGAAAAATTATACTGAAGAAGAAAAAAATTTATTAATTGATATTGTCACAACTTTCAAAAGTATAGTCGAAAACAAAGCCACTGATGGAGTCACTGTGCTTGAAAAAAATAGAGCTTGGGAAAGCATAGCTAAAATATATAATTCCACAGCAGCAACCTCAGGCGAAAGGACAGCTCAACAATTAAGGAGCACTTATGAATCCTTAAAACATAAAACGAAGAAGAAAATGTCAACTCATAAGGTAAGTAATCATAATAAATTACAAACGCAAAAGTTATTTAAAGCTGTTTAAATTCTATTAACAGATTGAAGTTTACAAAACTGGAGGTGGAGCATCCACCTCAACATTGAGTTGTCTTGATGAAAAAATTGCTGGAATGGGGCTTGCAATTTACTCCAAAAGAGAATTGCTATGATTCAAACTCAGATTTTCCGACAATCAAAGCAATGGAAAATACGAATAGCTCTTTTGATGTGGAATTCTTAGATGATTACCAACTGATAACAGTTTCTCCAGAGAGTAAAAGCTCACCCCCGGAACCGACTTCACCATCAACACATACCCCACTTGCTCCTATTCCAGTGCCAAAACCAAAAGACAATAAAATAAAGACAAATTTTATTCAAACTGCTATGTGGTGAGTTACTTTTCGAACAATGCGGCAAACGGTTGATTTTGATATATTAAACATATCTCCAAGGCAGATTTGGAATGACCCTGTCGCATAAAATCTTAAAGTAATTTAATGCACTGACGGGTTTATTTCTGTTGGTTTCCGGCTCCAAATGACTACCAAACAAACTCCATAATTATTCCACCGATGTTTTAGAAAGTCGAAACCTCATTTTGAAGTCCATATCATCAAAATCGGAGAATGGACTCCTGTGAACCCGGAATACTCTAGCACGGCGAATTACTATTTGTTGCTCTTCATCATCGGATGAAGACGACCAATCAATTATTCTAAATAAAAACCAAATCATTAAAACATTATTGTTAACATGCAAAGTTGAAATTAGTTTAGGTACCCATTCATTTTGTTTTCTCCAAAAATTGAAAATTAAAATGCTACAAAATAAAAATGTCAGCTGTTATATCTACTTTTTAATTGCATATGACATTTCAATGACACTTTTAAAATTTATTGAGCCAAAAATGGCCATTTAGTTTATAAGGGCGTTTAAAAGCTTGTTTAATTTAAAAGCGCTTGGTGAAACCAAAAAATCCCATTTTAAGGTCTAGAAGCCTTTTAAATGTTTAAACGTCCTTCGTGAAATCGGCCATTAGTTACTTTGTTTTATCTTTCTTTTTTCAGAGTGCAGTGAATTGTGCCTAACTTTTTGCAGAATATTATTTCCCAGGAGTACCTACATCAAAAGATCATTATTCTGATTGGGAAAATTCAGTGGGATATTATCGTTCAAGTTTGTTGAAGATTGTAGTTGTTTAACTATAAAAGTTGGAAAGGTGAAGATTTTCTTTGATTAAAGTGAGTAATATTCTTTTCATTTATTTAATTAATTCAATTGGAAATAACGAAATTGGTTAATATATTACGGTGAATTTATTGTCTACGGGATTTATATATTGAGGTATACAGTTTACCCAGTGAATTTATATAGTTGTCTCACTCTTGCTAGTGCATATATGGGATGTTTTTTTTATAGTTTTGTGATTGAATTTTGCTTGAATTGTCAGTCGAGTTATTTACATTCTCCGTTCTATTTTGATTCGATTGCATCAACATTTTAGTGTGACCATACCAGCTTTTTATTTTTTTTTTGTTGATTTATTAATTCTGAATTTTATTTCAAATCTCGTGTAGTTTCTTTCGGTTATTTTAAATAAAATTTAATTAAACTGTTTTTCTCAACCTAAGCGACGTTCTTGGTTATTTGGACACTATTTATTTCGAACCGAGTTGGATTGATTAGGTTTTCGTGTTTTATTTTTTTTAACTCGCGATTTTTCCTTATTTGATTTTTTTTTTGTGGTTTAAAAGCAACAATCAGCTGGGTGTTGATTTTAGTTGTTTATTTATGTTTTTAATTCGCGATTTTTCCTAATTTGTTTTTTTGTGTTGTATAAAAGCAAGTAGTACCTCGTGGCATGCTGGTAAGTGCGTAGGACTGTCATGCTGAAGGTGTGGGTTCGATTCCCAGCCGTGCCATCTAAAAACAGAAATGTTTTATCCAAGGTACTGGCTCTTGCGATGAACTGACAAATCCTCCAAGAGTATACTAACTTGTCATGAAAAAGTGCTTCTCATTTAGCCGTTCGGACTCGGCAAAAAACTGTAGGTCCCCCCCATTCCTGCCAACAACACGCACACAGGAATGGATGTGAGTTGTAAGTCACTAGGCCCTGGTTCTCCACGAGCTGTTGCGCCACCCAATTAATTTTATTTTATAAAAGCAAAAATCAACTGGGTGTTGATTCTGGTTGCCTATTTATTTATTTTGTTTAACTCGCGATTTTTCCTAATTTTTTTTGTGGTTTAAAAGCAACAATCAACTAGGTGTTGATTTTAGTTGTTTATTTATCTTTATAATTCGCGATTTTTCCTAATTTCATTTTTTTTTTCGTGGTTTAAAAGCAAAAATCAACTGGGTGTTGATTTTGGTTGCTTAGGTATTTATCTTTTTAATTCGCGATTTTTCCTGATTTATTCTATTGTGGGTTAAAAGAAACAATCAACTGGGTGTTGATTTCATGCTTTTATAATATTGCTTAAACATAATTTTCTACATTTTCGGTCTTATTTTTCTCGCTTCATTTAGAGTTCTTGCTTTATTAACTTCATCGATTTTAATTACCTATTTACCTATTTATAATTTTCTTCTCAACATTAATACAAATTTTCGGGTTTCCTACATTTGAACGATAGTGACCTTGTTTGACTTGAAAGTATTTATTTCGTTTTGTGATAAAATTCGGTACTGTAAAATGGATGTAAATAGGCTTAATAAAGAAGAACTCGTTTATGAGTTACTTGCCCGTGGACTTAAAGAATGGACGGTAGATAGTATGAGAATGACGTTGAGGGCTTCGCGTACTCTAGAGCGTTCGGGCTCAATTTCAAGCGAAAGCCTCCATTACCCATTTTCGTTTGAAGATGATTCAAAGGCGGTTCGAGTCAAAATACATAGATGAGATTCGGAATTTGATGAAAACCCCTCCGAAAAATCTAAAGTCGTCTGTGGCCTGATTAGGGAATACGAAGCGAATCGTTTTCAATTCGATATCTCCTTTTCGACTCGCTTCGATTTGAGCAATTATCGAATACGAAGCGAGTCGTAAATTATACTTCCAAGATTTCCAGACAATTGACAGCTGATTTCCAGAGAATATTTGTTTTTTTAATTAAAATCATTTGGCGAGGAGCAAATATTTACAATTTTTTGTCATTTGCTTTAGAATAAAATTAAAATATGTGTTGTTTAAATTAAAAATATACTCCATAATGTTGTTTATATAATATGTTGAACTTGTGATGTAGAATTTTCCTCAAACTTTCAAGAAAGTTATTAAAAAGTGCTTCTTCACGTCTTGATCTCCCTTGCTTCGAGTGAGTGTTTTTGTGTAACGTGTTTTTCATCTTAAATTTGCTTTATTCTATAAAAAAAAATAGGTTCAATAAGCTGTTTCGGCTTTCAAAAAAAGGTTTTGTATTAATGTGCATTGAGTGCTCCTTTGGCTATCCCTTCATGTGTTGCTGTTTTACGTTTATTCGTTTATTATAAAAAATAAATTTTAATTCTTTCTTTTGTTTTATTTTATAAAAGAAAATAACAATAACATCACATTTTTATTTATCTTAATGAAATCAATTAAAAAACATTCACTTTCGCCCGTCGATGCACCAATCCGCCAGGAAAAACTTATCGGAAATTTCATTTCGCATTCGCTTTCGTTTTCGAAAATAGGGCGAATGTTAAATGAAAAAGGCGAAAGCTAAAGCAATAATAGCAAACCTCATTTTCGCCATCTAAAACGATCCGCTTCGTATTCCCTGATCAGGCCACTGAGTTTTTGAAGATTCAGACCAAAATCGAATGGTCTCTAGGTAGAATTAATAGAGCAAAGCCAGAGTCGTCTGAGGAGGTCAATGAAGTGGCCGATATTAACGGGGAATTGTTGTTGTTGATGGCAACGTTATCGAAAGGGGGTGAGGATACACTCCCAGATAAAAATAAAGGAAAAGAAAGTATGTCGACAGCAGGCCCGGATGCGTTGCCAACTGGACATGTTAGCAAACGTGCGAGTTCAGGATTCCAACTACAGGATGAGTCCTGTGACTGGAATCCTGAGCGTATTGAGAAGTGGAATGTGAAATTCTCTGGTGAGCAGTGTGGCTCATCAGTGAATTCTTTCATCGAAAGAGTTGAGGAGCTTAGGGAATCGCGTGGAATTTCGGAGGCTAGGGTTTTCAGGTCCGCAGTAGATCTTTTCACTGGGAAGGCGCTCCTTTGGTTTAGGGCAATTAGGGATACCATCACAACATGGAAAGAGTTAGTTAGGAAGTTGAAATTGGAGTTTTTACCCTCCAATCATGGCTCCCTTCTACCAGACGCAACTGGGCTTGGCTGATATCAAGTCAGTCAACGAACTGGTTGCGTTGGGTAGGAAGTTAGAGACAATTAGGTCAAATGTGGTCTTTTATTCCTCCTCCTTCAGGTCGCAACAGGCAGGCTTTGAAGCTTGATGTTGCTTACGTTGCTTCCGTTCAGGAAGCAACGGTTGCAGTTACTCGAGAACCCCCACCCAATAGGACCATACGCTGTTTTAACTGCAACAGGGAAGGACATTTTTCCAACCATTGTTCCGCTCCTAGGCGTTGTTTTGGGTGTGGTACAGTACAGTAGGTACTACACACCGCAACTGTAGGCGCTACTCGGGAAACGGGCAACGGACTCTTGGGCCAGCAGGTCAAGAGCGCTGTCGCAATTAGTTAGGTCGCCTGCTGACGACCAGCTGGCAAATCAGGTTAATTTAGGTTTCACTTTAAATAGTAGTGGGGACGATAGACGTCCATTTTTAGGAGTTAACATTTATGGGATTAGGTTCTTAGGCTTATTAGATTCGGGAGCATCGCGAACGATAATTTGTAGGGATTCGTGGAGAGTCTTAAAAGACTTAGGGTTAACTTTAGATACATCAAATGTTAGGCAGGTGCATTTAGCTGATGGTGCAGGTGTAGGAGTTGTTAATCTACCCATTCTTGTCGAGAATAAATCTGTTTTAATAGAGTGTTTGGTTATACCCTCTCTCCCCCATGCGATGATACTCGGTGCCGACTTTTGGGCACTGTCGGGAATCGTCCCGGATCTTCGTTCACGCATGTGGAGTTTTTCGAGCCAGGAGATGGTGGCTTCGATAGAAACTACGCAGGGGCGTAGCGAGGAGGGGGTGTGGGGGGTGTACCACCCCCCCACGCTTTTCAAGAGTCGGCAAATTCAAGAAGCTAGATTTAATAATTCAAGCAATTGAAAAAAAAAATAATAAAACCAGAAATTTTACAATATTTTTCGGAAAAAGTTAAAAAAAATAAGTTTGTATTTTCATTATATTTAGGTTTTTAAACTTTTAAATGTACCTATGCAAATAGACATTTTTGCCGATTGTAAAGTCGGCATATCAACGAAGCTTCATTTAAAAAAAATTTAATAAAACGAGCATTTTTACTGATTGCGGATTTCGCAAATATGCCGACAAATTCAAGAGTCGGCAAATCAACGAAGCTTAATTTGAAAAAAAAAAAAATTAATAAAACGAGCATTTTTGCCGATTGCGAATTTCGCAAATATGCCGACTAATTTAAGAGTCGGCAAATCAACGAATCTTAATTTGAAAAAAATTTAATACAACGAGCATTTTTGCTGATTGCGAATTTCGCAAATATGCCAACTAATTCAAGAGTCGGCAAATCAACGAATCTTAATTTGAAAAAAAATCTAATAAAACGAGCATTTTTGGCGATTGCGATTTTCGCAAATATGCCAACTAATTCAAGAATCCCTTAGCGCACAAACTCATTTGCTTCATTTTAACTGCTCCTGTGACATCAGCTTCTTGTGAACGATCATTTAGTAAATTAAAATTAGTCTTAAACTATTTGCGCACGATAATGGGTGATGATCGTTTGAATAATTTGATGCTGCTTTATTCTTCGAAAGATAAAGTGGACGAAATTATTCTTAATGAGGTCGTTGAAGAATGGTTCTTATTAAAACACCACCGAATTAAAATCTAGATAGTACAATGTTAAATTTAAATATTAAATTTTCATTACAACTTATTAAGTTGCTGAAATAAAATATTAATAAATACCAATTAATAAATTTTATTTAAGAAGGTTTTATAATACAAATTCTATATACTACTGAAATAAATCAGCCAAGTAGAAGACTTAGCATGAAGGATTGGACTTGTTGAATTATTGATTCAAAATAGCTTTTTATGGCATTTAGTCCTACAAATTGGCGTTTCGTTCGGCTTACTCACTTGAACTCATCAGTGACATAGTGAGGGCCTTGTCAGACGCAATTTGTATTAAGTTCAGTTCAACTTACATGAATTTTTCAACGAAAATCCACTGTAAACTACACTAGTCAACAATATTAAAGGAACAAATTTTTTTTCAATTTTTGTTAGCGTTTTTTGAAGAGCTGTATCTTTGTGACGAGTGGTCGTATTGAGTTGAAATAAAAAGAATTTTACAGCTTTATGTTTTTTGTTTCGAGATTTATTTGCAAACAAATTTTTTTGAAGTACCGTTATTGCGTTATTGCAAAAAATGAGACGAGACAACTAAATTATTTTTTTTTTTATTTTTTTTGAAGGTCCTCATTTCTATGGATAATTTTTTTTGAGTCAATTAAATGTCATGATCAGATACCCTGTTTATTCAGCTTCAATTCAGTTTTTTTGTTGTTGTTGTACGATTTTTTTTGACATGGTTTATCTGGCTTTGAATGAAAAAAGATACTTTTAGCCTTGATTACCAATATCTCAGCAAGTAATGACGTTATAAAAATTTCAAAGACAGTTTTGGAAATTTGAAAAAGCGTTTTACAAGATTTTTTTATGATTTTGTAGAAATTATTTTTTTTTACCGTTCACCGTTAGTTTAAAAAAAGTACTAAAAATTACATTTTTCCAAAAAAAAAAATTAAAAAAATCAAGTTTTTTTATTTGAAAATTTTTTTAAATTAATTTTTTTTATTTTTTGTTTAATGTACTTTTTATTTCATTTCAATTCAAAAAAGTATCTAACTAATGCAAAACTGTGAAAAAAATCCACTGGAATTGCGGTTTTCTTGTCATTTTGATGACAACTTCGCATTGTTCAGGAACACCACAATTTGTTCCTTTACCTGGCTTGTAAGACTTTGAAGTTTTGGTGAGGGAAAACGGTTCGATGAATCAATTTGAAAATTTACAAGAATATTGATGATTTAAAAGTCTACAAATTTGCATACCATCGCAAGCCATGCAATCAATATTTGCAACGAAAAAAAAAGATTTACGAAAAGACCACAAAACGTCGGTTTTTAGTACTTTTTTTAAACTAACGGTGAACGGTAAAAAAAAATAATTTCTACAAAATCATAAAAAAATCTTGTAAAACGCTTTTTCAAATTTCCAAAACTGTCTTTGAAATTTTTATAACGTCATTACTTGCTGAGATATTGGTAATCAAGGCTAAAAGTATCTTTTTTCATTCAAAGTCAGATAAACCATGTCAAAAAAAATCGTACGACAACAACAAAAAAACTGAATTGAAGCTGAATAAACAAGGAATCTGATCATGACATTTATTTGACTCAAAAAAATTTATCCATAGAGATGAGGACCTTCAAAAAAAAATAAAAACAAAATAATTTTGTTGTCTCGTCTCATTTTTTGCAATAACGCAATAACGGTACTTCAAAAAAATTTGTTTGCAGATAAATCTCGAAACAAAAAACATAAAGCTGTAAAATTCTTTTTATTTCAACTCAATACGACCACTCGTCACAAAGATACAGCTCTTCAAAAAACGCTAAAAAAAATTGAAAAAAAATTTGTTCCTTTAATATTGTTGAGTAGTGTATATCCAACAAGATTAGAATTCAAGTGAGTAAGCCGAACGAAACGCCAATTTGTAGGACTAAAGGCCATACAAAGCTATTTTGAATCAATAAATTTTATTATTAAAATTAATTTATTATAAATAATTAGCTATATTATAAAAAATTGTTTATTTTAAATAAATAAACTGCTGCAATATTAATAAATTAATGTATTTTATTATTGTAAATGACTAAACTGCTGATGCTGATAGAATTATGCGTTACTTTTATTTTTTTTATAAAGATTGTTTAATACCTATACCTAAACAAAAAAAATTGCTGTAATAATAATATAAATGTTCATGAATTTAATTCGTTGTTAAAAATTATTTCTTATTTGGATTAATCGTTGCAATAATAATATTAATTTATTTATTCCATTGTTATTAATTATTTATTATAAATAAATACATAATTCCAAAAATAATTGATATTGTAATATTTTCTCAGGTTAGTTAATAAAACTTATTTACTTTATTCAAAACGCCCACTTATTTATTTCGCAAAATAAAACACTTTACTTTTCTTACTACAAACAAACGATTTATTATTCACCACTGAATTAATTCACAAACTTTACTTTTCACTTTTATTACAACCAACTTTATTCATTCACGATTAAAAACAAACTGTGTCGCTGCCGTTCAAACATGTGCCTTTTATACTTGTTTTCCAAACTCTCGAAATAAGGAGAACGTTCTGGTCTCTGCTTCCAGAGCTTTCCGTGGGGGAAATTTCCCAATAATTTCCCTTCCAAAAGCTTTATTTGACAGCTGGTAAATCTGCTATAATCCGGCAGATGGCACTTCCTTCGTTTGAGAGTTGCTATAATTATAGCTAATAAGGGTATGTTTGCACTGCGACCGTAAGCTTTATTGTGTCCGTTTGTTTGCATTTCGGAGTCGTTATAGTTCAAATATGGAAAGTTATTACACTGCCCCCCTCTTAGGGTTGATCGTCCCGAGCAAATCCATCACTTCCATCACCATTATAATGATGTAACCGGTCGCTGTGAACTACTTTTAGTTTGCCTCTTAATCCTCTCTGAATGCGGTAGACGACATCGTTTATTCGTGTTACGACAGTATAAGGGCCTTCCCAATTTTGTTGAAGCTTCGGTGAGAGTCCCTTCCGACGGTGGGGATTATAAAACCACACAAGGTCTCCCACTTGAAATCCTGTCGTTGTGGCTTTTGCGTCGTATCTTGTTTTCATCCGATCACTCGATAGCTTTATATTTGCCCTCGTCCTTTCGTGAAGGTCAACTAGCTTTTCTTTGAGGTTGTCCACGTAGTCGTCAATTCCTTGTGGCTCACTTGTATAACATCCAAATTTGATTTCGCTTGGTAGTCGTATTGTGGTCCCGAGCAGGATTTCTGATGGTGTATGTCCTGTTGAGCTATGTACCGCACTTCGATAGGCCATCAAGAATAATGGAATATGCCGATCCCAGTCTCGTTGGTTGTCGCTTACAACTTTGGAAAGGTGTTCTTTAAGGGTCGGGTTGAATCGTTCAACCATCCCATCAGATTGTGGGTGAAGCGGTGTTGTCCTCGTCTTTTTAATGCCAAGGAGTGTACAAACTTCCTGAAAAATTTTGGACTCGACGTTCCTCCCTTGATCTGAATGGAGTTCCATAGATACACCAAACCTGTTTACCCAGTTGAAAACAATCTGATCCGCGACTGTTTTGGTTTCCTGGTTTGGGATGGCAAATGCCTCAGGCCACTTGCTGAAGTAGTCCATTACTACCAGAATGTATCGGTTTCCGTTTTCGGTTTCTGGAAAAGTTCCTGCAACGTCTATTGCAATCCTCTCAAAAGGCGTGCCCACATTATACTGCTGCATTCTACTCTGGACTTTTCTGCCTGGTCCCTTGCTTGCAGCACAAGTATCACATTTTCGGCACCATTTTTCAACATCTTCTCTTGCATGTAGCCAGTAGAATCGCTGCCTTACCTTTTCCAGTGTCTTATTCACCCCCAAATGTCCTCCGGAAGCTCCCTCATGCATCTCTTGAAGAACATAATTAGCCTTGGAACGAGGTACGACTAGCTGCATCACATAAGATTTGCCGTCTGTGGATTCCCACTTTCGTCTTAGTACTCCTTCTTGTACATGAAGTGAGTCCCATTGTGCCCAATACGCTTTAAGAGTTGGACTTCTATCGGAGATGTCACCCCATTCTGGTTTCTCTTGGTGTTCCTTCCACGCAAGAATGGGCTCAATATCCAAGTCTTCTTGTTGGGCAGTCCTCAGTTCTTCGTTACTCCAACCGTAAATGGGATCAGCTCTTAATCGCTGGATAGCAGCAACTTCCATCTGTTCCTGACGTGTGCAGTGCTTGCAGTCCGGTTTGCATGGTCTCCGAGATAAGGCATCTACATTTGAGTGCAACCTTCCTCTTCGATGTTGGATCTGGTAGTCGTATGTCTGCAATCTCTCGATCCACCGCGCCACTTGACCTTCTGGATTTTTGAAGTTCAAAAGCCAATTAAGTGCGCCATGGTCTGTTCGAAGAAGGAACTTCTGTCCATAGATGTACTTATGGAAGTGTTTTGTAGCCGATATTAGAGCTAGAAGTTCTCTTCTGGTCACACAGTAGTTTCTTTCTGGCTTTGAGAGTACCTTGCTGTAGTAGGCGACAACCTTCTCTCCTCCTTCGTGAACTTGTGAGAGTACGGCTCCAATTCCCACGTTACTAGCGTCAGCGTCAATGATGAAAGGTTTCCCTGGTGTCGGATAGGCCAAAACTGGTGTATTGCATAGGCGCTGCTTAAGTTCCCGGAAGCTTTTCTCGCACTCGCTTGACCATTTGAACGGTTTGCCTTTCTCTGTTAACTGGTGCAAACTTTTCGCGATTCCGGCAAAATCCTTCACAAATCGTCGATAGTACGTGGCTAGACCAAGAAAGCTTCGGAGTTGATGTTTATCCTGTGGTGTTGGCCAATTCTTTACAGTGTCAACTTTTTCAGGATCAGTCTTCACTCCTTGGGAAGAGATGATATGTCCCAAGTATTTTACCTCAGACTTGAAAAATTTGCACTTGTCTGGATTCAATTTCAAGTTTGCTTCTCGAAGCCTCTGGAACACGGCTTTAAGGTTTCCACAATGCTCATCAAATGTCTTACCATAAACGATGACATCGTCCAAATAGACTAGGCAAGATTTCCAAGTAAGTCCTTGTAAAACGCACTCCATCAAACGCTCAAATGTTGCCGGAGCGTTGCATAGTCCGAAAGGCATCACTTTAAATTGCCACAGACCATTTCCTGTGGAGAAAGCCGTCTTTTCTCGATCTTCTGGATGGATTTCTACCTGCCAGTAGCCACTCTTCAAGTCCAATGTTGAAAAGCATTCAGCTCCTTCCATCGCATCCAGAGTATCGCTGATTCTTGGCAGAGGGTAGCTGTCTTTCTTTGTCACATCGTTCAGCCTCCGATAGTCCACACAAAATCGAGTACTTCCGTCCTTCTTTTTCACAAGAACAACTGGGGATACCCAAGGACTTTTAGAGTTTTCGATTAGTCCATCTTTCTTCATGGTCGATATCATCTCTTCAACTTCGGCTTGTTTGGCTAATGGGAGACGTCTTGCTGGTTGTCGAATAGGTCTTGCGTCTCCTGTGTCGATTCGATGCCGCACCAGTTGTGTTCGACCATACTGCCCATTGGGTGACGATAGTATATCAGGGTACTCATGAAGGAGGCTTCCAGCAACACCTAGCTGATATTCACTTAATTTTGAAGACTTGAGAATGTTTGACTTCATAGTGTTCACTTTCCTGGGGTCCACATATTCTTGTGTATCAGCTTCTGTGATTTTAGTTATTGCGGATACGGATTCACATTTTCCAACAACTTCTCCTTTTCTAAGCTTGACTTCGTACGGTTTGATGTTGAGTATCCGTACGGGCACCATGTTGTTCTTTGGTGCCACAAGGGTCTTCCCTAGGATGATGTTTTGAGAAGACTGCTCAGACTCTGGCTCCACCATAAGATATCGATGGCTACCCAAATCACCCTTTATTTTTGTCCAAACGAACACCTCTGAAGAAGGTGGCAGGCATATATCTTCCTTTATGACAGTCCTCAGAGTTGACGTGTTTTCATTGCCATAAACCATAGGAATCTCCACATTTCGGTACTTGAGAACTTGCTTCCCGATATCGAGGATTACTCCATGCTCTTTCATAAAGTCGATTCCAATAATGCACTCGTCACATATATCTGCTACCAGAAACAGATGTGAGAACTCCAGTTCTGCCAAACGGATCGTCAGACGAACCTCCCCGTACACTCTGGCTGCCTCTCCTGTTGCAGTTTTCAGACGGTAGGCGTTGGTGTTATGCAGCCATGTCATCTTCACCAAGTCTCTTCGAACAATGGAGGCAGTGGCACCAGTGTCAATCGTAGCCACTTGTTTCTTACCGTTTAATGTTACCCCCACAGTCAGACTTTTGTTATTTCGTTTAGTCTGCGAGACCTGGACGGTGGTGATTCTAGGGTCATCTATACCAGAAAACATCTTCTGCCCTTCTGAGTTGGTGCTTATGCGTTTCCCGGGTGAAAAACAGGCCGAGTTGGAGTACTTACTGTTGTTGTTGCTGTTTCTGCTTCCGCAATGTTGACATGCAGGTCTTGTAGGTGGCAATCTGCACTGGCGTTGAAGATGTCCGGTCTTGTTACAGTTCCAGCATCGAGCAGGCCCATTTCGCTGGTTCCTTTGGAATGCAGTTCTCTGGCAAGAACACTCCTCAATTTCTAGTTCTCTTACCCGATGAACTCCTTGAGAAGCCTGTTCTGCTGCTTCCATAGTCAGGGCGAACGCTAATGCTTCAGGGAGTGTGCGTTTTCCAGCCGTTCGAATTGCTCGCTGGAGGTTGATGTCAGATACAGCACGAACAAAGGCTTCTGTTGCGAATTGGTTGATGATTTCATCTCCTGCAGCTGGATATGCCAGATGCGCCAATCTTTCGATGTCTGCTTGAAGCTGTTGCAGAGTTTCTCCCCTTTTCTGGACTCTTGTATTGAGTTGAACACGGAAGACTTCTTGCATATGGCCATCTCCAAAGCGCTTGTCAATGGCCTGAGCAAGAGCACTGAAGTTGCCATTCTTATCTGCTGGTATGGTTTGCAGCAGTTCAGCAGCAGTTCCTCTGAGGGCAAGCGTCAAGGCTATGTATTTGTCTTCCTCGTCCCAGCCATTTGTTGCTGCGGCTGCCTCAAACTGCTTCTTGTAGATCGACCAAGAAGTTTGTCCATCGAAGGTTGGTGGATGCATCTCCTTTCTCCTAGGACAGTCACCAGAACTTTCTCGAACCTTCATTTTCCTCACTTTGTCCAATTCCTTGGTAATGGATTCGATTTTATCTTCCACTTTTTCGAACTTTGATTCTACTGTCGACAATTGCTTATCGACAGTAGACAATTAGTGATCGACAGTTAACAATTGATTATCGATAGAAGAAAATTGTTTATCGACACGCTCGTCAAGGGCAATAATTCTGTTGTCAAAGGCATCTAACTTACATTCGAGCATATTTGTCTGTTTTTCCAGCAGGCACTTTTGTTCTTGGCTTTGTTGTTCTAGAAGATTCTTTTGCTCTTGGCTTTGTTGCTCGAATCGTTCGAGAAGATTCTTTTGTTCACTACGTTGTTCTTGGCTTTGCTGCTCTAGAAGATTCTTTGTTCTTGACTTTGTTGTTCGAAACGTTCGAGAAGATTCTTTTGTTCATTTCGTTGTTCTTGGGTTTGTTGTTCGAATCGTTCGAGAAGATTCTTTTCCTGACTATCAAATTTGGCAAGCAGCTGAGACAGCATATTGGTCATGCCCGATGTACTTACTTGCTCTTGTTGTTCTTCCATTTCAATGTCGAATATAAACGTGTCCGGGTTTTTTCCACATCTTCTTAAATCTTCTTGCAGACGAATTATAAGATCATTCTTTGTTCCAGCAGTAGGAAGATCTCGCTTATTCAGTTCTGCCTTAAGTTCCACTAAATTTAAATCATTCAAAGATTTACCCATTGTCTTTTTTTTTTTACTTTCCACACAATAAATTAACTGAGTGCACAGATAAAATAAGTCTTATCCCACTTCTGACACCAATGTAATATTTTCTCAGGTTCGTTAATAAAACTTATTTACTTTATTCGAAACGTCCACTTATTTATTTCGCAAAATAAAACACTTTACTTTTCTTACTACAAACAAACGATTTATTATTCACCACTGAATTAATTCACAAACTTTACTTTTCACTTTTATTACAACCAACTTTATTCATTCACGATTAAAAACAAACTGTGTTGCTGCCGTTCAAACATGTGCCTTTTATAATTGTTTTCCAAACTCTGGAAATAAGGAGAACGTTCTGGTCTCTGCTTCCAGAGCTTTCCGTGGGGGAAATTTCCCAATAATTTCCCTTCCAAAAGCTTTTATTTGACAGCTGGTAAATCTGCTATAATCCGGCAGATGGCGCTTCCTTCGTTTGAGAGTTGCTATAATTATAGCTAATAAGGGTATGTTTGCACTGCGACCGTAAGCTTTATTGTGTCCGTTTGTTTGCATTTCGGAGTCGTTATAGTTCAAATATGGAAAGTTATTACAATATCTTATTTTTCTACCAAATAATAGTTCCCAAGATTTTAAAATTGTTCCCTGGAAAATCATTGCTCCTAAGTTTTTTAAATCTCTTACATCAGCTGAAAGCGGTTTCATTGAAAAATCTCGCATTTCGAAATCTCAAAATTTGATCTAAAATCAATCAGCCCTATCAGGAGTTTCGTCCGAATGTTATCCCACTCGGAAAAAATCCCTTTTTCTTTTCCCTTATCTATACAGTGGGCAAATTTTTAAAATAAGTCGGCATTTTAATGAAAGTCACCCCCCCACGGCTCGAACTCTCGCTACGCCACTGAAACTACGTCTATCACAGAAGAGTCTGAGTTAGACGAGGTGCAAAGGGCCAAACTAAATTGTTTGATTGAAGATCTGTTTAGGGACATGCCAGAAGGCTTAGGAGTGACAATGGTAGATCATATTATTAGGACGTCGACAGAACCTATTAAACAGCGGTACTATCCGGTATCACCAGCAATGCAGGTGCATATCGATAAGGCTCGTAACGAGATGTTAGAAGAGGGGGTAATTGAGAAGTCAAACAGTCCTTGGGCTTCTCCAATAGTTTTAATTAAGAAGAAAGATGGTACCTTTAGGTTCTGTGTCGACTATAGGAAGCTTAATCAGGTTACAGAAAGAGATGCTTATCCACTTCCGATCATTTCAGCCATTTTAGATAAACTTAGGAATGCAAAATTTTTAACATCGCTAGACATTAAGTCGGCGTACTGGCAGATTCCGATGGCGGAGGAATCTCGCAAATTTACTGCCTTTACGGTACCGGGTAGGGGACTTTTCCATTTCAAACGAATGCCGTTCGGTTTACACAACGCCCCTGCTACGTGGCAAAGGTTTATAGATAGTGTTTAAGGGCCTGAGTGGGAGCCATACGTTTTTGTTTATCTGGACGATATTATTATCGTTACAGATACATTCGAGAAACATCGCGAAATTCTCAACGAAGTTTTTAGGAGATTACTTGAGGCAGGTTTAAAAGTAGGTCGGGAGAAATGCAACTTTTGCAGACCCTCTCTTAAATTTTTAGGCTACGTGGTTGATCGGAACGGGTTGCATGTTGACCCTGAAAAAGTGGAAAGTATGGTAAAAATACCTGCACCCAAAAACGTTAAGGAAGTTAGGGACTGTCTCGTGGTACAGACGCTTCGTACCAAATTTTGCTACATTAGTTAGGCCTTTGACAGACTTACTTAAGAAAAGCAAAAAGTTCGCGTGGACCCAAGAATGTGAAGACTGTTTTAGGAAAGCTAAGGAATGCTTAATTACGGCTCCAATTTTAACATGTCCCGACTTTAATCTTCCATTCGTGGTCCAAACAGACGCGTCCGATTACGGTATTGGGGCCGTATTTACACAGAGGAGGGGGAAAAAGTAATATGTTACTTAAGTAGGTCTCTTAATAGAAATGAAAAGAACTACTCCACTACTGAAAAGGATACGATAGTAACGACGAGTGGAAGTTAGAAGTAGGTGAGAAAGATAGGTTAGGGATTTTAAAAGAATATCACGAAAGTCCATTAGCTGGACATATGGGGGTTAGAAAAACGTTTGCAAGGATAGGAGCGAAATATTATTGGCCTAAGATGAGAGTAGATGTAAGAAAATATGTTAGGAAATGTATAATTATTTGTGCTTTATTTTGTGCTGAATCAATAACCGTTGTAGAGGCATGCTTGGTTTTTGAAATAACTGCCTTCCTACCCATATATTAATCTATATGAATATGACTTGGTGTTCAACTTCATCAAGCGCACATTCGTTCTTTATTCGGCAACTCGACACAAATTCATTTCATTTCAAGAAACGAAAAATTCACTCATCAGGGTGTTCTCCTAACTTAAGCGCACCGAGGTAAAGCAAATCCACATACAAACATTAAGAAAAACAACACAAAGTTCATTCTTTCTTATAGAAATTTAGATAGCAAGGTGTTCAACTTCATCGAGCGCACGACGGTCCATTATTCTGCACTTCGCTATGTAGAGAATTCTGTATCTGTTTCATTTTCGTTGCTGTGCGCCAGTGGTGATGGATGGTGATATTCACATTACAGTGCTGGGGGATCATGACAAAAATTCCTACTGATTTGTTGAACTACATAAAAAATTAATATATAAAAAAGGTGAATACACATTTTTTTTAGAGTTATAAAAATAGAAAAATAGCAGATAAAGTGGGAAATATCATAATTGCTTTAAAAATATATTGAAATGTATTTAGACTTAACAGTTTTTATTTTTTTTCCAATACATTTGATGCCTATGTCAAGGAATAATATAGCTTGTTTAACACCTTCACAGATGAATGTATTAAGTTTTCGTTTTCAATAAATTAAAGTAGCCATCATTTTTGAAAATTAATAGGCACAATATTGATGTGATTAAATTTGACACTTGGACTTAATTTTAATTTAACACGTGACTAAATTTAACACGTAGAATTATTTATTGGCCCAAAATGTTAAGAATTATTTAAAACAAAATACTACTGACAAAACAATAATTTATTAAAAAGGTTTAGAATAGCTTTAAACATTATTTTATTTTTTTGATTTTATTAAATGAAAAAAGTCCTCCTCCTCTAATAATTGAATTACAGTTCAAAGGCCTTTCATTTTCTTACAAAACAAACTATAAGTTTAAGCATTGGTTTCGTGGTATCCTACTCTTATTGGCGCTATTGCTCTGTTGTACTTAAGCTGATCTTGATTACTTTTTTTCAATAAACTAATAGTGGGGAAGTTTTGTAACCACTTATAATTGTTGTTTGAAGTGTCTCCTTGTTTTTCGCAGCGACTAAGTGTCTAAAAACAGGCTCGCTGGTACTGTGTGCAAAGCTTAAAAAAATATGTTTTCATTGCAAAATAAATTAGGGCACACCTAACTGAAATCACCACGGCACGTCCCTGGCCTATACCCAGCGGGAAATATCGTCCTCAATGAAATTTATTGCTGAAATAATCAATGAATTCACTTGCCAAATCATAAGAGAAACGACATGCAATGATTTAGTAGGTGAAGAGTAATGCAAAGTTTGCTCA
The DNA here is from genome assembly GCA_963921185.1 of Dasysyrphus tricinctus. Taxonomy (NCBI): domain Eukaryota; kingdom Metazoa; phylum Arthropoda; class Insecta; order Diptera; family Syrphidae; genus Dasysyrphus; species Dasysyrphus tricinctus. The sequence goes on along the minus strand of OY992530.1, from coordinate 173,086,040 downwards.
GTTCGTATCTTTGAATCCACTTACTGCTTTGTGTTTATGAAACGACCCTTTATTTCGGTGAATTTAAAAGGGAAAAATATGTGATGAAAAATTTGTGGAAAAGTAATGTACAAGATCATCAGTTCATTGTTTGAATCCACTCATCTGCTTTGTAAAGTGTTCATGGCGCGAACAGAAAAAAAAAAACAAATGTGAGTGAAACTCATGGTGAATTGTAATCGATGATTCCAACGATGAATAGAAATGCACAAAGTAGTTAATAATTTGTTGGCAACTATAAATTCTCATTTTGTTGGATACAGCTCACAGTGACTTTCTGTAAAAAAGTCCATCTAAGACGAACTGAAGTCAATAGAAATTGCGTTTGTCGAAACGCCAAACATTTTTGATTTGAAATGGAAACAAATTTTTGGTTTGTTTTCATTTTAAAATAAAGGGTGCATTACCGATGGGATTTAGTAAACAATACAAGGAGGATTTAATTGATGAAAAAGAAACTACCACTAACCTGGTGATTTCATAGCTGAATTTTCATTAGATTTTTCATCGAAATTATTGAACTGATGAATAAGCTAAATACCCGTATGTAGTGAATTCACAGACTATGCAATCACAATGTTTTTCATCACCTGGGTCGGTGAATAAACAACTTCCATTGAAGTAGTGAATTCGTTAGTGAATTTTCATCGAGAAAGTGGCATGTGCTTCCCGCCAATGACACGCCCATATTAAATTCATCAAAGGAATAAGCTGAAAAGTGGCAGGTACAGCTTCCATTCCTCAAGGAAAAAGCAGGTTTTTCCTCAATGATTTTTTTAATTTTTCCCGCTGGGTAGGCACCACATTACCCGCATATACCAGACAACATTGCACCAACTTACTCTACACATAGAAAAAGAAGTAAAGGAACTGGTGTATTATCACATATACAGTGTACGTGAATGAGGCAGATAGTTGAATACTCGAAGTGTCAAATCGGTGACTGAATGGAAGAAAAAAAGTAAACAAAAAGTGATACAAGACTAAAAACATTAATAAATCATTAATTGTTGAAAAAAAACAAACAGTTTGCAGTGATTTACTAAGAAATTTGTGTATATTTGCTAATACAAATACAAAAATATGAAGTGCAGTGCGAAATTGTGTAAAAAAAAAACCAAAATAAGGCGGACAAGAATCATTTCCTTTCACAAGTGAGTTTTACTATATTTTTCTCAAAGAGAGTGATGTGAATTGTTTGTATTTTAGTTGTTCATCAATCGAGTAACACATTTTAAATGATTAAACTTTTAAAAAGGCTAAGAATAATATTAATTAATTGAAAACTTGCACATGGTTTTTCTGATATAATTGTGGATAGAAGATATGTCAAACTGCGATGCTGTGAAACAGGGTCGTATTTTTTTTTTTTTTGTTAGTGATTGTAAGGCGCAACTATATGCTAAGCGCCCTTTATATTAGGATTTTTTTTGTTATTAAATCGATTTTGTACGTTTGGTGTTCGTATATTTATGTTAACATAAGCCTATATCTTCAGAATTTTGCTCGAATTGTTTCGTAGTCAAGTTATTTGTTCATGTTTTTAATGTTAGTTTACTTGTCTATTCAGGAAGATGTCCAGAAAATATTTGTTTTATTTGCTTGAAAAAGAAATATTTAAAATAATTTAATACAAAATTTAAAAGGTTTTCGAAAGTCGAGTGGCATAAGCAAAAATGGATGACCAGTCTGAAAGTGGATGAAGTAAGGCCACATTCGGGGGTGTCATATTTTGTATCGCTGCCAATAATTTGATTTGATTTCGCGTTGGGTTCGGAGAACCTTTATTCATGACAATGCGTAAAATAAACTAAGTATATTTATAATGTTCCACTGAAACAAAAAAATTTTGAAGAAAATAGATAAAAATTTTATTGGCGCCCTAGACGGTTATCATTAAAAAAATAAGTATTTTCTTAAACATACCGCTGAGAAGAAAAATAAGTTCAGAAATTGAAAAATAATTGTTATGGCGCCCTAGTAAGTTGCAATTAAAAATCACTCCATCCCTGTTGGAGTGCATTTGTGTTTGTGATAGCAAACACTAATATGAAAAATGCCGCAGATTTTTCCAACAATGGCGCTTCCTTATATTTTTTATTCTAAGACTCTACACCTCTAAAAATTTTAGAACAACCCAAAAATTATTATTTTCTGCAAATGAATTTTCACGAATGGACTTAAAAATCTTTATTTCATTAAAATTTTCGTGGCGTTCGATTTCTAGACGGGGTAGAACAGAAAATCAATCGACAGAATGTGCTTCGTTTTTAAATTAAGCATAGGTACTCTCATTCATATTCACTCAGATTACAGAATCCAACAAATGAACTGCGGAGGGAATCAGACTCAATTTTGAAATTTTTACTATGAGCCAAATGTCAAAATTGAGTCAGATTCCCTCCGCAACTCATTCGTCGGATTCTGAATCGGCGTGATTATTCATGAGTTTCTTGCGTCCATAGCGTTAAGGTAAAGACTTACCTAATAAAATCAGTGACAGATTTCAAAACTCTTGCAGATACATTTTCGATCAGAAAATATACAACGGTTCAAATTTAAATTGTTCCCGATTGAAAAAAGGTACTCCGGTGCAAATTTTCGAATGTTTCCATCGACATCTATATAATTTGTGTACAGCCGCTCGCAGGGGCGTATACAGCTTCACTCCTCGGGGCGGGGGGGTCATACCGATAAAAATTTTACCAAAAAATCAGTAGTATCTAATAAATTTATTAATTAAAAAGACTGGTCCACGATTTAATTTTTTTTCTTGGAATTAAGCTCCGCTGATCCCGCAAATATTACCTACCAATTTGTTTAGATTTTAAAAGGCTGGGGTAGAAATTTTGGCAATGTCAAAACTCGTTTTGCAAAATTCTATTTTCACAATTCTGCTCCTTAAAATTATGATTTTTCAAATTCTGTTTATATAATTCTGAAGTGCCTTTACTTCCTTTTTCAATTACTTGTGCCTGCCTTCTTTAAAATAATATATTAAATATTATTATTTTTACATAGGTACACATAATATAAAATTACATAGAATAATAAGGATCGGCCATTCCAAAGTAAAGGAGAAGACAATCAGACAATTTGTAGTGAGGTTATTCTTGTTCAAAGAGTAATAGACTAAGAGCCCACAGCAGTAGATTTTGGATGTGAATGATAGAAAAAAAGAAGTATAGACGTCGAAAGCTCCATCAAATGCAATTCAAAAAATCAAAGTATTGCAGTCCACAACCGGGGCTTTAGTGATGAAATAGTGCATCAAAAAAAAAATATACACGCAACTTCAAGAGTAGTCATGTTAGGCCAAATGGGTTTTCACCCCTCCCTAGATAAGCTCCTCGGATCCCATATCACGGAGTCTGAGATCATTTGAGTGTATAATTCGCCCTGCCAGACTGTTTAAAAAACCGTTTTCACTTTGAATTTTGAATTTTTTAAACGGTCTGGCAGGGAAAACTATACACTCAAATGGTCTCGGATTCCTTGATATGTGATCCGAGGAGCTTATCGTCGGCTATCTGTCAAAACCTCGTAAGTCTTAAAATGCCATTTTAATGCATTTCAGGTCAAAACAAATAACTGAATTCAAATATTAATATCTCTTAACTGTATCATGGTTCCTTTTGGTTCTATCAACCAGTTTTAAAACCTTTTACGATCTAAGAATTCCATTTTATTACTTTTTAAACCGTTTTTTATGTGTTTCTAAGCAAAGTTTTAAAACAGACTTACGAGGTTTTGACAGAAAGCCGACGTTATCTAGGTAGGGGTGAGAACAAATTTCACCTAACACGACTACCCTCGAAGTTGCATTCATATTTTTTTTCGATGTACTATTTTATCACTAAGGCCCCGGTTGTGGACTGCAAGACTTTGACTTTTTGAATAGCATTTGATGGAGCTTTCGACGTCTATACTTTTTTTGCTATCACTCACATCCAAAATCTACTGTGGGCTCTCGGTCTATGGTATTTCTTTATGAAACTTAAGTAAAATAAATAAATTGGGTGGCGAAAAAGCTCGTGGAGAACCTGAGCCTAGTGACTTACAACTCTCAACCATTCTTGTGTGCGTGATTTGTTGGCAGGAATGGAGGGGACCTACAGTTTTTTGACGAGTCCGAACGGCTAAATGAGAAGCACGTTTTCGTGACAATTATACTCTTGGGGGATTTGTCAGTTCCTCGCAAGACACATTACCTCGGATAAAACCTTCATCTTCGACATGACAATCCTACGCACTAACCATCATGTCACGATGTACTACAGTGGCTTTTAAGTATTCATCACAAAGGAAACGACACATAAATTTCACAAAAATCCAAACTATCCTTGGTTTAGTACCAAGTTTCATTTTACTAAGAGACAAAAATATGAAAGATGGTAACGGAGAAGACAGCTAATGGTAACGGAGGAGACACGTGCGATTGAAAATTCTTTTTTGTTCAGTTATATTGTTATTTGTGTTTTTAAACTATTCTCATCAATGATAAAAGTGGTCAAGGTAATTGAAAAAAATGTTTACAAAATTTCATTGAAATCGGTCAACATTCACACGTGCTAGCGAGCACTTGAAATTTTTCATACAAAATACATGGAGTTTTCACTGTCACTTACTCAAAATATCACCAAAATTGTAAAAGTTGATGGAAAATCTTTAAGCTTGCACTTATAAATTATGTACCATAGAGTATAAAAAAAATATTTTCGATAATTTTGTTTGTCGTTTTTGTGCATTTATTGCTATTTTCAATAGTATTTTCAATAGAGTAACTGTTATTTAAAAAAATAAAAAAATATTTGTTTACTCTCTATGGTACTTAGAATTTATATGTTCCAAGCTTAAAAATTTTTCATCAACGTTTACACTTTTACCGATACTTTGAGTGAAAAACTGTGAAAACACTGTTTTGTGTATGAAAAATTTCAAAAGCTCTCTAGCACGTTTTAACGTTAACCGATTTCAATGAAATTTTACACATATGTAATTTTTTTAATAACTTTGATCCATTTTAAGAGTGGGGATCAAAGAAATTAAGATATTTTAAAGTTATATAGAGAAAGGTGCAATTTTGTACTCTCCGTTATCCTGTTTTTAGTCAGTTAGACATGATATTAAAATCAATTAAAAATCTACAATAACAATTTTTAAAGTCTAGCTTTGTATGCGGAAAAATATTACAATTTACAAATACTAATGCAGTTCACTGTTTACCAACTTTTGTCGGTAACGGAGTATACATGAAATGTTCAGTCATTTCGACGCGTATATCTATGTATTTCTACAGCATTCACACCAAGAAAAAAGTCCCAGAATTAAGAAGAGTATTGAAAGAACTTATACAAATCTAACTGCATATCGCGATATGCATCACAATTTAAGGAGAACTGATACGACAAAAAATACCAAAAAATGCGAATTTACGTATGATAACGTATTCATTTTTTTATCACTTCTCTATTTTACAACAACAAATGGAGTTTTTTATTTTCAGTTTTTTGGTTAACTCCTACATAATGTATATTCTTAGCATTGGTACACCAACATTTATTTTTTTCCTTAATTCGGAATTGAGTTGCTTGGTTTCGATTATTTTTGGAATGACCGACATACAAAGCGTTCCATCAGCCATCATATACATACATATGAAATATTATTATTTATGAACCGAGTTGAAAAATTATTTGTGTTTGTTAATATTCGTTTATAAATTTGTGTTATCTAAGAAAAAAATAAATAGGATTTATGGTATATAATTTTAAATTACAGAAGTTTGAAAGGCAGAATTTTAAAAAGCAAAATTTCAATAGAAAAGAACTGAACATAGCGGGATTTTAAAACATATTAGTTTCGATCAAAAACACAAATTTGGAAAAGCTGAATTTTTAAACCCAAATTTTTAGCCACTCCTGATCCTGACTTCAAATATGACATTGTGCCTCGAGCTCACCAAACAACATATTATTTTGTATGGACTTTTTTGTGTACGCTAGCAAAATGTGTAGGTTTTGGATATGTAAATCTGAAAATTGAACATATCTCTCACATTTTTCGACGTTCGAATACAGTTTTTAGCGACATTTTGCATAACATTTTTTTCTTCTTATCTGACGTTTCAAAATTAAATATTAACAGCCAAATTAAAAAAACGCTGAATAGCGAAAGGTTAGCCTTATTCCATGGATTAAGAGCAAAATGTTACTAATAAAACAAATTTTCTGCTATGTGACGTTTACTATGCTAAACCATCGAAGCAGATGGTTTAGCGAAGGAATAAGCAGCAGACAATTTTTTTTTATTGGCGTTGGTATCAAAAGATTTACATTTTCACTAACATTTTATTTCTATGCACAATGATTTCATTAGGTTCTGAAGAATATAAAGGTTATTTATAAATGGTTTGGTTAATTTGTATGAACTTACTTTTGTCGATGGTGCTCCAACTCTCGCTTCTTTTCCTTTTTTTTAATTAAATTTTCCCTTTTACCTAATAATAATTTAGATAGACATAAACAAGAAAATTCATAGGTATGTTTGGTAACGTGAAATTTTAAAATGTCAAAACCCATACGGAAAAAAACCCAAGCTTCCGAAACTTGGTACAAATTTTAAGATTCTGAACAGGCCTCGTACGGGTAAACGTCACTTTACTATTCCACGCACATACATTTTTTTTAAATGAGAAATTTTAACCTGTGAAAAATAAATAAAATAAATAAAAAATTTAATTAAAGTTTACCTTCTCAATGGCTTATAAGTGTGGTCAAAATAAATATTTTGTTAAAGGGACAATATTCTTCGAATTCGGTCTTAGTAAAGATTTTAAAATTGCTCAAAAATAAATGAGTTCAAATTCGCTTAGTGTAAAATAATTTTAAAAAAATCAATATTATTGATGTTCTTTATATCTTAAATTTTTTGTATCTTTTCAGATCTATGTATTTCAAACAAACTCATAAGGTCAATATCTTTTTTTTTCTGATACCTAAGGCAATTATGAAAAAAAGACGTTTTTCTTATGATTATTTCAACATAAAAAAAAATAATTCTGAAGAATAGGTACCATTATAGGTATTTATAACTTTTTCAATAAAATTTATACAGATAGATAAGATTTAGATTTATTAATTTCTTCAAAATTTTAAATCAAATTATATTTACAATAGTATGTACATAAATCACTAGTGCATGGCTGTGCCGTCGCCTGATTGACAAAATAATATATAATTTAAGTATAAATAAAATTTTGAATAAGTTTTAGTTTTAAATGTTAATTTAATTTCTTATAGTTTTTATATTTTAAATTTTTATTTTGGTTTATTCCTAGTTAAAAGTTTTCTGATATAATTTTTTCTCGATAAGAAAGAGCAATCCTACAGACTTCGAACAGTTTTTTACATTAACTTCATTGAGAAGTTGTCTTACTTGATTATTGTTTGATAAAAAATCATCACCCAGGATATTTCTTCTCGTGTCCCGTAGGATCGGACACCTTCCAGTAAAGTGATACACATCTTCTCGTTCTCCTAAATTGCACATACTACATGAAATAGCCAGATCCTCCAGGTGTGGTATAGGAAATTAAGCCTTAGAAGTTCCCCTCTTAGGCGGAACATCATAGAGATCTCTTCTGCCGTGAAACGGTCACTAAAATTGTTGTAAGTAATAAGATTTTGGTCCAGTTGGCTTTATACGGTTCTATACATCGAATCCGGAGCTTGCTGCTCATATCGCTCTTTGGCATGCTCATCTACATGTGTAATGAGTTGAAACAGAATTGTTTTCCAGGATCCTATTTCTCTCACATCAAGATTTAGCTCAAAATCGTTTTGGCGTGCTAATTCCAACCAATCTTTATACCAGCTAGTTTTCTTTTAACTTGTAGCGCTACTTTTTTGGCAATCGATGGTCAGACATGTTAACAACTTTTATGATGCAATCAATTTGAAGCTTTAACGTTTTGACAAAAAGTGGCGATAGTCCGGTTTCCAGCATAACCATATAATTCGGTGAGTTGGGTGGAAGATGAAAGGTCCTTTTAATGTAGAATATAAGAAGCTTCTCTACTGTCTCATATTCCTTGCCTCCCCAGACCTGTGCCACAAAGTACTGCTTCAGCAACTGCTTCAAAAACCAATTAGCCCATGTCATGTTAATGGCTGTTTAAGCTTGTGAGAGCTTTTCTTGGAGATGTTTTTCCATACTTAGGTTTTTGGTTAAAAGGATTCCAAGATATTTATATTCCTTGACTACCTCTATGGTTTCACCATTGAAATGCCATTTTTCGGTAGCACAGCTTCCCCCTCCTCTTTTTTTGAATATCAATGTTTTAGATTTGCTAAGACTTACGCTCAGCTTCCACATACTACAATACTCATATAGCCTATTTATCATTAGCTGTAATGCGGGGTATACACTGTTCAAATGCATGTCATGCATTGTGAGTGTATAGTAAAATGCTTGAAGAAAAATCAAAACATTTTGATTTTTCTTCAAGCATTTTACTTATACACTCTCAATGCATGACATGCATTTGAACAGTGTATACCCCGCATAAGGAATATAATATATATATGCGCATATAACTACATATATCGTCAGCAAAAAGTAATGCTTTTATATGGACTCCTCCGTAATGAATAGTAGTAGTAGTAGTAGTAGTAGTAGTAGTAGTAATTATTTTTATTTTAAACTAAATTTATAAATTTATAGAGATACATAGAGTACATTATTTTTTTATTTTTTCTCTAGGAAAACTATTTTGTTGAAAAGTAAAAATGTACGACAGTGACATAAGAAGTCGTCTGTCGGATAAATTAAAATAACAATTAATTCAGGTATATTACGTATAAATCTTAATTTTGATTACTTTAAATAAGAGGAATAAAAGTAAGGATTAAATTTTTTCATTAATTAATTAAATTCTCTTAAGATTTGTTTCCTATAGGATATTGCAACATTAATAGCTGCATAGTGTTGAACCGTTGTTTCCAAATCTGCTTCCATTGAGATAGATAAGATCACACCTGGCTTTCAAAATCCATGTAACTTTATTTGCTTCAAGATTATCGGTGATATATTGTGGTCCTATCGAGTAATCCAACAACTTAAAAATTCTCGCACTGCTTCCCCTTGCTCTCTGTTCTGCTTCTTGGTAGCCCTCTGACTTTAGTTGAGCCAGAAACTGTGAACATTTGTTGTGCCAGTCTACTTCATTTATCATACTGTCATCCCAGTGTAAACCGAACCTACTGCCTATGTTGTTTACCTCTTTGACCCAAAAAAGTTGTTTTTCCAGTAGAATTTTGGTAAGTTGATGAGGTAGCCTGGTGTTATAATATTCGAACACTGTTTTCTTAACATACCTAAGATGTAACTCTAGTGTATAAAAATATCCATCTTCAGCTCCTGTTTCAATCGATAACGCATAATTTGGTGTGCATGAAGGTAGTTTCAAAACTCTCTTCAAAAAATAGCGTTGAAGCTTATCCACCTCTTCAAACAATCCAAATCCCCAGGCTTGAGCACTATAAGTTTGAATAGCTCTGCATACCACCAGGAAAAGTTTCCACTTTGAACTAAGGGCAATATTTTGTTTATTCAAGAAACAATGCCATGTTGAGTTAATACTACTTTTCGCTGCTGTATTTCTTTTCTCTACATGTTTAAAAAAGCTCATTTTGGGGGTAAGAAGTACACCAAGATATTGTAATTTGGTACTATTCGAATTTCTTCGCTTTTGAAAACCCACTTTTCTCGATTTGATAGTCTGCCTCCATTTCGGAAAACCATAATTTCTGATTTTGTAAGGTTTACTTCCAAGTTCCAGCTCTCACAATACTCTTCAAAACGTGTTATCATCTGTTGCAAAATTTGTACATCATCTGCTAAAATCACCATATCGTCAGCATATAGCAATAATCTTATATTTAAATGTTCAATATTGAGGCCTCCTTCAATGATATAAAGTGCAAACAGTATAGGTGACAATAAGCATCCTTGTTTAACACCATAAAGGGTTTCGAAGTAATCTGATAACTCCTTTCCCGTCCAAACTGCTGATTGAGTATTTGAATATAGGTATACATTCTAATTCCACCAGGTTAACAAATTTGGTTGAAACACCCATTTCCCGTTACTTAAATATCAGCAACTGTCTTGAGATTTTATCAAAAGCGGCCTTTAAATCCACGAAGAAGGCATAGACTTTCTTTTTTTCTGCTAGCTTAATATGAACAATAGATGCCAAGTTATAGATATTGTCTACTGTAGAATACTTTTTTCTGAATCCAGCCTGATACTCATTTAGAATGTTGTTTCTTTCTACCCATGCATATAACCTTGAGTTAAGAATTCCCATCATAATCTTTGCAATGCTATTCATGAATGAAATTCCCCTGTAATTGCTTGTATCGAGAGCATTACCCTTTTTGAAAATTGGGAAAATTACAGATTTAGTGAAAGCTTCGTCTATTCTACATTCATCAAGCATTTATAATGAACTCATATGGAATCCTATCTTCTCCAGGTGCTTTATTCAGCTTTACGTTCATCAGCATATTTTTAATTTCATCAACAGTAAACGATGTATCCAAAATCTGATCTTCAATAAAACTAGATGCATATAAAAAGGTGTTCATTTCCTGCCTTGGGTTAAGAAGGTCTTTGAAGTGATTTTTTAATTCAGATGCATTTATCTCCGGACACCATGCTTGTTCTTGATTTCTTATCTCCTTAGCCAAACGCCACCAATCTTTGCTATTTCTGACTGAATTAATATTGATGTCTATTTGTTGCAAGTATAATATTTTGTTATTTTTGCAAATTGTTTTATAATCGTGTTTAGCTCTCAAGTGGCGTTCTTTCATTTCTTGATTTCTAGATTTACGAAATAAATTTAATGACTGAAATACTTTTTTCCTTGCTGTTTCACAATCGAAATTAATCCACTTGTTTTTTGGTTTGAAGGTATTTGAGCTGCAATTTTGTAGAGGTGCGGAATCCTTTATTATTTTTGTTAAATCAAGTATCTCGATTCTTTCTTTGTAAAGCTTTAAAAGTCGAAGGTTGTAGCTAAGTTTTTCTTGGTATTCAGCTTTTCTAGCTTCCTTCCATTTAAGTAAAAGATTGTTAGTCGCGTTCCCAGTAGATATGTAGTTTTGCTGAATGCTTAGTTTTATTGGTAAGTGATCCGACCATATTCCTTCTTCCACATCAAACCTGCTAACCAACATCAGCAAATCCTGTGACACGGCACATATGTCATTAACCGACTCTCCTACAGTGCTAACGTAAGTTGTGTCTCCTTCTTCATCTCCTTTAGTTCTACCATTCAGGATAATCAGTCCGTTACCGTTGCAGAACTCCAAAAACTCCTTGCCTTTTGCATTTACAGTTGTATCTTTTGAACAACGCACATCGAGTCCTGCCGTAAAACTTGATTTAAAGAAATCGTCAACATCCTGTTGCAAGTTCCCCAATCTAACATTCATGTCACCTATTATTACAAGATTTGCAAAACTATTTTCAGAAAGGAAGATTTTTACTGAATCAAGATCGTTTTGCCAATTCGCTCCTCTTAGATACATTGGCAAAATAGTAATAACTTTGACGTCCACGCTTTCGTGATTTATGTATTCATGTAGAATGCCATTTTTGATTAAATTCTTATTGGTTCCATAAACCATACCATCAATTGCTCTCCCAGAACGACTGTTTCGCGTTGCGGGCCTCCAATAAGTATAAAAATCTTTAAAATATTTTTTGAATTGATTTATTTTTTCCTCAGAAAGATGTGTTTCTATAAGTATGAATATCTCGTAGGATACTAAATAATTAAAAAAGTCAGAAAATAATGTATACTTCCGGGCAAACTATCTACTAAGTCTTCTATGGACAATGCAAATAAGCTGGGGCTAAGGGCACATCCTTGCCTGACTCCCGCCTGAGTTAAGAACCATTTTGAAACTTCTCTGCCATCACAAACTGCTGCTCTAGTATCTGCGTAGAGTCCTTGTACTAGTCTTCCAAATTTAAGTGACATGCCCAGTCCAAAAAGCTTGTACATAAGTGCACCACGATCTACTGTATCGAATGCAGCTTTTAAATCTACAAAGAAGACATATAGCTTTTTATTCTGGGAAAGAAATGAATCTGCAATGTTTCTAAGCACAAACACATGATCTACAGTCGAATATCCAGTTCTGAAACCTGCTTGGTGTTCCTTCAATAGATTATTGCATTCTATCCACTCTCTTAAACGCGTTTGCAGTATTTCCGTAAAAATTTTTTAGGAAGAGTTCAGAAATGATATTCCACGGTAGTTTCCTGGGTCTTTTGTGCAGCCTTTTTTGTAAATTGGGAATATTAGTGCATCTTTAAACTGCTGGGGTATGGCAGTGGCGATTTCTGGTCTTGAGCTCAGGGTTGGCTACGAATAATCCTTTGATCAAAGCTGAATGTAATAAAAGCAAACATTTTTAATTTTTTTCCTCTATGATGAGTTTTAATTCAACTATACCTAAATAAAATCCTAAATAAAATCCAGTCGTCACTCTTTTTTCAAAAAAATTTCGAGAACCGGTTCCTAAAAATTTTCACTTTTTCTTATCTTCGACAACATTTCTTTCTCTATTGACACATTAGTCCAAATTATTACATATATTTAAACACTTTGAAAAATAAGGATGAAATTATTGTAAATATATGTAGTAAAAAACATGCTTTTAAGGCTTTCGAAGCCTCTCAGCGACTCAAATTTTATGAAAGTGTAACCCGTAAACTGTAACGCTCTAAAAAATTAAGGATTAATCTCTTATATGGCGTTTTTCTTTTTTAACTCAGAGCAGATCAGATTCAGAAATTGAAAATTTTATTATCTGAGCCCTTTGATTCAATTATTTTTGTGTTTTGAATCTGATCTGATCTGCTCTGAGCTAAAATAGAAAAACGCCAATAGACACCTTATTTTTAAAAATCAAAGCAGTATTTCTCGACTAATAGCAAATTTAATGCAGTTGGATCGATAATCTTTGATTTTATTTGGTTTCTACGGCTACCTTGGAAATTATCAAAATGTGAATTTTCTTATAATTAATTAATAAATTGAAAATCAATACTCAAACTTTTGAGCAACGTACAGCAATGTTTCATATCGTCGGCTTAGAGTGTAAACCTACTAACTCCATAAATGGAAATTTTACAGGAGAAAGAAAAAACTTCGCAAAAACTTTTATCGTTGCTAGAAAATAAAATCCAACATGGATTGTGTGTTAATTGGTACTCTTCCTTTCTAAACATAAAACAACTCAAGCAGGATCTTAGTTTTGTACTTATTTGCATCTTTGTAAGTTAGCCGGTTTTCTTTTTTTGGTAATGTAAAAAAATAATGGACTTAGCCGTTTTTCCAGAACAATCAAAAATAGAGTAGGATTTTTGCTAATCGATAGCTTTATTGAGTATAAATAATGTTAAAATAAAATATATAGCATTCGAAAATTAAATTAACCAAATCGCAAATAGGTTTAACCCAGTGGCGTAGCTAGGGGGGGGGGCGAAGGGGGCCGCTGCCCCGGGCACCAGGAGTTAGGGACGGCAAAATTAACTTCGTTGTGCGTTGGAAGTTGTAAGCCAATTAGGTAAACAAATTTTTTAATTGGAAATTTAACTAAATCTATATTAGAAAATAAAAATTTTACTGTAAGTAATCTTTTGTAGCTTATATTTTGTATATGTAAATTTCAGTTCAGAGCTCAGAGGGGTTGACACTTCTCAGAAATCAGAAATTTTTTCGCGGTAGACATGTAAAAAAAAGTAAAAAAAAATGCTGTAACCTGAATATTTTTGCAGAAGATTTGTTGTTTCGTTTTTTTTTTCAAGAAAAAATATAATTATTTTTAACAAAATTGATAAATGAATAAAAAAAAAATAAACCTACCGTTGCTTTTTTTTCAAAACATAAAAAAATAAAACGAAAAAACTATTAGTTCATAGGAACAGCTTAATGTTAGTCGAAATTTTGTCTGCTACTTTAAGTATGAAGGTACCCATAACTTAACTAAATAGCTTAAAAAATAGTTTGACAAAATTTTGTTTGATTATGGTTAGACCGAAGGGGCTGCAAATTATTGTTTTGCCCCAGGCGGCAAATATCCTAGCTACGCCACTGGTTTAACCTACACACAAATAAGTTTCACCCAAGTGCAAATAGATTTAACCCAAACGCAAATAAAGGGTCCGCCAAATAACCTTTTTTTTTGAAAATGCTACTACTACATGGAGTGTAGCTTCGGCTGTGTGGCACGTAGCGCCGTCCTGTTGAAACCAAATGTTGTCAATATCCTCCTCTTCAATTTTTGTGAACAAAAATTCGTTCAACATTGTCCGATAACGATCGCCATTGACTGTAACGGCCACTCGAAGAAAAATGGACCAATTATGCCTCTGGACCAAACAGTGACTCGTTTTGGGTGTATCGGCTTTTCAATGTATGCGTGCGGGTTTTTTGTGCCCCAAATGCGAAAATTTTGTTTGTTTACATACCCGCCAAGATCAAAATGAGGTTCATCTGAAAAGATGATTTTTTTGGCAAAATCGGCATCTTCTCTAAGTCGATCGCAGGCTGACTTAGCGAAGTAGCCATTTGAATGAAATTATTTTTCATTATTAACCGGAAAGATTGTACTTTCAAATAAAAAAAGAAATTTGAGAAAATATTCAGTAGTTTTTTTTATAGCATTTTCAAAAAAAAAAAAGTTATTTGGCGGACCCTTTAGAACTAACCCCATTCGATTTAAGCAAAACGCAAATATAGTTAAACTATACGCAAATAATTTAAACAATTCACAAATAATTTTAACCAAAAAGTAAATTGAATTAATCTAACCTTGAATTATTGATCCAGTTGTACTTTTTGGGTCTAATGGATTTTGGAATTATACATAATTGTTAAAAAGCTATTATTAGGGGATTGGCCATTTATTTGTTCGGAAAGTTCTTGGAAAAACGCGCAGAACTAGTGGAATTTATTTCACCACACAGCTGGAACAATAAGTTGAGTCTGGGTTAAACCAATTTGCGTCTTGCTTAAAATGATTTGTTAATAGTTTAAATTATTTGCGTATAGTTTTGTTTAAATCGAATTGCGATTGGGTTAGTTCTATTTGCGTTTGGGTTTTGGGTTAAATCTATTTGCGCTTGGGTGAAACTTATTTGAGTTTAGGTTAAACCTATTTGCGATTTTGTTAATTTAGTTTACGAATGCTATGTATATATAGGGGTTCATTTCAAAAGGTAGTGTTTTCGCTAAAACAAAGGTTCATTGGAAGTGTCTACCTTGAGATTTAATAAACACAATGTTAATGTACATTTCGAAACAAAGTATGTGGGTACTAACGGAGGTACTATTTTTGTACTTTTTTTTTAATTATTTTATAGAATACCTATCATGATAATAAACTGTATTATTTCTTAAAAATCAGGTTCCCCCCTCTCTGTCCTGTTATTCGAATTTTGTATGGTATTTTTAATTGTTATGGTGTTAGCAGGTGAATTTGGATGTTATGGACTTAGCTGTTTTACTCATCAAGCGTTTTGGCCAGCTAAGAAGCCGAATTTAACAAAAATAATTATGTCAGACGATGCGTCTTCGTTCGATCTTTCAAACTGCATACTTATCTCAAATTTGACAAAAATTGGATTTAGCAGGTTTACACTCTAAGCCGACGATATATCAAATTTTTTATTAGGATTGGTAAAATAGAATTTTGAAAAATTAAATCCATTTTGTGGACTTGGTTGATAAATATAAGCCATATAGTTTGCCAAAAGGGGGATTAATTTAGTAGTTTTTAATGTGAGACTTTTTTAAAAACACATTTTTAATATTTTATATCCGATTGAGCTTTATATACTAGTTTAGATATTTCTGATTTCTTAAGACAAACATGTTCCTTAATATTCAAGTTATGTATTTTTCAGGTAAATGCCTTAAGTTTGCTTCCCCCAAAAATTTCTTGTGAAGTTTTTTATAATTATGTTTGTTTGGCTGAAAATAATTTTAATTATTATAATCCATTATTTGACACCTCATTTTGGATTATTAAAAAAAATTACCAATGTTGATAGGTTGCATTTATACTGAATTCTTTCAATTACACTAGTCAACAATATTAAAGGAACACATTTTTTTTCAATTTTTGTTAGCGTTTTTTGAAGAGCTGTATCTTTGTGACGAGTGGTCGTATTGAGTTGAAATAAAAAGCATTTTACAGCTTTATGTTTTTTGTTTCGAGATTTGTTTGCAAACAAATTTTTTTGAAGTACCGTTATTGCGTTATTGCAAAAAATGAGACGAGACAACAAAATTATTTTGTTTTTATTTTTTTGAAGGTCCTCATTTCTATGGATAAATTTTTTTGAGTCAATTAAATATCATGATCAGATACCTTGTTTATTCAGCTTCAATTCAGTTTTTTTGTTGTTTTCGTACGATTTTTTTTGACATGATTAAAGAAAAGATAAAGAATTTTTTTTTACCGTTCACCGTTAGTTTAAAAAAAGTACTAAAAACTGACGTTTTGTGGTCTTTTCGTAAATCTTTTTTTTTTCGTTGCAAATATTGATTGCATGGCTTGCGTTGGTATGCAAATTTATAGACTTTTAAATCATCAATATTCTTGTAAATTTTCAAATTGATTCATCGAACCGTTTTTCCTCACCAAAACTTCAAAGTCTTACAAGCCAGGTAAAGGAACAAATTGTGGTGTTCCTAAACAATGCGAAGTTGTCATCAAAATGACAAGAAAGCCGCAATTCCAGTGGATTTTTTTCACAGTTTTGCATCAGTTAGATACTTTTTTATATGGAAATGACAAAAAAAAATTACATTTTTCAAAAAAAAAAAAATTAAAAAAATCAAGTTTTTTGTTTGAAAATTTTTTTGAATTAATTTTTTTTTATTTTTTGTTTAATTTACTTTTTATTTCATTTCAATTCAAAAAAGTATCTAACTAATGCAAAACTGTGAAAAAAATCCACTGGAATTGCGGTTTTCTTGTCTTTTTGATGACAACTACGCATTGTTTAGGAACACCACAATTTGTTCCTTTACCTGGTTTGTAAGACTTTGAAGTTTTGGTGAGGAAAAACGGTTCGATGAATCAATTTGAAAATTTACAAGAATATTGATGATTTAAAAGTCTATAAATTTGCATACCAACGCAAGCCATGCAATCAATATTTGCAACAAAAAAAAAGATTTACGAAAAGACCACAAAACGTCGGTTTTTAGTACTTTTTTTAAACTAACGGTGAACGGTAAAAAAAAATAATTTCTACAAAATCATAAAAAAATCATGTAAAACGCTTTTTCAAATTTCCAAAACTGTCTTTGAAATTTTAATAACGTCATTATTTGCTGAGATATGGTAATCAAGGCTAAAAGTATCTTTTTTCATTCAAAGTCAGATAAACCATGTCAAAAAAAATCGTACGAAAACAACAAAAAGACTGAATTGAAGCTGAATAAACAAGGTATCTGATCATGACATTTAATTGACTCAAAAAAATGTATCCATAGAAATGAGGACCTTCAAAAAAATAAAAACAAAATAATTTTGTTGGCTCGTCTCATTTTTTGCAATAACGCAATAACGGTACTTCAAAAAAAATTTGTTTGCAAACAAATCTCGAAACAAAAAACATAAAGCTGTAAAATGCTTTTTATTTCAGCTCAATACGACCACTCGTCACAAAGATACAGCTCTTCAAAAAACGCTAACAAAAATTGAAAAAAATTTGTTCCTTTAATATTGTTGACTAGTGTATTTTCATATGCAAAAATTAAAGGTATTTTTTGTTTGTGTACATTTTTTCTTAGCTTTTCCGTGGTTTACAATTATGTATGATACATTAAAATCAAAGCAGTTTTAATTGTTAATCGAAAAAAATCTGTTTCATTAAAATCCGTTGGTAATTAAAAAAGTTATTAACGTTTTAGTGAGGCCGGAACAATGTACAACAAAGCATGTTTAAATTCAAATAATATTTAATTCCTGCTCTGGTGTTGGATATACAACTTTGTGATTACCTACATACATATATTTAGTCTTTATACTAAATTTAAATATGTACTTGATTAATTTTTTTTCTATGTTCAATATTTATATGAAATTTTTAGATATTAATACCATTAAGTAGGTGTAAAAAAACATTACTTCAAATTGTTTTTACATTTTTTTCATAGTTACCATGTAAAAAATAATATTTTTTTTTTATAAATCTAACGATTATCTTACTGACAGTATTTTAAAACCTTAATTATAAAGATTCATGCAGATTTGTTTGAGTAATCATTATATTAATGAAGCTATGTCGATCAGTTTTTTAATTAAAATGCATTTTATTTGTAAAAAATCATTTAAAAAAATTTTAGCACCGCTCATGTAGGTTTGATGGTAAAACATTGTATAACATAATCTAAGAAGAGAAAATAAGCAAAAAATAAGCATTTTTTGTTTTTTCAAATTGTGAAATTTTTCATCAACTTTTGAATTTAGAATGCTGCAAATCGAATTGAAGGCAGACTTAATCACCCCTTTAGTATGAAATTTTTTACCCTTTTTCAATGATTTTTTCACACAATGTAGAATGTCATTTTGGCTTTATTTAAAGACCTTAACCTTGAAGATCGTATGAGTAGAATGGGAGTTATGATTTTTCAAGTTAACCATATAAAATTCGAACTAAAACATTTGCTTCAGATAACTAGGTTCTCCACTGGTGGGTACTGGTCGGCAATCATTTCACATTTTTCTACCCAGGCGTTGGCTCTTTCAATAGAGCCAACCTGTTTGGGTATTTTTGTGGGTCTGTTCTTAAAGATAGAGTGACACAGCACATCGGGAATAATATGTAGTTTGTATGAGATTTGTTGGCGCAAATGTTTGTAGCCAACAACACGGTCAATATTGAAAGAAAAATAATATTAAAAGAGATTCCTACTTTGTATGGGATTAATATAGCACGTAGGGGTTGCAGTGAATGGCTCGATTTATTATTATTATTATTATTATTATTATTATTATTATTATTATTATTATTATTATTATTATTATTATTATTATTATTATTATTATTATTATATTATATATTATTATTATTATTATTATTATTATTATTATTATTATT